>CAMZMU010000071.1:5780732-6115208 GCA_947311845.1 Poa pratensis
AATCATATTATCTGGTAGAAGATCAAGCTATCCACTACAGAACATCTGAGGACCTCATAAATGGCAAGCATGAGTGTCATATATTCTCAAGATTTGGCAACGCGTTATATAAAATTAAGGACCACATGGGACAGGTAAGTGCAGCTGAAAGTGGGGGGTCCAATGCAGCTCATAACTGTTACTAGATGCTAATAAGCATGATCGTGCCAAAAGACAAAATTAAAGGTCTCAACCGTTTGTCTCAAGAAGCAATCAGTGCCTAAAATAAGCCCATCGGATTCTAGTGTGACAAATTCAGTTGCATCATCAGTTCGTCATGAGTTCAATCATCAGAGAACATGCAGTTTGGACTTTACAGATGGAACAAACAAACCACGTGCTAGTAAGCTACAGATGATTTAATATAACAGCCTTAAAAAGGAACAGCATGAACAAAAGCACCTAGCACAGTAGTAATATCAGTATATGACGAGACGGTATTGTTTGGCCACGATATTATAACACTATAGCACTAGAATGGAATCATCTTAGACAGTTGATAAATGTATCTAGTTATGTGATTACCTCCATTTACGCTGTGAAAGTCATCATCACAGTCAGATTCTAACCACCCTTGAGACTCAAAGAACATTTCGTCCTTGCTACCTGCATATTAGGTCCTGTTAGTTCCACACTTCATAAAAGAGAAACACAAAGAGCAGCTCGACTAAGAATATTGCATTAACATTTACTCTCATCAAAGACAGCAGATTCAGCTAAATGATAAAAAAAACCTTGTCAGAGTAGAGAATACACAGAACAAAGAATTTGCACACCTACTAGACGATTCAGAATTCAAGGCTAGCATTTGATCTCAGATAAAGTGATATTGAAGCCAAACCCAATGCACTCAGGCTATTCAAATAGGAGTATCTACGAAGCAAGCTCCTGATTTGGAGCAACAAGGAAAGACATACAAGGCGGACACTTTAAATTGGTAATTTTAAGGATTATTAATCAGCAGCAAATAAGGACAAAACCGTGTCCTATAAAACTGGCTACAACAATAACAAAACAATCAGATACAGTCTTTCCATAGTTGCAGCAATAGAACATCCTGATTCAGAGAAGTGGCTGATATTTTAAGAATAGGGTATATTTTGACAAGGATTTCCATAAAGAAGATTAGGGGTGACTCAGGATAACCGCTGAATCCAGAACAAGTCTAACTTCTTGCACAGATGAATTCAGAACCAGTCTGCGGTGATAAAATTTGTTTTCAGTTAAGATCATCAGCACCTACTGAAAGAAAGCATGAATCATGATCCACAGAGGCGATTATTAAAACTGAAGACCAACATCCTTCGCTTTCAAATCCTTGAACGCAGACCCGGATAATAACAAACCAATAAAGAATCCCAAAAGGCCCCTTTCCACATAAAGAACCGACTGCCCATATGACAGTAGATTCTTTCACCCTCAAAGATTAACTTTTTGTAACTGATGATCAAGCCCACAAACATCTAAAGACCGACCGCTTTGGAAGAACAGGAGTAGGAAGAGGAGGAGCAGAGGAGTGGAGATGGACCGCCGTACCAGAATCATGGTTGTTGCTGGCGCCGAACCCCGCGTGCTGCTCCTCAATCTTGCGCTTGAGATCATCGAGGACGTCGCCGACCGCAGCGCCGCCCTTCCCGTCCACGGCCCCCTCCTTGGGCGGCGGCGGCGACGCGTGCAGCAGCTTCTGGGGGAGCCCGACGTCGTCCTTGTGTACCGACGCGCAAGAACCCATCTCCTCTTTGCTCCGCTCTTCAGACCGCCGCAAGAAACACAAACATCCGCGTCCGGCACGCAGAGCAAGGGAGGGAAGGGTGCTGACGCGAGAAAAGAATCGAGAAAAGCGGAGGAGAAGGAGGGCGATGTGGGCGCACGGGTTCTTGGGGGGCGGGGGAGGGGGGATGCGAGAGGGAGGAGGGCGGGGAGAGTGTGGAGTGAGGTTTTTCTTCACGGGCAATAGTGCGGTCGTATCGGAGCAGCCATGCTCGCGTCGCGTCACGGCTCACGGGATGGCGACGGCGCCCTGGTGAGTGGTGACGAACCGGCGTCGCACCGGCCGCTCGCTCGCTCGCTCGCCTGTAAAATAACGGAGTACTCCACGAGGGAGAACAATTCAGAAACAAATTTTGCTCAATTTAAAAACCGTGTGTGCTCGCGAGAAGAGGCATACATTTACGCGGCGTACCTAACGTCTGGACGCGTAGCTGACGGCGAGCAGAGTTGACACGACGTGGTATAAAACCGTATAATTTGTAGCAGCTATTTTCCTTGTGTTTCTTGTGAGAAAAAATCTTGCTCGTTTTGGAAAAATGGGGAGCAGTTAGGTGGTACAAGGGAGAAAGCGAGGTTTATTGACATTTCTTCTGCCCAGCCCGGTGGCGGTACCCTCACTGTCCTTGTCAGCAGAACGGGGGGGGGGGGGGGGGGGGGGGGGGGGGGATGTACTGCGTGGTGAGACACTGACAGAGTGACAGAACCGGGATGTACCTTTGACATTTTGGAAACACTTTGGAGTGTGAGCGATTGGCTAGACGACTGTGGCGGCCTAGGCTAGACAGCATGGAGAAATTGGGTGGCGAAGGACCACGAACACATTTCTTCAGTTAGCCGGGAGTACATCCATCCATCGATAGGGAACTCCCTCCCAGCTCAGTTCAAACTCCCAGCTACCCTGATTGATGGATGGTCCTGGATGCAGATGTTTTCACGCCATTGGCTCAGGTTTCGTCTCACGCTTCATTACAAAAGTTAAACATAGCATTCCACGTACTGGAACTGACTTAACTCGATCGTCCTTGACGCATAGTACTATGCTAGGTCTCGCTATTGAATATCGGCCAGACTTCTCTCATCTTTATCAGAAAAAGTTGAACGGGAGAGGAAATATCTTGTTAGGTAGTACTCCCTCCATTCCAAATTAATTGACTCAGTTTTTGTACTGTACAAAAACTGAGTCAATTAATTTGAAACGGAGGGAGTACCTGGACTGCTGTGCAACTATGCGAGCCTGTCGATTTCTTCACAATCAGCGATCACAAACGTACATCGTGCCTGTCGGTTTCTCCAAACAGTGGCAGTCCATTGTGCGTGTTAGAAGAGTCAATAATATCCACTTACGTGTAAGAGGCCCGGCGCGTCCCATTGGATGGTATCGCAAAACAATGTTGTTCCCTGACGAGCACATTTTGTCTCCACATGAGAAACGGGGAGGAAACGACAAGGGCAAGAAAAATCCCGATAGATACGAAGCGGAAAAGGTTGTTCTTTCTCCTGCATTTTTTAATATCAACATGTGAAGTAAAGCTGGAATATCGTACATCTGTTCTGAAATGTAAGATGTTTTAGTTTTTTCTGATTCAGATGTATATATACGCGTACTAGTCTACAGATTCATCCATTTCAGTTTGTCTGTAGTCGGTATTGAAATATTTAAAACATCTTATATTTTGGTATCGAGGGAGTAGATCACAACTTTCCCATTTAAATAATTAATGTAATAAAAATCCAGCTTTGTTTCAGCGCCGTAAGTGCGGGAAAAGCTAGGATATAGATCACAACCATGATGTCAGTAAGCTGGATGTATTGAGAATTAATAAGAATACTCCTTAGCCCCTGAGCTCAAACTAACATTCATATAGTACCATTTCAAGCATGTTGTTCACATAATTTTGGCATTTATCATCGATGCAAAAGGAGAGAGCAAGCGACAACACAAACTTGTATAAAATTAAATCGCATCCTAATCCCCCCATGCTACGTAGGTGTCATGTTATGTGTGGATGCTCAAATGTACTTGAGGGAGCAATAGGGGTACCGGTAACTGTGACTACTAGTAAGATTAGGCGCGGCGGCACGCCGCTCCCGTGTGATGGTAGCGACGGTTGCAATGTATGTACGACGATATTAAGAAGCAATGTTACCGAGAATGTTTTTTTTTGCTTCATAGAACAGGGATTAGCTAGTTATACCGATACATGTTCTTGCTGGATTAATCAGTTCATTGGTTTATTACATAACTGGCAGATTCTACTGGTACTAAAAATACATTGTCATTTATTTACATAGCGGATAGCATGGCAAGACTGGTGCTGCATATATAGGTCCCTCCAGCGGCCATGCTGGTTGTTCGTTTTCTGTAGGTTTGTGTAGAATCATACACTGGTCTACCTTTACCATTGCTGGTGTCCCGTGGTCCCGACTGGTGTTGCTTTTCTGGATTGGCACCAAGAGCATTATTACATCACTTCCTTGGGCATCAGTTTGCTTTCCTTGCATTGAAATACTGAGAAAAATATGTAGTATCAACTAAAGCACATAAAACAATATTTAATTAAGAAGAGTAAATCTAATAAATTTGAACTACTTGAACTGAAGGAGCTCAAGTTGATTCCACTCTGGATTCTCCAACTCGGTATAGAATGCAAAATTGCTTGCCCTTCAACCGAACTGATTGCGATGGTGCTCAATATTGGTGAAACATATGACAGAGTTAGTGTTTCCCTCTATCAGTTTAACCCTATAAACAGTACTCTAGATAGTTAAGCTATATAATAGTGATCAAAACATCATGGCTAAACAATGAGGTCTCCACAATTGTTGCAATAGGTGTGACGTTATTCTGATAATCATCACAGCGAGCAGTTATTTTTCAGGTTTTCTAACTTATGATGCTCTCCTGCATACAAATTGGTTCCTATAGTGATGTCCTGCGACTCGAAGAATAGAAACACTTGACTTCCTTATGTACTTATGCTACATAGATGTCAAAGGAGAACTATGCCAAGGTGTACATTCCAACTCCACAAAGTATCCTATATGCTCATTGGTCTTTCCAACAGGATAACACATAAAAGGTACATGAAGTCGATAAATAAAGACAAAGCAAGTTAGCTGAAAACAAACCATGTGGCAGACATAGTTTGAGATACGAAAAGATATTAAAGAAGTAAAAGGTCAAGGTGGTTTATTCATCACGAAATCTCATGGTTTAAGATAGTTGCTGAATATTTGTCATAGTGTGCTATCATGACACAAAAGATATTTTAGCAAAATTTGGATACCTCTTAATGCAGCATATGAGAAGACTGCTTCAGGGTAAAGTGATGTCTAAGCAATTAAAAAAACATTAAGGCAGCTTAAGCACTATTGTTACACCCCAAATTTTGCTATATTTGGCGTTGTCTGCAACTCTTCTTATGTGACAATCTTGATCTCACAGAATCCTTTGGGTGCCATTTCAATTTTGACTACAAAACTAAAACATCAAAGAGGTAACTGGGGATGAACTTACTCCTGCATGAGGTCGTGGAGAACGACCTCTTCACCTCGGCGCGACGCTCGCCCTGAGGTCGTGTGGGAATGCCACAGCAGCTGCAATGATAGCATCCTCCAGACATGTAGAGTGGACATCCAAAGCCCAAAGAACAGCGGACATAAAGGTGCAGAAGGGTTCCAATAAATCTATGAACATATGATGCCCACAAGTATAGGGGATCGCTGAAATCTTCGTTGGGAAGTATTACCCAAATTTATAGTTCGACACGATGGGAACACAAGAATACCAATAAGACTTTGGCAATTGAGGCGTCACTCTCAACCACACCTGTATATCAATAAACTTGCAGCAGTGATAGTGATGGCAGTAGTATGATTCAAGTAGCAAATAGAACAGCAGTAGTGAACAAGGGTTTCCCAGTTTTCACCGGAAAAGTGAAAGTGTAACTCAGAGATTTAAAACGTAGGCATGAGGTGATAGCGGGGTGTTGCATGAATAAGATTGATCATATAATAAGATATAAATAGCAATGGGACTTATCTCTAACTCCGATATATGTAGGTATGTGTTCCATAATTAGTTGTGCGTACTAACCAAGAGAATTTGCACAACATCTATTGTCCTACCTGCCCATTTCACCGGGGCCAACTTGGAACTACAGGTAATTAAGGTCTACCCTTTCGAATAGCCCGGAACAACGCATTAACACTTCATGAACACATAGAATCCTCAAACTAAAACATCTCCCCCTTGTTTTCCCTATATGTCACTTTTAGGGTTCGCAGGTTCAACATAATAGCAGGTGATACACTTTGCAGATAAATACCAAACTCAATTATATGATGAAGCAAAATAAGTTCAGTACTGAAATCATGCCACTCGGGCCCTAGTAACAAGCATTAAGTATAGCATAAGTGCATCAACACAATACAAAAATATCCTCAAGATAAACCCCTAAGATCTCGAACAACGGGTATCATTACATGATCAATCTCATCCAATCCCCATCCACCTCACATGCCTACAGCGGACTACTCACACATGGTGATGGAGAGGGAGCTCATGGTCGATGGAGATGAAGGCGGTGAAGATGGCGGTGAAGACGGTCTCCGGATCCCTCCACCGGAGGAGAAATCCTGGATCAATCTGTCTCCGAAAACGAAGATCGTGGTGGTGGCGGCGGTGTGTTTCGCGAAAGCTCTCCTCCTAGGGCAACTTTTTCGTATATATGAGGGGGTACGCGAAGACCGAAGGCGAGGCGGTGCCCGAGGCCCATTAGGTGGGCCCACGCGGCCAGGTCAGGGCCGCGTGGGGCCCCCTCTTTTGGCCTCGAGCGCTTCCTCGTGTCCATCCTTTGCACGTTGTCCTCCTTTTCCATAAAAAATGACGTGGTATTTTTCCCCGATTTAATTTCCTGCAAAAATAACCAGAAAGAGACTTTGCTAAAAACAGCGTCAGATTCAGCAGGTTTATTCAAATATGGGAAGATTCCGGAGCAAATTATGAAGCAAAGTGCTTGGAAAAGTAGATGCATTTTAGGTGCATCAACTCCCCCAAGCTTAGCTCGTTGTTTGTCCTCGAACAACTCAAACATAGTGCAGAAGCGATAAAAAGACTTTGACAAGAACTTTGCATTGCATATGTAACACCGTTTAATACCAACAAGTATTCAAAACATAATTTCCATAACAAATAACAAAATGCTAGCAAAGGTATATCTAATCAGTGTTAAAGCATTTATACATGTTGCAAGAGAAATATCATGAAGTGTCAATACTTGGATGAGTTTGCCCAACTGTAGAAATAAACAAAGGTTCTTGCATCGCTTTTAATTGAATCAAGACAAGATTTTTGAGATCTTTTGATTCTTTCTTTTATTGACTAATGAACTCATTGTGCTTACAACCTTGCTCTCAGTTTTATCAAACCATTTGGTGTTCCCTATTATGACTCATATGCTTGACCAACTAGAGGTTGAAAGTCTCATGCCCCGTGAATACGAGTACCTACACCACGTGCTACTCAACTCTGGTCACTAGGCAAGTTCGAGTTTTTCAGTCATTGCAAGTAATAAAAGCGTCATCAAGAGCGTCAACTGGGGTACCTCTTGTCCCAAGACATGGAACAAGCCCATGTCCAAACGACAAGACAAACAGACAATGAACAATCTCAGCACTCTTTTATTTACTATTTGTGTAGCTTTTTATTATGATGTGCATCACTGAATGTTCACTATGGTACGCTGTAAATTTCCACCATGAATGATGCATGGCTTAGGTTGGCGGCCCAGGCGTCTCTCTAGCCAATTATTCTACTCCTCAAACTTACTAAGTTTCCACATTTATTTCGCACATGATAAGCATCCATAAACAAAGGTACATGATATCAACTAAATATAATTTAGTGCAATGTTGAAAGCTTTCCATGTGTCAGCACATTTAAGTTAACTCCCAACCACTAAGCTTGTCAAGCATATGACTTCATGTTTATCATTTGAAAAATTCTTTTATTCTTTGGTTGGCAAGTTTAGCAAGCACAATGGGATGCGTAGACCTTTGTTTAGAGCCACAATTACTCAACTCACATCCAAGTGTTGTCGCTACATATTATCTCACTTGCATCATAATATAACATACTAGAACACGGAGAAGATAAACATTTGCTACCACTTCCCTAGATGTTAAAGAAACTATGATGTGCGCACTTGCTGTTATTAAAAAGTCCACATAAGCACGGCAAAGGTGTCATACCTTTCATCCACTTCATGCACATCAACTCATCATTGTTGTTCTCCTCTCCCAATTTGAACTGCGCAATAAAAACTCAAATCTGCCATAAAATGTTACTGCATACAGTACTGTTTTTACCCTACCTAGACACTCAGAAAAATCTCATAATTTACGGGTGTAGGTTATGAAAAGTTGCAGTAGTGGTTAAAATTTTAGCTCATTCGGAGTTACAGAGAAAATATGAAAAATAGAACAGTGAGCAGATTTCAGCAATTCCTGCACCTCCGTTTTCACTTTGGATTCAATAAAACGAAAATGTTTTTGTTCTTTTTAGTTTTAAGATGCATAAAGTAAATGTCCAGAAGTAACTAAACAAAAGAAACAAATGAAATCTTTTTGTGTTTTTGTGATTTTTAGAACAAGAAACTAAAACATAACAAGATAACAGTGATATAACACAATGAATGGAAAGGGAGAGAGGTACTCCCCCAAGCTTGCGATCAAGCTAGTATCCCGGGTAGTAGTTGTATCCACTTCCACCTCCAGGGAAGTAACCATATGGGTAGCCTTGCATTCCTGAGTCTTGGGGCTCCTCTCGAGGTTGGTAGCCTTGCATCCCTGGATCTTGTGGCTCCTCTTGAGGCGGCATCTCTTCCACAATCCATTTTCCGGTACTCCTGTCAAAAAGGTCAGCACGGGGGAGCCTAATGGGCACTCTTTGTCCATTAGTACTCAAATAGTTATACCAATAATGATCCCCATGCATCACACTTATATCCATACGGGTAGTCAAAGCAAAATCGAGTAAATTGGACTCTATCACAGGAGTACCCATGTTATCACCATAACCTCTTCATCTTTAATGTATTCATACACTAAAGTAGCAATAGCACCAGCATAAATAGGGGTTTGATCAGTAATATTTCTACTCACAGCCGTATGCAAGGATCTAGCAAGAATGACTCCCAAGTTATACTCACATGTGGTGTTTTCTTTTGCACATTTAAGTAAATAAACCATTGGTCCCGTGCAAGCAGAATTGTTGTCTCTAGCAAGAAATCCTCTTGCAAGGAACAACGCAAAGTATCTCAAACTTGGGTGCTGTATATGAGTAAATTTACCCCTATTCAATCTATCATGAGAGTTAACAGAAATAGAGTGCCAAAATGCAACAAGCTCCTGGTTGGAGTCAGCACGGGTTTCATCCCAACTACCCCTGTTTTCCACACCAATAGCTTTGCAAAACTCCTCCAAAGACATAACAAGGCGCTCCCCTCATAGTAAATTTACAAACAAAGGTAGGAGGGGTGCCTTACTCTTCTTACTGTGCTTGTAGATCTCAGGGCCCTCAAACCTGAATGTGGAGAGGAATTCTCGCGAGAGTTCCTCGTATGTACCTCGTGGATTTTGGGCAAACTCAAGCAAACCAGTTGCATTGGCGAAGGTGTCGAAGTCTTCTTTTATCCCCCACTGCTCAAGAACATGGGGTCTTGCCATCTAGTTGTATGGATCTTCAGCTTCTCCCCACAAAAACTGCATCATCCTCCCAAAGATGGTTGTCATCATAATTAAGGGAGACTTTAGATGCTCTTCTCCTCGGTCTTGAGCTCATCCCAAGCAATGCCTTGCCTTTGTTCATCATGGTACCTTGCTGCCCATAAATAATATTCAACAAAAATTAAGATGTAGCACTCTAAAACAACATTGAGCCATCCATAACTAGTCTCCACATCAATATCATGCATCCATATCAACTAGAAAACTTAAATCCATGGATTTCTCAAGCATATTAGGTGACACCTAGTGCAGCAAAATACTTCATACATGAGGCACAAGAACAAAAAATAATTGGATGGGTGGAGGAGTCACATACCAAGGAGCAATCCCACCAAACAGATTTGAAAAATCTGCCCTAAACTTGGAGATCCAAGGATAGCAGGAAGAACGAGCTCGGGAAAATTTGGGAAAAATACCTGGAAGTGGTTTTCTGTCGAGGGGAAGGAGATGGGCACAGGACACTCACCTAACACCACCTGGGGACAAAGTTGGTGGGTCCCACGCGGCCAAGGAATCTGGCCGCGTGGGACACCCCATTTTGGTCCCTGGTGGCCTCCTGGTGTCCCACTTCTGGCAGATGGTCCCTCTGGTTAAATAACTTACCTCCAAATTTTTCTGGAATTTTCAGAGACAATTTTCTAAAGAGAATTTTTCAAACTTCATATTCTGGAATTTCTGAACTCTGAAATAATTATGATTATGCATATACTCTAAAATTCTAAGATAAATAAAATTAAAATGCAATACAAATTTTTATGGGAATCAAGTTTTCATCATTTCCACATTAGTAATGAGGTTGATCAAGTCTCATTAATAATATGCAAAAGATATAATACATGATTCTTATTTTATAGATATAAAGAAGAGTTTCAAGATACCTCATACTTGATTGGAATAGTTCCAATCATCAAGATAGCATATTTTGGTTCAGGAGGTGGTAGTGCAATTTCAAAGCTTCCAATCATAATAGTATTTCTTTGAATAGAATTCACACTCTTGTTTATCACTGTAACAGATTCTTCTTGGGAAAATAGATAGTATGCTCATTTCCTTTTACATTAAATGTCACTTTGCTCTCAGTGCAATTTATCACAGCTCCTGCAGTGTTTAAAAAGGGTCTTCCAAGAATAATAGATAGATTATCATCCTCAGGCATTTCTAATATAACAAAGTCTGTAGGAATTAACACATTAGCAATAGAGATAGGAACATCCTCACATATACCTATAGGTTTAGCAGTTGATTTATCAGCCATTTGCAATGAAACTTCAGTTGGAACCAATTTGTTTAGGTTAAGTTTCTTATATAAAGAAAAAGGCATAACACTAACACCAGCTCCTAAATCACATAGTGCATATTTCACATAAGTTTCTTTAATACGACAAGGAATAGTCGGAATACCAGGATCTCCACGCTTTTCAGGCAATTTTCCTTCAAATGAATAATCAGCAAGCATAGCAGTAATTGCATCATTAGGTATCTTCCTTTTATTAGTGACAATATCTTTCATATATTTTGAGTATGGAGGAATTTTAATAGCATCAACAAGAGGAATTTGCAAACATAAATTTTTAATCAACTCAAAAAATTTCTCAAACCTAGCATCATCCAAAGATTTCATTACCTCTTGGGGATATGGTATGGGTCTTTGTACCCATGGATCCCTCTCTTTACCTTTTTGTGGATTTGGATGATTCTTCTTTTTGTTCTTCTCAGTAGATGGTTGAGGGTCTTCCTTTTCAGGAGGTTCAGGTTCTGCAATATTTTCAACTTCATGTTGATCTTCTTCAGGTGGAGATGATTCCTCTTCTTCAATTATCATCTTCGGTCTCAGCATCAGAAATAGAAATATCATTGTCTTGTTCTTGAGAATCATCAATGCCTTTGTTTCCATTGGGAGATTTTCCTGCAGAAGATTTCCTTTTGAGAGCCTCTTGCTCTTTTCTCTTGGGATGGTTTTCAGGATAGTCAGGGTCCTGAGTACTTGCACCACCTCTAGTATTAACCCCACAAACCTGTTTCTTCTCAATAAGATTTTCATACAATTGATTTTGAAGAGAAACCATTTGTTCAATTTGATTATTCATCATTTCACAGTGTTTAACAATTCTTCTAACTTCTCCCACACTAGCATTTATATTTTCACGAAGGAATTTAATTTTATGAGAGTTTTCCATCATATTCATTCTAATATCATGCTCTTCAGGTTTATTATGATAAGCAAAATCATTAACATATGATACATCAATAGGAGGTGTTACCTTTTCATTACCTTCCAAAGAGCTTATAGCATTGACTGGGATTGGAAAACATGGTCGATCAATAGGAAGTTTAACACCCATTTCAGATAATTCCTTAAGATGAGAGGTTTTAATTCCCTTCTCTTTCATATCCTTGGAGGCTCCCTTCATTGCCTCATTGTTTAATTCAAGAATACCTCCTTTCTTCTCTGGAAATATCTCTCTGTCATCTATTATTTCAATATTCCAATCTTCATAGTTTCTAGAGATAGTTTCCAATAACTCAGTTGCTTCATCAACGGTCCTTTCCCTGAAAACACTACCTGCAATACTATCAAGATAGCCTCTTGTATTTTCAGTTAGTCCATTGTAAAATATATCAAGTATTTCATTATTCTTGAAGCCATGGGTAGGACATTTCCTAACCATCTTACTGTACCTCCCCCAAGCTTGGGGTAAATCCTCCTTCTCTGTTTGTGAAAAGTTGCTAATCTCAATAGTTAAACCATGAATCTTATCAGCAGGGAAATATTTATTATAAAATACCTGCAAGCATTCCTCCTTGCTAGTAATACATCCAGGTTCTAAACGATTATACCAAGTTTTAGCATTTCCTCCCAAAGTAAAAGGAAACAACTTTAAGAAATAATAGCGTTGGTGGATTTCATCTTTACCAAATAACACAGATAAATCATGCAAATCAGCAATGTGTTCAAAAGGGAACTCATTGTCTCTCCCATAAAACTTATACTTCTCAGCTTTTTCAATTATTTCAGGATCAACACTAAACTCATAATCTTTGTCTTTAATTTTAATAGCTGGAGCATTCATTTTCTCAGTAACAGGGAAATAATCATCAAGAGGAGAATTTTTATAGATATCAAGTTTATCCAATTTATCAAAATTCGAATCCATAAAAGCCATAGTAAATGCATCCTCTTCCTCAGAAGAAGTTTCATCATCACAATATTCATTATCTTCTAATTCAGACTCAACATTTTCAATATAGAAGATTCAGGAGTTTCAGGTGTTTCAGTTATCTCAGATGTTTCAGGTGTTTCAGGTGTCACTTCATTGTCTATGCTACCACATATTAAATCATTTTCAGTACTAGTAGACATCTTAGACAATGGTGAACTATTCAAAACTTTTCCTTTTTTCTTAGGAACAACAGCAGAAGCAACATTAGGTGAAAAGTTTGGCCTACTTAGCAAGTCCGTACCTCTACGAGTAGTTGAAGGCCTCACTTCCTTCGGAGTAATCTTTTCCTTTCCCATGGTTAGGAAAAAGCAAATGCAGCAAATAAATGATAACAAGTTGTCTTACCAATAAAGCTAGGTTCCCCGGCAACGGCGCCAGAAAATGTCTTGATGCCCACAAGTATAGGGGATCGCTGAAATCTTCGTTGGGAAGTATTACCCAAATTTATAGTTCGACACGATGGGAACACAAGAATACCAATAAGACTTTGGCAATTGAGGCGTCACTCTCAACCACACCTGTATATCAATAAACTTGCAGCAGTGATAGTGATGGCAGTAGTATGATTCAAGTAGCAAATAGAACAGCAGTAGTGAACAAGGGTTTCCCAGTTTTCACCGGAAAAGTGAAAGTGTAACTCAGAGATTTAAAACGTAGGCATGAGGTGATAGCGGGGTGTTGCATGAATAAGATTGATCATATAATAAGATATAAATAGCAATGGGACTTATCTCTAACTCCGATATATGTAGGTATGTGTTCCATAATTAGTTGTGCGTACTAACCAAGAGAATTTGCACAACATCTATTGTCCTACCTGCCCATTTCACCGGGGCCAACTTGGAACTACAGGTAATTAAGGTCTACCCTTTCGAATAGCCCGGAACAACGCATTAACACTTCATGAACACATAGAATCCTCAAACTAAAACATCTCCCCCTTGTTTTCCCTATATGTCACTTTTAGGGTTCGCAGGTTCAACATAATAGCAGGTGATACACTTTGCAGATAAATACCAAACTCAATTATATGATGAAGCAAAATAAGTTCAGTACTGAAATCATGCCACTCGGGCCCTAGTAACAAGCATTAAGTATAGCATAAGTGCATCAACACAATACAAAAATATCCTCAAGATAAACCCCTAAGATCTCGAACAACGGGTATCATTACATGATCAATCTCATCCAATCCCCATCCACCTCACATGCCTACAGCGGACTACTCACACATGGTGATGGAGAGGGAGCTCATGGTCGATGGAGATGAAGGCGGTGAAGATGGCGGTGAAGACGGTCTCCGGATCCCTCCACCGGAGGAGAAATCCTGGATCAATCTGTCTCCGAAAACGAAGATCGTGGTGGTGGCGGCGGTCTGTTTCGCGAAAGCTCTCCTCCTCCTAGGGCAAGCAGTTTTTCGTATATATGAGGGGTACGTCGAAGACCGAAGGCGAGGCGGTGCCCGAGGCCCATTTTAGGTGGGCCCACGCGGCCAGGTACTGGGGCCGCGTGGGCCCCCTCTTTTGGCCCTCGAGCGCTTCCTCGTGTCCATCTTTTGCCCGACGTCCTTCTTTTCCATAAAAAATGACGTGGTATTTTTCCCCGATTTAATTTCCTGCAAAAATAGCCAGAAAGGAGACTTTGCTAAAAACAGCGTCAGATTCAGCAGTTTTATTCAAATATGGGAAGATTCCGGAATAAATTATGAAGCAAAGTGCTTGGAAAAGTAGATGCATTTTGGGTGCATTAATATATTACAGTCCAGAAGTGGACCGTTGTTCTATTCTGTTTCCATTTTTCAAGACTCCACGGAGAAAAGAAGCATCTCCAAGTTCTTGCTGATACAGTTCGATATCTTAAAGCTTCAAAACCTAAACTTACATCATATTAACCACCTCTGAGTTCTAGAGAATGAGATCATAACTAACTATAGATGAGTTCATGGGTGCCTACGGGGCAACTTTAGTCGAAGCAGGCAAGCACACTTGCAATATCCATCAACTCAGCCCCTGATGCCACATACACATTAGCAGGGGTGACAGCCAGATGACTGCTTACAAATTCCAGCTCATCGCCACTATGGAATCCCACTGCACACAGGAAAATAGTACTGATTATTAATAATGAAAAGCTACCGGTAAGTACATGGTAACAGAAAAGATAATTTGAGAGACAATTCAACGATAATAAAATAAATTCAAGTTGATCACCTGGTGATAGTCTCACAGCTGATGGACACACTCTTTGGCCCTGCTTTTGATCAGCCGCGCCATGCATAAGATTTTCCTTCGAGTCACCAGCGTTGTGCCTGCAAAAATTAATCACATATGATGAACAAAATTTAATAGAAACACAACTTCAGGCTTAGAGTGACGGTCGTTCGCAAAAGAGGGAAGCTAACATATTAACTATGTACCATGACGGTCGTTCGCAAAATAGGGAAGCTAACATATTAACTATGTACGATTGTATAATGAAATGTCTAATTGTTGCACATTGTTTTCCCTGTTCTTAACTTGGCTTGAATGATGCGGACCTTCTGATTTGTTGCAACAACCGACAAACAATGCATAAGAATATGCTATTTGTTCAACATATGCTACATTAGTTTCAGTTACAAACATACCGCATATTTTCATGCTAGATTCTAGCTAGAACATCTACTGCCGATCTCTGTAGTATAAACTGAAGATGAGTATAATTGCCTGACGTAGGGCTCCGCCTATCAATCTAGCTCCATCTCTGTCCAGTGTCCAAGGAATCCGGCAGTTGCCAAGATTGCACCTCTGCTATAACAAATCTTATACCTGTATAAAAATCTAATATCACATTTTCTTCCTTGTAGTATGGCACAAATCTTACATATCATTGTTCTTTGAAGGAAGCATCATGAAAATTCATAAGAAAATAAATATATGTTGCATCTGTAATAAAGGTTTTTTTTTCCTTGCATAGAACTGCATACAAAAATATCGATACATATACAATACATGAACTTTTGTGCTCAACAGGTTTTTTCTGTAAAATTACTAAATGATGCAAATAACAACAGCCAAGGTAGAGCAACACATAGAATTTATATAATGGAATCTGGAAAATCAGGTATTTTGTTATCAGTAAGGAATGACATGGAAATTATTATTCTGCATCCCAAAAAAGGTTACGTAAAGCTAACAATTTAAACACTCACTTCAAAATCATCAAGACGTGTAATAGCTTCACTGGAGACATTTGCCAGTATTATATTGATCGATTTCCTGAACCACACATGCATCTGACACTTGTGAGCCCGGATAACAAATTTAGCATACAAATCCGAAGTTTTTGTATAAACTAGGCATAAAATATACCAAATCGGCATCTCGAAAGCTCAAACTTGCGACCCATGACCCATCCCCTACTACTTTCTGATGTTTTGCTAAAATTATGACTTACACAAACCTGATCCAATCCACATATACTCAGTGGTGCATAAGAAAAAAAGATCTGCAGTTGAGTTGGACTGCAGTGCCACGAACTGAAATGTCTGATAGACGCATCTAATAGACTATCTGCATGCTCAGGTAAGCTCCCAGTGCAGGTTAATTTCTTAACTAATTTGCATGCCAAATAAGGAAAATTAAAATGAATGATCACACATTAACAGGTGTGAGACTGTGGCTGTGGCAAAAATTGGCAGGTAACATGTGAAGTTTGAACAGAAGAGAAAGGAACAGGCACGTGAGAACCAGAGGAACCTGCACATTTTGTCGAGCAGGTGGTAGGCAGAGTGGTTCGCGCCGTGGTACACCACAGAAACACCGTGGTTGAAGACCCTCCAGCGGAGCCGCCGCTTCCTGTTTTCTTCAGAGTCGATGCATCAGACCATAGCGAGGAATGAAGTGGAAGAAGCCAAAGGTAAGGCCTGGAATCAAGAGAGGAAACATTACAGGCGACTCGTCTTTCTCCCCCGCAAGAACACACCGTTGCCATGGCGCAGGGCCAGCCTTGCATCCAAGTGCACTGCCGGCTACCGCTGTTGTGGCCAGCCCCAGCGGAAGAAGGCCGCATCCATGCCGCGCCGCATCTGGACCCGCAACACATATTCACCGGCAGCCGAAACGGTGGCACGGGATTCGACTTCGAACCGCCAAAAATCATAGCGGCGGAGGCAGCCATGGCAGTGGCGGGCGTCGCTCCCTCCACTCCAGCGACACGGGACGCGGAGGAGGGCGACATCGCTGGAGCGGGTCGTGTAGCGGTGGATGGAGAGAGAGAGAGGATGAGATGCTCTGGTGGAACGGCGAGAAAAGGCTGCGGTGGAGCGCGGTTGGGCGCGGCGGCCGCGCGTGCACGCGCGCTACCCGAAAGCGGCGGCGCCGCTCCATTTTGGTCGCCGGAGCGTCGCCGGCGGCGAGCGGACGCGGTGGTCGGAGGAAGCACTGCGGCGTCGATTCCGCCGCGCGTCGTGCAGCCCAGCACGCGAGACTCGCCGGAGATGGAGAGGAGCCGGCGGCGGAGCTCCGTGCGTGCTTCGATCTGACGGGGGAGGAGCAGAGCGGCAGCGTCGCGCGTCGGCAGCGACAGCGACCTCAGCACCGCGCGGGAGGGAGAGAAGAGGGAGGGGATGTGAGATTTTTTTTCAGAAAAGTCCTTTGGTTTTATGAAAATTACAAATAGGTCCCTCGCGGCGGGCACTGTTCAACACTGTAGCTACCGTTCATTAGAACAGTGCTCGAGCGCGGAGAGGCCGCGAAACGGCATATCTTTTATATAGTTAGTAATGGGAACAAAAGGTTTTTACCATCGAATCAACTCATCGTCGCGAAGGTAGCAGACGGTTATCGCGGAAGTTGTAGCAACAAGTTATGTTTGTGTGTTTGTTGTCTCTGCAACAATGAAGGATCTAAATTGAAAAAATGGTTATGCATGATTTTAATAAAGTTTCCATCCAGGTCATTGATGGCTACGTGTTGGTGAACCCCAAGAGGAAGGTTATGATGTAGACAGCAGAAGTTTTCACTTGAGAAATCTACCCAAGGTTATCAATCCAATAGGACTTGATGATCTATCGGAAGGTTGTTGATGTTGACTCCCCCTGGCGCTAGGGAGCTTGCACCAACGTGAAATCTGCACATACACAAACCAGAACTTTGCCCAACACGAAACAGAGAGGTTGTCAATCTCTCCGGTCTTGCAGAAACAAAGAGTTAAACGTATGGTGTGGAAAACAGCAGGAAACACAGCAAGTAACAGGAAACAGATGATTGCAGCAGGTTGTGTAAACAGTATGAGGAAATTGGACCAGGATCCACAGTTCACTAGTGGTGTCTCTCTCAGAACAGATAACTAGCATGTTGGGTAAACAAATTACAGCTGGACAATTGACAAATAGAGAGGGCATAACAATGCAATACATGCCAAGATGTCTACTATGAAATCTAGTTGGGCATTACAACAAAGTACATAGACCGTTATTCCAACAGCATCTATGCCTAAATAATCCACCTTCAAGGCAGCATCCGCATCCTGTTCAGTATTAAGTTGCTAACAACAGATTATTGCATGAAGTAAAGTGTGTAATGTAATCAATACAAGTGCCCTTGGACACTCCACCAATGTTTTATCCCTAGTAGCAACAGCACATCTACCATCTTAGACCTTTCTGTCACTGATCCAGATATCTAGAGACTAAACCCACTATCTAGCATAAATACCCCCTCTTGGAGTCACAAGCATCTACTTGGCCAAATCATCTACTAGCAACGGAGAGCATGCAAGATCAAGAGCACATAGATAAACAACTTGAATAAACATGGTATCAATATTCATCGGATCCCAGCAAACACAACATCTAGCATTACAATAAGATGATCTTGATCATGTTAGGCAGCTCACAAGATCTAAACATAGAGGCACAAGGTAGAGAGACAACCATCTAGCTACTGCTATGGACCCGTAGTCCAGGGGTGGACTACTCACGCATCACTCCGGAGGCAGGCATGGTGATGTAGAGCCCTCCGGTGATGATCTCCCCTCCGGCAGGGTGCCGGGAAGAGCTTCAGAACTCCTCCGATCTGAGATTGACGATGACGGCCGCGACAGAACTTTTCGTGGAATATGATCGACCGTCCTAGGGTTTTCGCGTCACGGAGAATATATAGGCGAAGAGGCGGCGTCGGTGGCCGAGGGGGGCCACCACGCCATAGGGGGGCGCGGGCCCACCCTGGGCCGCGCCCTAGTGTGGCGTGGCCCCCTGGTGGGTCTGCTCCGACTCCCCTTTGGACTCCGTGATCTCCTCGTGATATTATTGACGATGTTTTTTGTTTCGTCCAATTCCGAGAATATTTCCTTAATAGATTTTCTGAAACCAAAAACAGCAGAAAACAGGGAACTGACACTGTGGCATCTTGTTAATAGGTTAGTCCCAGAAAATGCATAAAAATGATATGAAGTGTTACCAAAACATGTAGCAATTGATATAATAACAGCATGGAACATCAAAAATTATAGATTACGTTTGAGACGTATCAGTCATATGTATAAGAACCTGAGTTGTAGATCATCAGATTTGTGGTAGTTCTTCATGGCCAATGCACAAGAAAATATCCCTATGTAGTCACCTAATGAGAGAATGCTTGTTTTCAATAAAAATATATATCTTACATACCCCCTTTTACATGTTTCAAACGCTTTATTCATCAAGTTCTGACTTATAGCTCTAGTTAGTGAGTCCCAAGATTGTCCCTGCTCTTCTCATCTCCCACTCTACAACACAATCCTGACATTTGAAAAATTTATGCTTACCTTGTTCATGCACATATAAATCAAGAATGCGACAAGCACACATTAGGAAAGCTACAAGCATGTATAAGAACCATTATCGGACCATGGACATCAAGTTGTTACTCGCCATGATATCAAATTTGTTGCAGGTGTGTTAGGTTCCAATACTAGGGCTCCATTCTATTGGTCGGTGCCAATGCATAGCGGCGACTAGGGAAGTTACCAAGTACTTCAGCTCAATTCCTAAGCCCGGGAACAATTACCTCGATGCATCGATGGAAATTTGATGGGAGTTGCTCGGTCGATGGCGAGTCTCACATTTTCCTCTGGCAAAAAATCCCTATTACAATGCAGATGTTCTATGGTCTAGATGCCTCCCACTTCTATCACCATGATTTAAATACCTTGGATAATAGTATAACAAGCTACTTTTGTTTCGTTACTATATATCGGTCATACAAGATATGCTATCTTTAACCACATATATGTAGTTCACTACGAAATCATTCGCACTTCCCCCGAGTTTAGTCCATACGGTGAAGTTGCCTCTCAAAGGTCTATATATAGAGGACTCTAAAGCAAATAAATCATGGCCTCCTAGTTCTATTACCATGATTTTAATACCTTAGATACAAGTATTGAAGTGATACCAAGAAGATCGCACAATCTCCGCAATTAACCATGATGATCTCCACACATCAATGGAATTTTGCTAGGCCCACATATGCACATTTAAATTCCTTTGTGTCATGTCAACACGTGTGTGGATGTGTGGACGAACCATCACCAATCCAGCCTTATAATAGTGAAGAAGATACATGTAGGAGGTGTCTTGAAGTTTGGCACGAGTTTCTCCGATGCAATTTTCTTGAAAACAAAATAAGCTTTGGGTCAGCTCAATTTGTTGGTTCCTTGTGATGGAACCAGCACACACATGTTCATGTCATAGAATTGGCATCGATGTTCATATTACCTGGATTTGTTTTAGGATTTAGTCGACGGTATTATTTTAGTAGGTGACATGCATGCATGTCAACAGCGAGGGGGCTGTGATGGTTTTGTAAACCTCAAGATATGTCGGCTCAACCTCTCTCTCATGTGTTCACACGGGTAGAGTGTGCGTTTATAGAGGTGAGTGTAATGTGTTGTGTATTTGTGAATGTAACTTAGGACACCCTCTTGTGTTATAACAATATTCAAGGAAGAAATCGTGTCACAATTTGTGTGTTCTACTTCTATTTATGTTAGCCGATCGATCGATCAATGTTGTTCCCTGACGAGCACCTTTTGTCTCCACATGAGAAACGGGGAGGAAGCGACAAGGAGATGAAATATCTCGATATAGATAAGAAGAGAGAAAAAGGTGTTCTTTCCCGTGCATTTTTTAATATCAACATGTGAAATAACGCTGGAATATAGTACATCTGTTATGTTCTGAAACAGAAGATTTTTAGTTTTTTTTATTCGGACGTATATATACGCATATTAGTTTATAGATTCATCCATTTCAGTCCGTATGTAGTCAATATTGAAATATCTAAAACATTTTATATTTTTGTATTTTGGTACCGAGGGAGTAGATCACAACTTCCCCATGTAAATAATTAATGTAATAAAAAAATCTAGCTTTGTTTCGGCGTTGTCAGTGCGGGAAAAGCTGGGATATAGATCACAAGCGTGATGTCAATAAGCTGGATGTATTCAGAATTAACAAGATTTTACTCCTTAGCCCGTGAGCTCAAACTAACATTCATATAGTACCATTTCAAGCATGTTATTCACCTAATTTTGGGATTTATCATCGATACAAAAAAAGAGCAAGTGACAAAACAAACTTGTACAAAATTAAATCACATCCTAATCACAAGAAAATCCTATATAGTCACCTAATGAGAAATACTTGTTTTCAATAAAAAAAATCTATTCCATACCCCTTTTACATTTTTCAAACGCTTTATTCATCAAGTTTTGGCTTATAGCTCTAGTTAGCGAGTTCCAAGATTGTACATGCTCTTCTCATCTCCCACTCCACAAGACAATCCTGACCTTTGAAAATTTTACGCTTACCTCGTTCATGCACATATAAATCAAGAATGTGACAAGCACTAATCAGGAAAGCTACAAGCAGGTATAATAACCATTACCAGACCATGGACATCAAGTTGTTACTCACCATGCTATCAGATTTGTTGCAAGCGTGTTAGGTTCCAATACTAGGGCTCCATTCTATTGGTCGGAGCCAATGCATAGCCGCGACTAGGGAAGTTTCCAAGTACCGCTGGTCATTTCCTGAGCCCGGGAACAGTTACCTCGATGCATCAATGGAAATTTGTTGAGAGTTGCTCGGTCGAATGGCGAGTCTCCCAATTTCCTCTAGCAAAAAATCCCTATTACAATGCAGATGTTCTATGGTCCAGATGCCTCCCACTTCTATCACCATGAGTTAAATACCTTGGATAACACTATAACAAGCTAATTTGTGTTTCGTTGCTCTATTGCTCGGTCATAAAAGATATGCTATCTTTAACAACATATATGTAGTTGACTACGAATTCGTTGGCACTTCCTCCGTGTTTAGTCCATACGGTGAAATTGCCTCTCAGAGGTCTATATATAGAGCACTCCAAAGCAAATAAAATCATGCCCTCCTACTTCTATATCCCTATGATTTTAATACCTTAGATACAAGCATTGAAGTGATGCAAAGAAGATATCACATTCTCCGCAATTAACCATGATCATCCACACAAGTGAAGAGGATACATGTAGGAGGGTGTCTTGAAGTTTGGCACAAACTTCTCCGATGCAATTTCCTCGGGAACAAAATATGCTATGCACTGTTCAAGATATCTTCCGATATTCCGATAAATCGGCCGATTTATCGCTTCTCAGTGCCTCACCGATAAGATAAATCGGCCGATAAAATAGTCGATATGCCGATAAATCAGCCGATATGCCGATAAATCGGCCGATTTACCCCTTATCTTGGGTCGACCGATAAGTTCCCGATAAGCGATATCCCCAACATGGTTAATTTGCATAGATGCTCCCGATAAGCGATATCTTGGGTCGACCGATAAGTTCCCGATAATGTCAACAGTGAGACGGTTGTGATATATTTTGTTGAAACAAATTCAACAAACGAGTTCACAAGGATTGGTGATGATTCTACATGTATCCTCTTCACTATTATGTCGTGCCAAACTTCAAAACACCCTATGTGGTATAACAATATTCAGGAAGAAACGTGTCACAAATTGTGTATTCCACTTCTATTTATGTTAGCCGATCGATCGATCAACACACTCCAGTACATGAAAATAACGGTGCTTTCTGGAAAAGAAATATCAGACGATTGATCGATGAATCAGGGAAAAGAAGGCGTATCACACGTAACCTGGAATAAAAAAACGTGTTATAGTAGTACGTAGCAGAAGAAGGGTAACACGCATATGTCGGCAATGAAGATGATACCGATGGGACCGGAGTGATAAGCTGCGCACGTCCGCGTCCATACCGCGGGAAACGGTGACATTCCGCATGCCACTTGCACGGCCCTGTTTAGGCCGGAATATACGATCGCTCAATCCTGATGGAAAACGACCCCTTCCTTTTATTTTATTTTCTGCATTAGCTAGTGTTTTCCCCGAAAAATAATACAATGGCTCATGTACATACACTGGAATACGTGTATGTATGTACCACGTGCGAGTACTAGAAATATGTCTAGATACATTAACTTTTGGACAAACTTGAGACACTTATTTTGGGATGGAGAGTAACAGAAAATGTAAACTCACAAACCCAATCGTCACGGATCATGAATGCAGAGGATTCGTAACCTGGACGTCAGGGAAGACGAGACGGTGACCCTGCACAATTGCAGCCAAAACCCAAAAGCGTCACACTCAAGGGCACTTTACACTTTGATCCGTCCAGAGAGAAAACCCGTTCCATTCTTGCCCGTTGGTTATGGTTTGTAATATATGGTGAGATGTTTCAGAGTTTAGCTGCCTAGTGTCTGGTTTATGGTTTCGTTTTGTGTTTTTGATCATTGTGTTGACCTGATTGGAGAGGTTATTCTCCCAGGTCTGGACCTTGTATGAACAGAGCATGCTATTATGTGCGGCTTTCGTAATGAGAGCTGTGGGCTTTTTGATCATTAAGTTGTTGTTAACTTACTCACCTTGTTCACTAACGTAAGGCATTTTGTTCGACATATATGACACACTATTTAAGTTTACTAAAAACACCGCAGCCTTTAAATCTCATTCCGTTTTATTAACAAAACTTCTTTATTTAGGGTTTCACAAAGGTTTCAAATCTTGGGGCACGACTCTAATCAAGCAGACCAAAGCACGACGAGAGATCTGTCCATGTAATCCAGTGAACATGATATTCCACGTGCAATTTCGAAAGAGGTTCAGCCCAGCTAGGAGCCTAGTACACAGATAATCTTGTGATGATTTCACTAAAAAGAAGGATAATAATCTTGACGTGCTATTTTGAACATGTTGCAGATTGCAGAGACGTACACAGGGCGCGCGCTTTCGGGAGCGCACGTCATATTTTCTTTCGTTGGTAGTAGTATTGGGCCTCCTCCTATGACCTCAAAGGGAAAAAAAAACTGCTATGCTCATATGGCTCATGGGTCATGGCCACACGGCGAACAATAGGCCCATTCATCGACGACCTGATAAATTCCCTACCGATCCGTTGACACAACGTAGAATATTCTTTAGTGAGAGGCGACGTTTTCGTTGACAGCGAGACATCTGTGGTGACTTCGTCAATCTCAAGACCTGATCTGCCGGCTCAGTCTCTCGGAGGTGTTCATAGGGGTAGGATGTGCGTGTGTGCGTTCATAGGGGTGAGTGTATGCGCGTGTATATGAGTGTCTGCGTTGTACTGTGTTTCGCAAAAAAAAAAAAAATCATGTAGCTCGACACATGCATATAATGGCCATCTCTGCTCCTTCTCTCGCCAGTCTGGTGCAGGCCTCACCCCACGCTAAGGGGGGCAAGAGCTGGCAAGTCGTGTGATGCTCCATGCGTCGAGGCTAGACCCTAAAATCGTAGACGTGCCAATTGCTGCTTGAGCTAGGTAGGGCGCATGTATGTTGCCCCGCCTGTTTCCCTAATTGACCACCCCTAGGTGCCTACGGGGCCGGGGGACACAAAGACTCACCCGTGTTGATTCCTCACCCCTTTGCCAACTATCTCCTTTTTAACATAATCTTTATCAAATGCGCATTTGCGCTGCAGCTCAGCTCACGTATAAAATCGAATATCGTTGGAAATGGTGCTTTTCGATACGAACAAAGTGCGGGAAGATTGGCTCGAGAATATACATATGCGACCTCATCAAAAGAATCCTCGTAATTGTCTAAACTGGCTCGAGAATATACATGCATCATCCATGCCTGCCTTTGAAATTATCGGATGAAGCTTTACTTACCGTTGATTACTTGATCAATCGTTCAACGAGTGAACGACTGGTCCTTCAATCCAAAACACACCTCTCGTACGAACGTTCAAACTTACTCCAGATTCCTTTTTATGTCAAAGTAATTAATTTGACGTGCTATTTCGAATATGGCACTTGTTCAGATCTTCTTACCGGCGATAACAAAGCGGAGACAGAGCGCAAGCTTTCGGGAGCTCGATAGATCATAGATACCCTTGATCCTAGATTCATGGAATGCACATGGACGCACACCTAATTTACATTACAGATGGGAGCTATGGATTAATTAACCTTACTTCGCGTGCATATGGTCGTCGTCTGAAGAGTACAGCACACGCTTAATTTGCGTGTGGAGTAGTGTTCAAGCATTTGCTGGCTAGCTAAGCAAGATTTGGGGGCGAACGGTCGGGTTCCACGAGATTCAGTGGCTCACCTCGCAAAGCTGATATAGCATCATTGCGTCAACCACCATCGAATGAGGGTTGTGGCGAACTGGCGATCAACAATGGGCAGCGTTCACGACGGCGCTACCGTCAGCCACTCGGTCTCGTTCCTCCTCGGGGCTTTCCTCCCCACCTGCTTGCTTCTCTTCTTCCTCGCCTCCGACCAGGTCGGCGAGAAGCTGGCAAGCATCTCAAGCTCGGTGAGTGGACCAGCTCATCAGCAGATGAGCCACGCAAACCTCCCCGGCAACGACGAAAAGGTTAGGCTTAACTTGCTCATCATCACGGTATGGACATATATACAGTTTGCACTGTGTTGGTGCACCCGGACACGGAGACAGGTCTGAAAGTCGTAGACATTCTCGCTTTCTCGGGCCACGTATTGACATACCTCGCAGGGGGCGAGGCTATTCCCGGGGCTAGCGGAGCTGCTGCAAAAGGTGGCGACGGACGATCGGACGGTGATCATCACGTCGGTGAACGAGGCGTGGGCGGCGCCCGGCTCCCTCCTCGACCTCTTCCGCGGGAGCTTCCGAGACGGCGAAGGCATCGCGCACCTCCTCAACCACACTCTGATCGTGGCCGTAGACGCCGCGGCGTACCACCACTGCCGGCGCGTGCACCCGCACTGCTACCTCCTCGAGGCGACGGCGAGGAACCTGAGCTCCGCCAACGAATTCATGAGCGACGCCTACCTGGAGCTCGTCTGGGCCAAGCTCGAGCTGCAGCAGCGCGTTCTCCAGCTCGGCTACAACTTCCTCTTCACTGACGTGGACATCGTGTGGTTCCGGAACCCGTTCCGGCACATCGGCGTGCACGCGGACATGGCCATGTCGTGCGACATCTACTCCGGCGACGCCGACGCACTCGACGGCAACTGGCCCAACACGGGCTTCTACTACGTCAAGGCGACGGGGCGGACGGTCGAGATGATGCGGCAGTGGCAGGCGGCGCGGTGGCGGTTTCCGCGCGGCCACGAGCAGACCATCTTCAACGACATTAAGCATGAGCTGGCTTCCGCGGACGGAGACCTGCGGCTGCGGTTCCAGTTCCTCGACACGGCTCGCTTCGGCGGATTCTGCCGGCTGTTCCGCAACGACATGGCCAGAGCGTGCACGATGCACGCCAATTGCTGCTTCGGCCTGGGGAAGAAGCTAAGCGATCTCCGGGACGTGCTCGTGCAGTGGAAGAACTACACGGCGATGACGCCGACGGAGAGGAGGAATGCGAAGGCCGCCGGGAGGACCTTCGGGTGGCGCGTCCCGGCCAAGTGCGGGACGCCCGACAAGAGGGCGCCGCCGGGCTCCTGATCCCGGCCGCCGCGTGATTCGGGAATTATTTGCTGAGGCGGGAGGACCTTCGGCTGGAGCGTCCTGCAGGGAACGACTACGCATAGCGTGTTGGATTTATTTAGTTTTTTTATCCGAGCGTGTTGGATTTTAATCGTTCGAGTCTCGTTCCAAAAATAACAGCCTGTTGGAGTACAATCGAACCAGCTGCCGCTGCCCGCTGGGCCGTATGACATGCCAGGCTTAAGAGTTAAGAATCAACTACCTATTCATATTAAAACATAATATCAACTTAAAATGTTCAAATATGAAAATTGTTTAAATTTGAAAATGTTCATATTTTTAAAAAAGTCAGATTTGAAAATGTTCAAATTTGAAAAAATATTGGTTTGCAAAACAGTTCAGATATACTCCCTCCGCCCACAAAAATATGTCACAAAGTTGAGACATTCATTTGTGAACGGAGGGAGTACATAATTAAAACTTGTTCAGATTTTAGAAATGTTTGTTCGACCCCAATTCGTACGAGGTACTAGACATGTGCGTGCACACACCTTGATATTCTTTGATCAGCTAGCTCATTCGTTGATCAATTCATGCATACACGCATGGACTGGGCAAATGAATGAATCCGTTATTTTTCAATGGAAGTGGGCCAATCAAGGTAGCCAGCTACATAAACAAGCACCTGTACGTGGGTCAGCTGTACAATGCCTAGACGTATTTATACGTGTTCAAGTACCGGTTAATGTATGGAATGCGTGCAGTGCTTGCGACTTGCCGGTCACGTTCATCGGTAATTAAGTTTGTCACGACCTAGGTTGACGCCGATGTTTTTCAGTTAGAATATTTTTTAGTACGAGGCGACGTTTCGGTCGACAGATGCATATAGTGATTTCTTCAATCTTAAAATCCGATCCGCAGTCTCAGTCTCTCGGAGGTGCTAATCGGGGTAGGTGTGCGTGCGTTCAAAGGGGTGATTATATGCGCGTGTATTTTAGCGTCTGCGTTGTACTTTGTTTCACAAAAAAAATAGCAATTTCTTTTGCGAAACATAGTATAGACGTAGACGCTCACATACACGTGCAAACACCCACCCCTATGAACGCACGCATGCACACCCTACCCCTATAACCACCTCCGAAATACTGAGTCGACGGGTCAAGTCTTAAGATTGACGAAGTCACCACATACACCTTGCTGTCGACGGAAACGTCGCATCTCACTAAATAATATTCCGCCTAAATGAGAAATATCAGTGTCAAACCTGAAATTTAAACTCTGGTGAGATGAGGATATAACCACCCTCCTAACCATCCACTAACAATATTTTTTGTTTGCCAATCGTTCTGTCTATCCATCGAGGCAATCTGATAAGCGTCACAAGGAGGAACCGCAAACCATCTACATTTCTTGCGGTAGAAGATCGCGTGGCCAGCCGGCCAGCTAGCGGAGGAGATACGCGCACCAAACCTAACAGAAGGAGAAAATCACATAGCTCACCTATCACACGAGCGGCCGGGATCGTTATCCTCTCACACCCTCTGCTATAAAAGACACACCCGCCGGAAGGACAGGCACAACTCTCAGCACGAGGAGACGGGGAGCTCTCTGCTCTCTCATCCGAAGGCAAACAACACGCCCATCCATATCCAAGCATCCCCATCTACCAATATATAAAAGTTGGACGGATTCGCGGCGCATAAAGCTGTCCACGCCGCATAACCCTCACACCAGAATCAATTCATTCATCAACTCGAAGCCGACCGACATACATACACAACTCTCAGACTCATCTACAATCTCTCATCCATACACAAATCAAACGCATACACCAGTAGAAGCCGGTGGTATCGGAAGCACGGAGTAGGGCCATCAGTACGATATCTAAGCTCCCTAGGATTTGAGCTCCTAGGTTGAGCCACGCGGCAGCATCTCATTGGTTCATGCTAAATACACTGGTGTACATCAAATTGAGGTCAAAATAATAATATCCGTTGGTTTAGTTGAACACACAAAATTTAAAGATGAATTTTCTAACAACCGCACACGAATCACGAGTCGCTCTTCACTTAGACCATCTCCAATAGCTTATATATTTTAGGGTTTAACTATTTTAGGGCATATGAGGCAAAAAAAAAACGTTTCTCCAACAGTTGTAATTGATGTAAATTTTGTTCAAATTTATTTCAAGCAGTCCAAAAAAAATACCTTATGCTGCAAAATACAACACTTGGGTTGCTGCTAAACGGAAAAATGGCAACGTGGGCATGCCAACTGCTAATTGAAAGTTTCATGTCGGCCTCCCGCCACTTCTCTAGTGACCGCGCTGCCTCCTCTCCATCGCTTTAGCCTCGAACTGGCTGCTCCGTCACACCTTATGCTGATTTGACCGTGAATTCACCGCCTTTGATCGAAGTCATAGTAGGGATTTGACCTTGAGGGTTGTCATTGCTCTCCTCCCCCACGCCTCCCCCACGCGGCTACCATCGTTTCCTGGTTGTCCATAGCTTCAACCGACGAGCCACCCGAGGAACCCTCCTCTCCTCCCCTCCTCACCGTGCCTCCTCCTTCCCTACAAGCACGCGCACGAGCGGCGCATGCAAGCTCTACCTCCGGCTGTACCTCGACTAACCCCCGCCTCACTAAGACTCCTCTGCCTCCATACACCAGGCGCAGGGCTCGCCTCGTTCGAAGATTAAGAAATTCAAAGTTGTTACTTTTGCATTATATGGGTTATATTGCAGATATCTGGCCACCTACAATAGTTGCATGTAAAAAGGTTATGTGAAATGCAACACTTGGGTTGCTGTTATATGGAAAAAGGGCAACGTGTGCACTCCAACTGGTAATTGAAAGTTTGATGTTACCCTCTCGCCTCTTCTCTGGTGACCGCACTGCCTCCTCTCCCATCGCTTTGGACTCGAACTTGCTGCTCCGTCACAACTCTTATCGATTTGGCCGTCAATTCAGCACCTTTGATCGAAGAAACAGTAGGGATTCGACCTTTAGGGTTGTCGTTGCTCTCCTCCCCACGCGGCCACCATCGCTTCCTGGTTGTCCATAGTTTCAGCCGACGAGCCACCCGAGCAACCCTCCTCTCCACCCCTCCTCACCGTGCCTCCTCCTTCCCTACAAGCACGCGCACGAGTGACGCATGTAAGCTCTGCCTCTGGCTGCACCTCGACCAACCCCCGCCTCGCTAAGACTCCTCTACCTGCATGCACCAGGCGTAGGGCTCGCCTTGAGCGGAGATTAAGAAATTAAAAGTTGATCCTTGTGCATTATATGGTTTATACTGTTGATACCTGGCTACCTACAATAGTTACCTATAAAAAGACCCATCGCTTTGGCCTCGAACTTGCCGCTCCGTCACAACTCTTATCGGTTTGACCGTGAATTCAGCACCTTTGATCGAAGGAACAGTAGAGATTCGACCTTTAGGGTTGTCGTTGCTCTCCTCCCCACATGGCCACCATCGCTTCCTGGTTGTCCATAGCTTCAGCCGACGAGCCACCCGAGCAACCCTACTCTTGACCCCTCCTCACCGTGCCTCCTCCTTCCCTACAAGCATGCGCACAAGCCACGCATGTAAGTTCTGTCTCTGGCTGCACCTCGCCAACCCCGCCTCGCTAAGACTCCTCTACCTCCATGCACCAGGCGCAGGGCTCGCCTCGAACGGAGATTAAGAAATTAAAAGTTGATACTTGTGCATTATATGGTTTATACTGCTGATACCTGGTCACCTACAATAGTTGCCTATAATCAAATTTGTATCTAATCTGAGCGACTAATGTTACTCAAATAACATGTCATGTATTGATTACCGTAGTAGTACCTTTGGGCGCAGCAAAGCGCGCCATCCTCTTCTAGTGGAGGTGAAGCTGCAACTCCCTAATGGTGAGAACAACAGTTGAATCTCTCCCCCTCCTCTCTCTCTATATATCTCTCTCTCGCATACATGCATCTTTCACCCGTGACTCTTCGAGCCGTCGGCACGTCGACATGACCGGAATACGTGACCGGCGGACCGTTGGCGATGGCAAACGAACCATGCCAAAGACGCCGCAGTTTGGACGGCCGGCACGGCGTCCGGCATCATCTTCACCTCGGTGTCAACATCATGTGTGCAGCCAGGCGCCTTCTCCATCTCCGCGGCGACTACGTCACGACAGAGCTGCAGCTAGACTGGTTCTTTGACGACAACGAGACTAGCCGAGTCCCTACAGCTGGTCCTGTAATGTCGCGCCTGCTCCTACCGCCGCTGCCACTATCTGCGCACATTCAGGGGCTGTTTGTTTCCGCTGCTACTTCCGCTTTTAGGTTCCAGAAGCTGAAGCGCAAACAAACGCCACGAGATTGGAAAGCACTGTGGACAAGCGCGGTGGGAAAATGAACTGCGCGAGCCAATTGAGCGGAAGCGGGTCGAGAGCAGCTTCCCGCAGCTTTCTTCTCAACGTAGCGAATCGTTTTTCCTTAATGCCCATTCCATTGCTCCAAATTACAAGCTAACTGCCACGGACTGCCACCCTGAGCTGGAACAAGCTGGAACCAGCCTACTTTTCGCTTGGCATGCGCACCTACGTGGGTCAAAAGAAAAGGGGTCAAAAAACATACTACATCTCATACAAATATATTTCCATTCGAAATAATTTGTACACGAAATATGTGCTCGTCGACGAGTAGATTTCATTCCTGTGATCAGTTTTGAGTTTCATGGACTGTAACATGTCAATTTTGGACCAAAGTTTGCGCCACTTTTAGACGATTTTTCTCAAATTCGTCACACTCGCTCGACCGTTTAAAATTTACTTCCACGAGTAGATCGATCTCGCCGTTTTTCACAAGTTTCATGTTGTAACTTTTTCGGTTTGGTGAAAATATATAAATAAATCTTAGATATGTATGTACGCGTTTACGGTCTCCTTGTTAAACCGATTCCATGGTGTGGTCCTTTTTTGACGATGCTCCTAACTTTGCCTCCGTTCGTCGTGTTATTGCATAAAAGCAGTAACAATTGTTTCGCTTCAAATCGGCACTTATATAACATATTCAACACTCAGGGGCATTCTAGACTTTTCACCTGGAAAACCAACAGCAATAGCTGCCAACAGCATTCCTGCCAAACATCAAATCTCTGCTTCCAGCAGCTGCTTCTCACAACTGTTTTTCCACAGCTCAACAGCTACAGCTGCTTCTCAAAAGTTGCAGCCCAAACAAACATACCCTCAGCCGGTCCTTCCGAGGAGAAGTACCCAGCTGCTGTAGCTCTGGATGTGGTCGGGACTCGGGGTAACATTGAAAAAGCCATGCTCTCCATCTTATGTGCTCACATGTATCTCCATCTTATGTGCTCACATGTACCCTCAGCCTGTCCAACACATCTACTTTTTTTGTTCAATCTGATACGAGGCATTCATTGCTCCATTATTCTTTTTAACTTACAGATTCATCGAGCGACAAGCATGTCCTACTACTTCTCGGAGGCCAGTACCCTCCGAAGGTGCAGCTGAGCGCGGTGAAGATCCTCGTCATCCTCGGTCGTGCGTCGTCCAGCGGCAAAACCTTTGGGACTCCAGCTCTCATCCTTCTTGCGGGGACGCATGTGGAGAACCGCATGAAGGGTCACCAACGACCTGAAGGCGATCCAGGAGATACTGAGCGCACGTCCGCTGGAAAAAGAGCACGCAATCGGCATGATCAAGTGCAACATGTTGGCATGGGTGGAAGGGTATAAAGCACCACCTCCCGCCGACCTTCAGGTGCTGATGGGTCACTGAGATCCATGGCGACCCGATTGGAAGGAGGGACGGCTTCAGACGCCTCATCCAGCGAGGCGAAACCTATGTCCCAAGCCCGTACGCTCGTTAGCCAGCTTGAGGCGGCATGCAAGGAGTCCACGGAGGGACTTGCCAGGATGAGGGACGACCGCACGCGGTTCGAGAAGCACACACACACCTAAGGAGCGTCCGTTCCTCAATCTGGCAAGTCCCTCTTGGACTCCTTTCATGCCGCTTCAAGCTGGTTAAGGAGCGTACGAGCTTGGGACATAGGGTTCGCCTCGGTAGATCAGGCGTCTGAAGCCTTCCCTCCACCCAAACGGGTCACTAGGGATCTCGGTGACCCATCTGCACCTGAAGGTCGGTGGGAGGCGGTGCTTTATACCCTTCCACACATGCCAGCATGCTGCAATCGATCATGTCGATCGCGTGCTCCTTTTCCAGCGGATGTGTGCTCTGTATCACCTTCAGGTCGTTGGCGACGATGACCTTCATGCGATTCTCCACATGTGTCTCCGCAGGAAGAACGACGGCTGGAGTCCCGGAGGTTTCGCCGATTGACGACTCACAGCTAAGGAGCAGGGACGGATCTTAGTGTATGTCAGGGGGTGCAGGAATGATTTTTTTGGCTAGAGCTTATAATTGTGCTGTTTTGTGTGATTTGCCCCCCCCCCCCCCCCCCCACACAGGAGGTTCTGGCAAGCTCCGCCACTGCTGAGGCTGGCGAGGATCTTCGCCGCGCTCAGCTGCACTTTCTTGTGCTTATTAAGAGAAATCCGCAGGGTCCTAGCCTCCAAGGAGTAGTAGGACATGACTAACGGCATGTTGCTTTATGAATCTGTAAGTTAAAAAGAGAAGAAATAGGGAGCAACGAATGTCCCGTATCAGATTAAAAAAGAGTAGATGTGTTGGGCAGTTGGAGATGCATGTAAGCATGGACACGTACAATGGGATGGAGAGCGTGGCTTCTTCAAGGTAACCCCGACCACATCCACAGGTACAGCAGCAGATGGCGCTTCTTCTCCTCAGAAGGAGCCGCCCGAATGTGCAGACCACTGGCAGCAGCGGTAGGGTCAGGCGCTGGTTTTGGCGACTGTACAGGACCAGCTGCAGGGACTCGTCTAGTCTCATCGTCAGATACCCAGTCTACTGCAGCTCCTTTCCCCTGATGTGCGGCAGAACATATTCGAGGTTGTCCGATGTAAAAGAAGAAAGATGCATTGTTTAAGCTGTACCTCAGGGATGGCCAGCGGAGCGTCAAATTCAACAGATATGACCTCACTCGTGGGATTGGCGGCGCTACGGCTGCTGCAGGGGCGCCCACGCGATGATGACGGAACGGACGGGAGCGGTGGCCGGTGGCGAAAGCCTAGTATAGTGCGTCGCCTTACCGGTCGTCTTGGGCGGCGGTGGAGGTACCTTGCCTCCCTTGTCATGCTTCAGGCTGGCCGATCCGTTGCTCGACTCGGAAGATCGAAGGTCCTTTGTCATGGTTGCTTGACTTCCTGCCATGGGACCTGTCGCGTGCGCTTATCCATCTTGGCCTGGGTACACAAGGACGCAAGTTCGTTAGTCATACAGTACAGACATGAAGCAAAACTGAAGAAAGCAAGGTGGTAAGGGTGTGGCTCCCAGCGCTGTCGATGTTCTGCGGCCATGACTCGACGTCGGCGGCCGCCGCTGCCGTGCCGGCCGAAACGCCGCCACCACGCGCTCACCTCGATGATCAGCCAGGGACCTGCACTACTGAACCTAAAGGAAGGCAGGAAGATGAGTTCGTGCTTACCCGCTTCGGGAGTTGGGCTGAAGCAAAGAGTTTGTGGAGTTGTGAGAGCCGCCGTGGAGAAAAAGTGGGGAAGAGCATGACCTTATATTCTTTGGCTGATCGGAGAATCACAACGGCCAGGGGGGTTACGCGTCAAGGGGCAAGAATCATAACCCCAAATCAGTTTGGATAAGAGATATGAACAACTTTGAAGGTAAAAAAAAAATTATTGTGCGTTTCTGCACGAGAACTTAGTAGATCCGTCGAAGCAACCTGGCAAGCATAACATGGAGGACGCAAACCGTGGGATTTTCTTGAGCTAGATGATCGGCCGGCCGGCCGACAGAGGATATTTTCTCGTCACCAACAGACGCCGAAGATTTTCTCGGTCGGGATCGCTATCATTTTTTTGAAAGCCCACGTATATTCAACATAGTACCATATACATCGTACACAGTACAAACAAAGAACAGAAATACATACGCAGGGGAACAGAACTCGAGCAGACGCCAGCACCTTCACCGGCGGCAACGACGAAGACCACCGACCCCCTTCTCACCACGGCCCCAGGGTGCCTCCATTGTTGAAGAAAGCCGCCGAGCCCACCCGCTGCGCAGCGACGGAGATTATGCCGATAAACGAGCACGGCCATCACCCTCCCGCACCAGCACCTCCACCTTGCCGCAGTCGTCTTCAATCCCGCTGCCGGCAGAAGCCGCCAACCTCGCCCTGATCTGAATTCCAGCCACCGGATCCGCCGCCACCACGGATCCGACGGGGGGCAGCCGAATTCGAGCACAGCACCGGGCCTCGAGCTCCTGCCAGTCCAGCGCGACGACGAGGAGCCCCGAAGAACTCCGCCGCCGGAGAAGATCACGCCGGCACCAAACCGCCCGCCCGCAGCACCAACTCCTCCAGAGCGCCGCCGGCGAGATCCCCACCCTACCCTACCGTATATACAAGCCGGAGCTGGGGATCCCCCACCCTCCCGCCGCCGGAGCGGCCGGCGGAGGAGAGGAATCCCGCGGCTCGCGGCGCGCACGGTGGATCGACGGGATCGCCCCAAAAATCGCCTTCTTCCCTCTTGCTACAGTGGTGAGGAGGGGATAAGGCCGATAACGCAGACGCTCACATACACGCGTATACACTCACCCTATGAACGCACACACGCATACCCTACCCCTATGAGCATCTTCGAGAGACTGAGCCGGCGGATTGGATCTTGAGATTGACGAAGTCATCACGGGCGCCTCGCTGTCGACGGGAACGTCGCCTCCCACTGAACAATATTCCGCCTTAAATGAGAAACACCAGCGTCAAACTTGGAATTTGAACTCTGATGGACAGGGGGTACAACCACCCTCCTTTGCCACAGGCACGTTCTCGGATCGCTATCATCTCACACCCTCTGTCACGCAGAGCTCTCTCACCACATCCATCGATCGATCCCAACCAGCCTCGTACATACACCAATCCCTACGTCCAGAATCCATCCATTCAATTTCCATATATTCATCAGCACCAACACACCATACACACAGCCTTCACAACCTGAAATCCATCTACAAATTCCCATCCATTAGCATCCATAGCCAAAACACTAGTAGAAGCCGGTGGCATCGGGAGCACGGAGGAGGGCCATGGAGGTGAAGCTGCAACTTGCTAATGGTGAGAACTAAGGTTGAATCTCTCTCTCCTCTCTCTCTTTCTCTCTCGCACAAATGCATCTTCCACCTGCGACGCTTCGAGCCGGCGGCATGTCGACATGACCGGAATACGTGACCAGCGGACCGTTGGCGACAGCGGACGAACCATGCCGAAGACGCCGCTGTCTGGGCGGGCGGCGCGTCGTCCGGCATCATCTTCACCTCGGCGTCAACGTCATCGGCCAGCCGGTGTGCAGCCCGGCGTCTTCTCCATCTCCGCGGCGACATCGGCGAAGCTGTTGGCGTACAGCCCGGCACCTTCTTCATCTCCACGATCACGTCTGCGGGACAACCGGCATGCAGCACGGCGTTATCTCCATCTCCCCGACGACGTCGGCGGGGCTGCCGGCGAGCAGCACGGCGCCATCTCAACGCCACGAAGACGACGTCGCGATGGCCGGTGCAGGGCCCGGCGTCATCTCCATCTATGTGTCAACGACGTTGACGCTGCCGATGCGCAGCACCGACGCCGTTGGAGCCATTTCCATTGCCACGAAGACGATATCGCGACGGCACGTCCCGGCGTCATCTCCATCTACGTGTCAACGACGTTGAGGCTGCTGGCTCGCAGCCCGGCGCCATTTCCAACGCCAAGAAGACGACGTCGCGAAGGCCGGCGCACAGCCCGGCATCATCTCCATTTAGGTGACAACGACGTTGAGGGTGCCGCCGCGCAGCCCGGCGGCAACTCTACACAGAACGTCATCGGCCAGCCGGCTTGCAACCCAGACGGCATCTCCATGACGTCCGGCGTCATCTTCACCTCCGTAGCGACGTCAGCGGGGCTGCCGCCGTGCATCTAGGCGCCTTCACGGCAGGCAACGGAGCCGTCAGAATTGCCGGCGAGCAGCCCGGCGATGACGACATCCGGCGTGCCGTCCACCTTCACCTTCACCTCGCGACGTCGACATGCAGCCCGGACTTTTCTCCATGTCCGCCGCAAAGTCGGCGGGGCTGCCGGCGTGCAGCCCGGCGCCTTCTTCATCGACGGCGACATTGACGGGGCTGCCAGCATACAGCTCGGCGCCATCTTCCCTCCATGACGTCGGCATGCAGGCTGTCATCCTCCTCTTCGGCATGCAGGCTGTCATCCTCCTCTTCTGGAGGATGGAGTGACGGTGGGAAGGAGTAGCCGGCCAATTCCATTCTTCACCGTACATGGCGGAGGGACGTCGCGGCTCACAGCATCGGCGACGTACTCGCCGCAGACATCATCTCGCGCCCGGTGCTGACGACTCGTGGCGTGACAGGCATCACGAGTTCACGACATGAAGCTCATGTCTCTCGTTGAAACATCACACGAGGGAGAGAGAGCTCAGCATGGTGGCTTGGACACGTCTCGAGCCACGCGGAGGCGATTCTAGGCGGGCGACCATCGAGGCGAGACGACGTCGGTCGTCTCCGACACCACTACTCATACGAGCCCGTGAGATAGCATACTTGTCTACAGGGCCATCTCCAGAAAACTCTCCTATGCCAAACGCAAAATGGGCCCCTAAAATTTAAATTTTTCACATCGCATAGCAACTAAAAGTATTTTCACTTTATTACAAAACTTCAATATGTGTTATTTCGTACAGTATATAGAGTATCAAACATTCATTCTACAAAATGGTACCACGAAATCAATAAACTAACCTCAAGTTCTACTGAAAAGTGAAAAGCATCATCCGTCTGGTATTTCTTGAAATAAAATCTCCAGGGCTCCTTTCATTTGGAGGAAACATGTAGGAAACTTAGAGGATTAGGAAATTTTCTATTGTTGGTACTATTCAGACGTTTGATTTATAGGAATGTTGCAAAGAAAAAATAGAAGAATTTTTTTTCACACCTCACAATCAAGGCAAAACGTACAGGAAAGGAAAAATCCACTCACACCTCATTCTTTGGATCCCATGTACAAGGAACAAGAAAAGTTTCACACCGGCCATCTTTCCTTTTCCTATCCCTTTCCTATTTTTTGATTCTCATACCCTTTGAATCAAAGAGGCCCTCAATCATATCTTGGTAATTAATCTTCTCTAGGATATCATTTTCAAGTGCTATTGTCGCTAATCCATTTAGTCTTTCTTGCGTCATAGTAGACCGCAAATAAGATTTCAATAATTGCGTTTGGAGAAGCTCCTTTCTGCCGATGCAACCGTAACATGAGAGAAACACGCTTCCATACTTTCTCGAAGTAGCCACCCGCTAGTTATTTTTCTTGTGTCAAAAAATGTTCAAATTTTAAAAATATTTAGATATGAAAATATAGATTTTTTAAAAAAATGTTCAAATTTCGAACATGAAACAGAACTCGTTTGCGTGACACAATGTCTTCGGGTTAGAATTGTCCCATATTTTGGGTCAGCCTTGCGTCTCAAATCTGAACGCTCACAATTGAATAGGTTATACCATATATGTATCTAGCTGGCTGCATCTTTAAAATGTTCATCTGTATGCTGTATGCAACTTTAGGTACCTTCTGCGAGGAAAAAATGATAAGGATTTTTTAGGGGGAAAATGATAAGGAGGTGTTGTAGTCAGTGATGACAGCAGCAAGTGCACTTTTTTTTGAACGGAAGGGGGTCATGAAGGACCCAGAGCTGCATTAAACCGCTGACGGTAGAGTACAATTTATATAGAGGACCCTAAAGAAAATATGAAGTACAACATGGTCCTGCAGAAATGAAAACACAATCTAGTCCAGAGCTTCTCCTTGCTCCTTATCCACTGATTTCTTGACGCATCTGACGCCGGCCGATCACCGCACCACCGGGGACATTATCACATGGGGTGCATCAGCGGGAGCACGCCGTATCGGAGCTGAACGGGTACCAAAAGGGCACATAGGCCTGAAGGTTGAACAAATCCCTACGGCACGAGACAATCGTCGACCAGGGCGGGAGTGGTCCCCATACCACCATTGGATTCAGTAGCGAGATGAGCACTTGCCGTCGACGAAGAGCTGCTGAGAAGAAACTCCCAAAGATCACAACGGTCGCAGCTTTGCAACCATGCATCCTAGGTGGGCAGCAAGCAGAACCGGCCACTCTCTCCTTTGCCCATCACCTCGATGACAAAAGCAGAAGACAACAGGTTCACCTCTGCCAGATCCGGGCCGCCACACCAACCAACTCGAGCTTATTCAAGCACCATCCACCAGACCCCCCCCCCCCCCCCCACGCCGCCTGCCTTCCAACGTTGAAGACCACCGGGAAGAGGCCTCTCAACGCCTAGATCGCTGCTCGAAAGCGGCCAAAGCAAGTGGAGAGAGGCAGCAGAACCAAAATAGCTTCATCGGCTCCCCCCCGCCCTCCGTCCTTCCCCAAGCTCCACTGCCGCAAAAGAGAAGAGAAGGTACCGACTCCTGCCTCCAGATCCACACCCAAGCAAGCTATTTAAAGCGCAGCGGTCAAATCCAGGTCTCCCGCCGCCCACCTCGGACGCCAGGAAAAAAGAGGATCCCGACCGACTCCGGCACGGCCTGCACGCACCGAAAAACCACTCCTACGAGGCATAGCGCAGTCTCCAAGTGGGAAGCAACCTATTTCCTAGTATACACCCGAGGAAGACAACCGACACCTCCCCTTAGCCATCTATATGACCGTTGGCGCCGGCAGGAGAAACCTCGGTTTGGCCCGAGCACGAGAGGGTGCTCTCAGGTACTGTTGCTCAGAAGAGAAAGGGAGAGGACAAGAATGAGATCCCCCTAGCAAGTGCACTTCACGCGGCACTTGGGGCACCCTACGGCCCATTCCTTAATTTTGTTTTTGTTTATGTTTCACATCTTGTTATGGGAATTGTTGCGCGGGTCAATGTGAAATGTTGTATTTTTTACTTAGTCCAAACGTGGCCATAATCTTGCTGCAAATATACACATCTCTACGTGCTATTTAAAAAAAAACATGGAGCACCCCTTCACTTCCATGTACGAGTATGCAGACTACAATGCTGCCTGCCGCAACGCAGATACTCCGTACTACCGTGCCACCTCATCTCTGACCTCGTCTCCCGCTCATTCATCATGGCCAGAACGTACGTATGTTTGGTAGCTGCTGGCTTCCCATAATTGTGTGTGACCATCGAGCTAAAAAATAATAATTGTGTCAGGACGCCAAAAAAAAAAAACGCTCAAAGCAAAGCAGAGATGACATGCCAAGTCAGCATTCCCAAAAGCGTCCTTTCGGAGCTCCCTCGGTCAGCTATCCGGCCGGCGAGGGGCTGTGTGTGTGTGGTGTCTGTAGTCTGATGATTGCTGCAGAAGATGATAAAGAACGAACGAGCTTAGCAGTGAACTGATTTGATGGAGTAACTTGTAAGCTACAAGCAGGACAACTGAAAGATCGGTACGCCGTACTCCCGGCGACGGGCTGCCTTGAAGTTGAGACGATCACCGTGAGTGAAAATTTTGCATGGAGCAAATAGCATTCTAGACTTGTCAAGGGTGTCTTTGGATTGAAACAATTTCGTAGGAATTTAGAGGATTCCAATCTATATGAATTTTTTCTATGGAATGACTTTAGATCACAGGATTGGCACTACGCAATCTATTTCTATGCCCCCCATTACATAGGAATCTCAACATGAGTTAAACCTCTTTTTATTTTTCCTTTGAGAAGTCCGATGCACTCACACTCTATCTCTCTCTACTATCCCTCCTCAATGCTGCAAAATTCCTGTGTTTGTTTCCCGTGAACATCCAAATGCATCTCTTACAAAAAAATTGTGTTTTGAATGCAGTAAAAATTAAAATGCATGACATTTTAATCCTGCGTTTTTTCTATCAGACGTTTTCTAAAGCGTGCAATCCAAGGAGGCCCTAAACTTTTTTTTAGGGATAGACTTGTTAAACTTAGCATGTGTAGATCGATCACTCGTTGCTTTCCCAGATCTCTCCCGTACGAGAAGAATGCAATCGGAAGTTTGCGTCCGAGAGGTGTAGCCGTCTAGCTGATGTGATGCATCGCCGGATGACAACCATGAGATGCATTTGCCGTAAGTACAAGAGTGCGAGAGCCACAGCATCTGCTGGATGCAGATCCGATCTCGAAATAAATTTGTGAGAAAAAAAGGAACATTTCAACATGCCTCTCGAATCTCGATGCAGCCAGTGCAAACAAAAACAAAAAGACCTAGAACTGTGTGGTGGTGAAGGCGGCCGGTGAGAGTAATTATCTGCTTGCGTGGAGTGGCACAATGACGTTTCGCTCATCAAGTCATCAATTGTTCGCAGATCCACCATGTTGCTACTCTCTCCGTTTACAATTAATTTGCGTTCTAGATTTAGTTAAAGTCAAATTTTGTGAAATTACGGATCAACAAACTTGTGAAATTTATATAAGATGTTTCTTTTTATAATGACACGTAATCTAATATACTGTATGTAAAACAATGGAATTTCCACTAAAAAAACTCCCACCACACATAATCTAGAGTAATCTCCAATGGAAAACCGATCATTCAACATTTGACGTACACGTATATATCAAGATGCTAGTGGCGACTTCATCGATCCAATCAAGCCAAATTATTGTTTCAATGGTGACATACATTCTTATCTCCGTCTAGATGGCGTAAAATTTTCCGTCGGAGGTCCATACTAGCCCTGATCGATTTCGCTAGTCTACTTTGATATTTCTACCAAAGGATAAAAAATGTTGACTAGAGAGATGATAAATTTTAGTTTCAGTGCTTTCATGAAATTGCAATGGATAAAACTTATATCTAAAAATGATGTTTAGGTGAAAAATCCCATATGAAAAGGTTAATTAGCAATCATACGTGGAATGAGAAAAAACACATTGTATCCAAAACCCACGACCTTCGTGGGATTCTTAATTTCCGTTAACCAGTTTGTGGCTAACCAAGCACACAACGTCCTCTCAGATCTAGCCTTATTCTCCCCTGAGCAAATAAAACCAAGTACGAGTTCTTCCACTAGTGGTAAATCTTGAAACGATGTTCGGCTCTTTACAAACTCTTTGAAGCAATACACAAGTTTGGAAGCTTAGAAGCAACTCCAATATTTTAGGGCTTCCCTCAAGTTGTAGGCCAGGTAACAAGCGCAAAGTAAACTTGGAGAGGTAATTTTTTTTTAGACCAAAGGCCTAAAAGACCCGGCGTTAAATTAATAACGCCACAAACGGCGAGAGGATACAAAGTGCTGAACCCAGAATACAACGCAACCCCGCACACACACAAGGAACAGAAACTACTAGGCGAAAACAGATGAACGCCGAAGAACACCGCCACCGTCCACACAGGTAGACAGGCTCACCAAACCCTCAACGGGCCGCCGAGGAGACTAGGACGAAAAACATCGCCACTGACCACAAAGCTGCAGCCAGGCTCAACAAGGGGGCCACAGAGAGACGCCGGTGAGAAAAGGTGAGCGCCGACGAGCACCGCCACTGAACACAGAAGCTGCAGACACGTAATCACCGAAGCTCACCGCCACCGTCCACACAGGTAGACAGGCTCACCAAACCCCTCTACGGGCCGCCGAGGAGACTAGGGCGAAAGCATCGCCACTGACCACAAACCTGCAGCCAGGCTCAACAAGGGAGCCACAGAGAGACGCCGGTGAGAAAAGGTGAGCGCCGACGAGCACCGCCACTGACCACAGCAGCTGCAGACAGGCACCAGGTAGCTCCAAACAGGAAACGTCGATGTGCACAGGGAGTTGTAGACCTTGCCAGAGGTAGCTCGGCGAGAGGAAGCACCGCCGCCAACACCTCCCAACCTCCGGGAAGCAACCAATCGTGTGCTCCAAAGCGGCGTCTTCAAGAAGAGCACGACACCAAAGCGCCGCCACCGCCTGATCCGAGGATCTCAGGTTTTCACCCGGAGCAAGTACAGAGGACCGAGATAGTCGCAACAGCGCCTTCAGGAAGGAAACGGCGTCCAAGGACGTCGCCGCCGCAGTCCGGGAGGATCCCGGACAAAGGTTTCCCTTCGACCTGACTCAGTACCTCTCACCCAGGGTTTGGAGCACCGTCGAGGACGACCTCCGCACCACTGTCACAAGTAGTCGCCTGACCGTCACCACGCCGCCCGCACGGCCGCGGTCACCGACCAGCACCAGAACCACCGGCACGCCCGCCAACCGAGTGATTCCCACCGTCCAGGGCCGCCGCCCCGGCATCCTAGCTCCACGCACCGCTGAAGGGATCGAAGCGAGGAGGAAGTCCTCAACCTCCAAGTCAACCACCAGCCTCCCACATGGCTGCCGGCGGCAACAGACTTGGCACGGGGGCCGTAGAGCTCGAGGGTCGGGGCCCCTGCCCCTTCCAGTCGAGGCGGCCGGAACCGACCGGGCCGCACCACCCTAACAGCCACACCCGTAGATCTTCAGGCAGACCAGAGGATCGGAGCACCACCGCACCGGCCCTCCAGAACCAGGCTGAGCAACCACACACAAACGCCCATGGCGGCCCGCTCTGCCCAGATCGGGCCCGAACCACCACCATCGCGCCTCCTTCGGCCGCTCCGGGCGCCGCCACCACCACAGAGCCACCGCGTAGCTAGCCCAGCACGTCGCCGTCACCTCGCTGCTCCGCCCAGCCGCGCGCTTCGCCGTCTCTTGCACCACCGGCGCCGCCCGATGTCGCCTCGCCTCCGCGCGAAGGGAGCCCGACGAGGCGCGTCCTCTGCACCCGCCTCCTTAGTCAGCCGAGCGCGGCCGCCACCGCCGGCGCCGGCGGCGGCAGCGGCCAGGGAGAGCCGCCGCGGGGGCCTCTTTTTTCTCTAGGGTTGGGGGCCTCCGGAGCTGCTCGCGCGAGCAGCCCGGGAGGAAGTTTTTAGGTATTATCTTTTTATTCCCTCATTTAGGTTGAACATTGAGTGAACAGATGGAGAGAAATAAAACGTCAACACAACTCAAATCCAAAATATGGGTCTCTTTGGAGAAGACCTACTTATATAGGTCTCCATGATTTCTAACCTTTAATGACCTTTGAAGGTGCTCGGACGATTCCGGGCCCTCGGAATACTCCGGCATGAGGTTTACTCTAGACTAGTCAGTATCAGCCGGGAGCAAGCCCAGTGCTCAAATCATATTCGGAGCCTGCTAACTGAATCCAGGGTAACAACTCAATAACTTAAGTATGCTTGGGATTTCGCTTAATCATTTATACTTGTTCTTGTGATGCTTACTCCGATCACCATTTTCATGCAAATAGTGAACTCCTCTTGAAATGAAATGATGAAAAACAAATATGAATTTTTAAAACGTTGTCTTCTCATTAACCTTTTTTTTTTTTGAGGAAGGGTCTGAATCATATATTAGGAGGCTTGACACTTTTACAAATAGGTCCCCGAACAATCACGAAAAACAAGGAAACCCAGGAAAAGTGCAACAAGCACCCTAAGCCAACGGAGAAGAAGCACACAGACCCACAGCCGCACCCAAAGCTCCTAGGCACCGCCGGCGAAGCCGTACCGCGAACCGCCGAGAGGAAGCACCACCACATGTCGCAGACAGCCGCAGGAGCCATCCGCCGCGCAGCGACGGAATCTGGACTCGTTGAAAGAGCTCGGCCACAGCGCCACCCTCCCGCCTCCACCCTTCTTCCAGCCGCCGCCGCGGCGCCCAGGACCACCAGCACCAGCACGAAACCACCTCCAGAAGCTGCTCCCCTCGCCACCTCGGCCGGCCGGAGCAAAACCACCAGAGAGAACCACCCAGAACCACCTGCAACAAAAACGGGTCGCCGACCAGCTCCAGCTCCTCCCCTCGCCGCCACGGCCGGCCAGAGAAGCAAAGGAGAAGAAGGGCGCCCGACGAAGCTTCACGGCCTCCCCGGCGACGAGGCCGGAACAGAGGAAGGAGGGGAAGCACCACGCCCAAAACACCGCCGCCATCGCCTCCGTCTTCAACAGCGACGCCCGCGCACTCACACCTAATCTACACGCATGAGCACCAACCAGAGCTCCGCCCCCCCCCCCCCCCCCACCTCACGGTGCCTCGACGGCGACCGGAGGCAGAGGGGAGCGCCGGAATCGCCGGCGAGAACTCGAACCCCCGAGACACTCCTCCCTACTGTACCAGGCGAAGGGATAAGGCAGCTCCTCCCATCATTTAACCTTTTTTAGATACTCATTAACCCTTTTGGGGGGGGGGGGGGGGGGGGGCAGGGGCACAAACCATCAAGGTGTAAGCATCATCAGGGACTATAATCTATTCATCACACACTTGTAAAACTATTAGTTCCCTAAATTATCGGCATTTCTGACAATTCTTTCTGTGACTGAAAAAAAAAACTACTCCTATGATTCCCATTTACCCAGCAGCCCCGAATCACAAAGCACGAAGCTGATTTTAACCCCGAGCGGGCGACCATTCAATCCAGTCCACCGTCGTCGCCAATCCCGAGCTCTCTCTCTCAAGCATCGCTGGTCTCCCCTGCTGTCTGTCCTCCCCCCACCATCGCCCTGCTCCTGCTTTTAATGGGCTTTCCCTCCCTCCGCCATGGCCGGCGATCCCCGCACCCGCGCCGCCGGTGACCCATCTGCCTTCCCCTCCTCCTCCTCCACCGTCCTCGCGCCTGGGGGCGGCCTCCGCGTCGGCCCCTCCAGGCTCTTACTCCACCTGCTCCACCTGCACTCGCTCTTATAACCCCGCGCCCTCCCGGCCATGGCCGCCATATTCTACCACCACGTCGTAGGCGACCTCACCGTCGGGAAGCCCCTAATCGTCGAGCTGAGCGACGCGGATACGCTCGACGACGCCGCGCGGGCCATCGCCGGCAGCCCCGAGGGCGCCGTGCCCGTTTGGCGCGCCCGACGAGCCACCCTCCGGGGCCAGGTTCCTGGGCATGATCTCCGCGGTCGACATCGCTGCTTTCGTCGCCACCGCCGGCGCCGGCGACCGGGCCATGAGCACCGCGGTTGGCGAGGTCGTGCAGCCCAATCCGGAGCTGCTCAGGGAGGTCGATCCCGGCACCAGGTCAGCTGTACGCACCGTTGCTTCTAGATGCCTCTCTTCTCGCTGCTTTCGCGCTCAATCTGATCAGAAAGTATGCCCAATCTCTGACCGTTGCGTCCTAGATTCGAGGTGATCGAGAATTGGGCGCGTTTCCAGATGTTTTTTGATTGATCTGCGAGTGATGTGGGATCTTCCCCATTTTAGCTGCTAAAATTTGCGCGCGACTTTACTTTTTTGTTGTGTTTTTTAGGCATCCCTTGTTAACGGTTTCATGTCGTAGGTAGCGCACTCTGGCTAATTGGTTCGTCTCAGCTCGGATCTGTCCCTGATTTGATACAGCTGATGCACAAGCCCTTTTTTAATCTGATCTGGTTGGTGATATTTGTCTCTTTTACGCATGTTTGGACTAGTTTGACCTTAGGAAGACTACGTGTGTGTAAAGCTATTTCTACTTCCGTCTGGACCTGTAAGAGATCACATGGGTTTGTGGTTAAATTATGCTAGGATATTGTGCTGCTTTTGTTGAAAGCAAATGCTAATTTATCACTTCCTAGGTTATGCTTGTCCTTGTCGATACTGAAGCTGAGATAGTGTGTGCAGTTACCGTATCAGCACAATCCGTTCTTACGGAGCTCTTTCAGCCGAAAGCATAGCAGGTTTGGCGTGATAATTGGTGCTCTGTCATAGTAGGTGGCATCGCATAATGGATTGGATTGATGCTTATGAGTTGATAAGAAATATCTTACTTGTTCCGAGTCTCTGAATTTCATTCCTGTTCATGAAAGTTGTTGAATGAAACGTCCATATGGAATAGGGTGGCAATCTAGATATTGTTTTGTGGAGTCATTTTTACATTTTGTAGCCAGCCTTAGTCACAAATCTGGTGCTGAAAATTAAGATACTCTATCCCTGTGCGCACAGCGTTTTTTTCTTCAGTATACATAGAAATGCCGCAGACTGGTGATTAAGGGGTGATGAGCCAGTATAGTTAGAAAATAAATTTCTCGGACTCATTCTGTATTGCATACCATCATTAGTATTTTCCGTTCATCTGCTTGTTACTAAATTAACCAGTTGAAGTGTTGAAATCCACCATGTCTGCTGATTTTATATTACTCAGTTACCGCCGAAAATTGAAGCTTTCAGACATTGCCTTTTGACCTCTTTGTGTTTAGTTAACTGATATATTCTACTCCATATTTCTGTGCTCAGTAATTTTTCGCTATTAGGGAAAAACGTGAGTGTGTAAGAATGTAAATGAATACATTTAGTTTTTATCCCAATGCCCTGATGCTGAGCTGCGCAAATCTTCTTCAGCAAACACGGAAGAGCAGTTTTGTGGTGCACAATGATATGGTGGTCAACGTCAACTCTAGCCTCTAGCCTCTGTTCCCTTTCCATTGTTTTTTGTGGCAAACTTTCATTTCAAAACTTAAACAAGCCAGATGGATTTCACATGGTGCAGAACCTCTCCTTCTGATTGTGTTGTCATAAGAGGAACAAAATGGGGACATGATTTCATTTGTCAGTGCAATGTCACAATCAAGAAGGTGTCATGTGCAGGCTGCTAATGGATTCATGTATCGAGAAAATAATTTAAATAAAATGAGTCATACAAGAGACATGTAAAGCGGTCCAATCATGTCTCGAAATGATTTGGAAAGCACAAAGTAGTGAGCAACCGTCATATCCTTAGAGTTGACAAAATAGTTCAATAGGAGATACCAGTCTTAGCTGGATGCTGATTGGCATTTGGTGTCTACTTGTCATATTGTTCTGCTTCTTTTGTTCATTCACCTTTCAAGGAATTTCATCTTTTTCAGATGTGCTGTTTGAAATGTGTATTCTATTATTCAATCAATTTTATTGTCTTGCAAGGTTGATTGATGCGCTGGAGTTGATGAGGAATGGAGTGAAGCGCTTCCTTGTTCGCAAGAATGGCTCCTGGAGAGGCCTAACCAAGCGGTTCTCAATGCTGTACAATGGAAAGTGGCTAAAGAACTCGGAATCAGGATCGCCAAGCTCAGCTAGCAGCAGCACTAGGCAGCTGTCCCCATTTATCAGTTCGGTGGACAGGTTTTGCTGTCTGTCAAGGGAAGACATTCTCCGGTTCCTAATCGGCTGCCTCGGTGCTCTTGCTCCCATCCCACTGTCTCCAATCAGTTCCCTTGGAGCCATCAACCCACACTACTGCCACGTCGAAGCATCCGCGCCTGTCATGGAAGCAATCCAGAAGATCCCTGGAGACCCGTGCGGCGTAGCTGTAGTCGAGACGACGTCATACGGAGTCCGCAAGATCATAGGAGACATCTCTGCCTACAAGCTGTGGAAGTGCGACTATGTCGCGGCCGCTTGGGCGCTGGCGAACCTATCGGCGGGGCAGTTCGTCATTGGCGCCGATGAGAACGGGTCGACGCCCATCTCTGCCTTCTTGGAGCCTTCCATCAGCTCGTCGCAGGCGGACGAGGCCGAGCCCGGACGCTCTCCGAGGCTTCTGAAGAAGTTCAGCAGCAGGAGCATCGGGTTCCTGAACAGCCACGCGAACCAGATGAGGAGCATGTACCGGGGTCGGAGCTCGCCGCTGACGTGCAGGAGCACGAGCTCGCTTGCGGCGGTCATGGCGCAGATGCTGTCGCACCGGGCAACGCACGTGTGGGTGACCGACGCGGAGGCCGAGGAGGAGGGCGTCCTCGTCGGCGTGGTGGGGTACACCGACATCTTCGGCGCTGTCACCAGGGAGTGATTACCCATCGGGTGGGTGATCTGGCTAGCCAGGCGTGTATTGTAGTACGGTACTACGGTGTATATTTTGGTTGGTTGTCCAGAGTTGAGAGCTTTCGGTGTTGCGTGAGGCTGAACTGAGTGGTGTGTATTGTTGGATGTGCATTCGTTGTTGATGGTTCTATAATAAGGCAGACTCGGGTGTGCCTGGGAGTCCATTGATCGATCGGATCTTGCATGCTCCTGCCTTGCACAGCTACACCCGACTGATCTGCAGTTTTCCACTTTTCTTGCTCTGACAGCGCATGGACCTCAGATCAGCATTTGCAACGTTCAGTAATTCAGTTTATACCTTGTACTCTCTAAATTAGTCCGAACGTTGCCATGATTCTTGGATCCCCGGCCATATTTGACTTGCCCGCAATCTTCACCCTTGTGTAGGCAGAAATATTAAAAGTAGTTTTTTCTTAGAACACAGCAGAATGTGGTCAGTGTTGTATTATAAAGGCCAGCGTGCCTAACAACTTTCTGGGCTTTTAGCCTTTTACTAACAGCTGGCTTCCTTGTGACGGGCCTAGCTGGCATGCCTCATATGCTTTGGGCCTCTACTATCGTGGGCTGCACATTTGTCCTCTGCTTTCCGGAAAGAGTATTATGCTCTCAAGCACCAGTAAACCTGGTTTTTTAAACAGATCAACAAAAATACGAGTTTAAAAAAATTAAATACATCCCGAAGGTACCAAAGAATGTATCCCGCAAGTGTGCAAAAACTTCTCATATTCTCAAACAAAAAAAAAAGCTTCTCGGTTATAACAGACGTCGTCTCCTTACCATCTTGACGCTGCGGGGGGGGGGGGAGGGGCGGGCATTCTGTTTTCCGAATAAAGTTAGTCTATTTTGGTTTGCGATGTCATGGAGCTAGAGAAATTTGTGTTCAGATCTTGTAAGTTTAGGTCATTGTGCCATATCAAGTAAAAAATAGCGCGTTATAGCAAAATAGCGCGGGTCTTAAAAACTTTCTTGGAGTGCTATTAGACATTGTACATAATTTATTTAGCGAGACAATTCTCAAACCATTATAGTGTGCTATTAGCAGCGTTGTGACAGAAGATTATAAGTGAGGCAAATCCACTAATTGTTTTTTAATAATGGCATGAGAGATGCCATGTTCATTAATAGAAGAAGAGGGCCAAGATGACTCATGAGTCATGACACAATTTATAACCCGTTTATGAGTGAAACTGGGCCAGAAAAATCGCGCAAACAACGGGCCCTCATCGTCCACGGACGACATACCGTGCACAAAACAAACACATCCGTATCGGAGCAGCGACTCCCCCGTTTGGATGCGAGCCGCAGCACCGCGTGACATAGACTCCGCGCATCTTATTAACCATTGTACATGCACTTAGGATCCTCCTCCATGTCAATTATAGTTGGATGTTGTGTTTACTTTTCGTTTCTTTGAGTCCTTGTCGACACTTATCTATACCTTTTTTTTCGAATTTTGCATATATATATATAAATAAATATAGTCAGCAAGCCGCCTCATTAAAAACCTTCCAGTCCCCTTAGGTACCCTGGTAAGAAAAAGAGTGCGTCTGATACTTGCTGACTATATGTCATGTCAAACATGGTTACATCATTGATTACATAAGGCATAATAAAATCAGGAGGCTCACTATTCCAACAAACAACTAAATTCTGGTTATATGCGTGCTTTGCCAGCTCATGTGCAACTTGATTTGACTCCCTAGAACAATGCACAAACTTAATTGCAGCGAAAGAGTGAACTTTCATAAAGCATTCAGCCAAAATTGTAGCAGAAGGGCTCCAAATCTGAATCTCTGAGTTGCATGCTTGGATCAAACCCAAAGAATCAGATTCAATCGTGACTTTGGATACTCCAATCTACTCCAGAAATTCAACTCCCTTTAGAAGCGCCATTGCCTCAGCTGTCTCGGCATCAAGGACATGATGTAATGGGCATGCAAATCCTGCCAAGGCTTCTCCTTTACTATCACGCGGTACACCACCAGCTGCCCCTAAGAGCATCTCAAACCGTGATTACCAAAATTGGCCCCCAAAGTGTCCGTGGACACGTCTGACCGGACAACCCCAAAACTCGTGTCCTACAACCGTAACCCCAAAATCATCCGCCTCAAAACCATATTGGCATGCAACGTAGATCATACGGATAGATAGTTCAAAAATCATACGAATAAACATAGTTCAAACATCCACGGACATAGTTCAACACAGAAATAAATCGGACACAGTTCATCGGAGACACCGGAGCGGAGACACACTGATGCAAATTCGTCGGAGAGACAGGAGCTCTCACAGCCTGTGGAGAACCCGGCCGTCCTCCGCTGCCGCACGTTCTCTTTGGCGAAGACGCCGTGCATGGCGAACCCCCGCTACATGTTCCCGTTCCCGTGCTCGAGCGGCGCCCGCTTCACGTTCAGCTTCCACCGCTCTCGCGATAGCTTCGCGTTCCCTTTGTCGAGCACGACGTGCCTGTCGAGCCTAGCTCTCCGCTTGGCGCACCATGTCCCTCTTCTCCGCATCCGCATGTAGTCGACGAACGGACTATCCTTCAGTATGTCCCAACAATGGCCGAAGTTCCACTCCCTCGTCGTCGGCCTCCCCCCAAGTGCGTTGTACAGTGGGATGGCATCCTCCATCTATCAAAATTGAATAGGTACTCAATAAATCGTAGCTAATGGATCCGGCATTGTACAAAATTAAACACTAGAAACTTACATAACCCATTTGTGCATAGCATCCGGCGAACTTGTTAATTTCCACCACGATGCATTGCCATCTATGACGGAGGGAACCCTCATTGCGGAGAACTTCCGAGTTGGCATTGAACACTTGTCAGATCCAGCCCCAAAATGAAGCACAGTGGTAGTTTCCGGTCTGAGCATCATCCGGGGTGGACAACTACGCATTGCACAACACCTTATCATCGCCGACCGAGTACATAGGCCCTCTCGAAATGGCCTACGGGTTCATCAAATTCCTATATTACGCATCCTAATTGTTCCTAAATTGTACAATGGTGGAAGGGAGGAACAAACCTGTGGAGGAGCGACCACTATTCCGTTGGACGGGGCGGCGGCGGAACTGCCCGCACAGCCGGAGCAAAGAGCTGCCGCCGACCGAGATGACGGCGGCGCGGCATCCATCTCCGCCCCGGGGCAGCTGCCCACCTCCTCCTCCTACTCCTCCGCGAACGCATCCCAGTACAGCTCGGTCACAGATCCGCTGCCAGAGCCGGCCATTGGCGAAGCTAGGGACGGAGAAGAGTGAGAGTGGAGTGGAGTGGAAAGGGGATCGGAGGAGAGTGAGAGCTAGGGTTCCATCCGGGGTGGGGATTGAGTGGATATATGTTGGGTCGTATTGGGCCGCGTCCGACGTGGCGGCCTGTCCGGGCGCGTCCGGACCGCCCGAAACCCTCCGCACATATGGGCTGGGTTTGGGGTGTGCCAGACAGCCCGGACGTTTGGGCTGAGTTTGGGGGAGCCGTTGGGTGCTGGTTTTCAGCCCAAACCCTGTCCGGGCTGTCCGCCCGGACGTATAGGGCGGCTTTGGGGGCTCCGGTTGGAGATGCCCTAAACCATCAGGATAGTCTATACCTAATAATAAAGGGAGGATGGTTCCTTGTGGTATGTCATTAAAATTGCCACCAAATTTCAAAATAATTATCCACCATGCCACCAGTAAGTTGTACCGGTTCGTTTTTATTTCCCCTTGTGCCGAATAAGTCTCGCGATTCCGTTTCTTTCTCTTGATCGATCTGAGACCCTAGCCCGCTCCCCATCATGAAACAAGGAGCACCTGGATAAGGAGCCTGCGCTAGAAAATCTGGCGATTCCTTTAAGGTTGAGGAGCAGCACACGCAGTCACCGGATAAGGAGCAGCCGGACAAGGAGGCGTACGCTGCTCTAGCGCTGGAGTCCGTCAGTCCCCGTCCCATGCTTCCACGTCGTCCCGCTCTGGATGGTCGCCGAAGCCGTGGCGGCGACCGACGGCCTGCCATGACAACGGCGGTCACCGAATACTACCGGGACACTTGGACAGGCTTCACGCCGTACTCTCCTAGGAGCTGCGCGCAGCGCGGGGTGCTGGCAACCTGATGACCTTCCTGGACTCCAAGAATCGTGGGAGAAGGCGTTCGTGGACTGCATCTGGCACGTCGACGCCAAGATCGGAACCAATGCCGCTGCGGAACGCGGTCTGTGTCTCCAGACACGGTGCACTGTGGGTTCTACAATGGTGGAGGCGGTGTTCTGCTCGTCGCACGTCATCGCCAACTACTCCCTCCGTGTCAAAATATAAGTCGCACTAGTCACTTACCAAACACATGTATGTAGACATGTTTTAGTGCAAGATTCACTAGTCACTTACATGAATCTTGCACTAAAACATGTCTACATACATGTGTGTGGTAAGTGACTAGTGCGACTTATATTTTGATACAGAGGGAGTATGTGTGTATTATTCATGACCAAGTTCCCATCAAAAATTTGGATAAAACGCCTGCACATGGAGTACTAGGTAGAACTAGCAAAGGTTCTGTGAACACGAAGGTTGTCGTTGTGGGATCATCATTCATCTCCATCCATCCATAATATTAATATATCTATACTATTATTACTAGGAAACGTGCCCGTGCGTTGCAACGGGAGAAAAAAGTTGGTACAGTCACGGCATGTCGCGGAAACCAATCAGGTTCAACGTGTTGGTGCACCTATGCTGCCTATTTTCCTGCCGCTACAACCAGACCACACGGTATATTGCTCCGGGAAGGACTTTGCCTCCCTCGGAATTAGGGAGTAGAGAAACCATAGGAAGGCCGATAAATCATTTTGGAGAGGAGTCTAGGTGGCCATTTGATCATCTTCTATAACCGGTGACGTTGAGGCCTCCACAGACGAATTACCTTCAAATTTGAACGACGTCGCCATGGGATTTGGGGAGAGCGCGACGGATAAAAAAAGAAAAATACAATAATTTTCCTCTAACCCACCCATCGTAATTATATGCAGCTTTTTTATATTTGACAATAGTGTGAATACAATATTTGCATTTAAATAATACCACAGAAAACATATTATTGCATACCTACACGAGATGATCTGGACACTGATCGTCATTCAGAAGAAAAGTATGCTACTCAAATACCTGAAACCTTCAAAACATAATTAACTGGACGTCATCTGGCTGAACTCACATGACAAACCTTGGAGAATAGATGAAAGCTTTGGAAGACGATAAAGAAATTCCATGCTGCATGCACTGCATACGCTATACCTTGACTGCAGTTTGCAAAATTTATTCTGAATTCCATATCATACATGACCCACAGAAAATAATGTAGAACCTGAAAAAATTCCAGCGTCCCATGCTCAGAGTCCCGTACCAGCAGGACGCATAATGGCGCTCTGGCAGCCACAAGTGGCGCCCCTGGCCTAGCGAGAGTGCATAGCGAGCTAAGTTATTTGCTTCTTGTTGTAGCAGATGAACTAAACGGCAAAAATAATTTTCGTGGATGACTTTGGGCCAGGCCCATAGAGGGGACGGATTGAATTTGAGCACAGATACTCCCGATCGGGGTCTGTTCCGCGTGCTCGGCCCAGCTGAGTGATGAAACGATTAGCGACTTGTGTTTTAGTACCACCTTGACCAACTATGGATCTGTTTGAAGCGCGCGATGAGTTGACGTAGGACGAAGCGGACGTACGACGTATCAAGAAACGGACGAAAATCGAGAGGAAGAAACACTACTCGTATTATATAGTAGAGAAAAGAGCAAACTTGTGTTGATACATTGAATCTGAGCCCTTCAATATTTGGCCAACGGTCCAGATCGCTCCAATGTTTAACAACTCAACACAAATCCACTTTTGCCCGTTTTACCCTCCCACCAAATCACATAATACTGCTAATGCCATCGTACCGGTTCGTTTTATTTCAACGTACCTTTCTATTTCGGCGAGACACGAGGCCCGCTCGTCTCCCCGACGGGAGCTCCCTCGCCATTGGTACGGAAAAAATCCCCAAACATCGCCTCGCCCTCGCGTCGCCAGGACCAGTTCACCACAGTCTGGAAGGCCACCGACCGGCCGGCCGCCGTCTGCACGCTCGCCGCCGACCACTTCTAGACCGGCCGCCGCTAGGACCGCCGCCGTCACCTGCGCATCCACGCGCGCCTCCACCTGCGCATCCACGGCTCTACGCGTGTCGCCGCTGGGAACGGCAACGCCGCCGCCACCTGCGCATCCTGGCGCGTCGCCGCCGGGAACGCCGCCCAAACCCGACGCTGCCCGACGCCGCCATCCCCGGCGCTGCGCCGCCGTGCATCCACGCCTCCTCCGCCTGTCCCAGATGCCACGCCGCTCTGTATCCACGCCACCGAGGCTGTTCCCGACGCTGACCATGGATATATCAGGTTGTACTGAATATCGATCTATAACTGACAGTAGTACAGAGTCGTCATGGCCAAGGTTCATGTTCCAGCTCCGTCCTTCAGAATTTCTCTTACTTTCTGTAGACTCCAGATGGAAGTTCCTCCCTAAGTTCAAGATGACTTCATATTTTCTGTCCTCCATACAATTTAGAGGCGTCAGGATCTTTCCTGCTTGCAGTATTGCCACTTTGTAAAATCGCCATTGCAACTCAAGAAGAAATCGTTTAAACCTGTAATGCAAGTTAGATTGAACTCATGAAAGTTCAATAAATTATTCACATTTATTCTGTTTTTCATGTCGATGGGCTTCCTATATGCTAGCATCCTCTGGCACCCTAAGTTTTATGGCAAGCTCTCTTTGGAGTGATATCTTTAAGTAAAGTAGTACACAAAGGCACAAAGTGGTTCAGTTCGTAGCTGGGAACTCCGATCTAAGTCAAATTATTTCGGGGAATAAAAAAATATTTCAATAACAGTGAAGCCGGGCTGCCAGTAAATGTTATGACTATAGGGAACATAGATGGCACCAATAGCTTCAGCTATGAGCTATGAATTGTCAAGGTTACAGTAGTGATTATAAGTGATCTAATGTTAATTGCATAAATATATTTATTTCGTGTGGTATGAGAGTGAATACTTTGATATAGCTGATCTCAATATGGCTTAAAAGCGAAGTGTGGGCATTTAAGATTATCTTGTATGGTAATTTGTAGATTTGGCATCTTCTGTGGCTACTTGATTATTATTTTGCCAAATATTCTACAACTTAATTATGTTGCCATATATTCAGTAACGGAATTCATGTGTTTTGCCAATTATCTTTATATATTTTTCATCTTTTGTAAGTGATGAAGAAAGATCATGCATTGGAGAGATACGAAGATCAACCTTTCCCTTTAGCCACCTATGTTCTGCAAAGAAATTCGTTCCACAAATTAATTAAGAGTTTTGTTACAAGTTAGAGGAATAAATTGAACAAATTACACTCCATGCTTTCTGAAATACATCAACACTTAGAAGCTTGAATTTCTTAGGTTTCATGTTTTGATACCTTTTTGCTTGTTGCTGGTTCAAAATTTGAATGGGTTATCAGTTTGAATTAATAATGCGGCTCTTTCTATGAACCAATCATTCTTCTGGATAAATGTCTAAGTACCTGTATATATTTTTGATTCAAGTGGTAATGGGGCTGAAATTTTCTAAATCTTAGTCGACTAGCCTTTGCCACTAGATTAGCACTGGGTTCCATTCTTTACTCAATCTAAAATATATTTCATTTTACACACTTTTGACTTCATTTATAAATGCCGAGCCGGTCTAATTTACATTATGCTACACGTGCATTGCACGTGCCCAATTACTAGTAATAATAATATAAAAAGACAGAGTCTGTCAGATCCGGAGGATCTGAACCGTATAGAAGACTAGATCCAATGTCTCAAATTAGCCCGGTGTCGTATGATGTGCACCACACGAAAAAAAGAAAACATAAATTAGACCAAGCCATAGCCCTCCACCGATACTCTGCACAACCGCCGCCCACCCATGCGCCACTCCTGCACAACCGCCGCCCGCCCACCCACGCGCCGCCGCCATTCCCCGAGCTCCTTCCCCTCCCCCGGACGCATCGCTCCTCTAGCCGACGGCGGCGGCGTCGATCCCCATGTTTCCCGGTGATGCCGCTGCCCTGCCCCACCTACTCCTGGGCAGTGGCGGATCTAGGATTCGATCGACGGGGGTGCCAAGCTTAAAAAAATTGGTGAAAAAAGCATCACAAATTTAGCACATAAGTTTAAAATTTGGATAAATGACAACAGAAGTAACGTAATTTGGTTTAATGTCTACCAAAATAATACCAAATTACATAAATTTTTGATAATATCTTAGGCCTATAAATGATAACAAAAACATGCACAATTACCAAATTACGTGTAAAGATCTTAGGTCTCCATGTCATCAATAAAGTTGTCAAGTTGTAAAGCAAGTCTCATCAAATCCGCTTGTAAAACTTTCTATCATAAGAAGCTATTGTGGAATCAATACAACTGCGGAACAATCAGACAATGGTTCAATTTTTTATCTTTCAATCACAATTTCATAAAGAGAAAATTCGGTTTATACCGCTACCTGTCTATGTTGGCCTGTCGCAACTCACTAGCTCAGAAACTAAAGATTAAAGAAGCTGCCTGTCGCCTGGATGAGTGGACACTGGTTGAGCGGCCGCGGATGGTGGAGGGACCGCCGCTCGCCGGCTCGCCGCACACCCAGCCGCGCAGTGGCGTCTCGCCGGCTCGCCGCGCACCTGGTCGCCAGTCGCCAGCTCTCTCCGGTGCGGGCCTGCGGTGCTGCCCTCTGGGCGCTTGATGCCTTCTCCGCCGCCGGCAACTGCAGCATGCCGCCCCCCGTCGTCAATTTAGGTCTGCCTGCGGCGTCGAGGTTTGATTTTTCGGGTCAATTTTGGTCAGGTTTGGTGTTGTCGAGTGGATGCGATGCGAGTTTTTTTTTTTTGAGTCTTGGATGCGATGCGAATTGTGACTGGATGAGAGGAATGGGCTTGTTGGGCTGGAGGAATAAATGGGCTGATGTGCCCTTGTAGTTTTGACCTTACATTATTATTAATTTCGTACTTTTGACCTAGTATACACGTACAATTAGTCTGAATACTACTAGTTAAGAAAATATTTGTATTTTTGGAGGGGGTGCCATGGCCCCCATTGGATCCGCCCCTGCTCCTGGGACACAGCTGACCTGTGACAGCGCAGCCTCCGCTCCCAGGGCGACGCCGCCGTTCCTCACTCCCCTTCATCGCCGCTTCCGTCCTCCTCGACCCGTAATCGCCGCCGCCATCCTCCCAAAAACCGGCGGTAATCATCTACTTTGTGGCTTCCCAAAAATCTGATCACGCTCGCGATTCCCAGTCCTCCGCAGCCCATTCAGGCCCGCCGCCTCGCCTGCCGAGATCCAATCCGATGTCGTCGTCTCTCCGCAGTCTAGGCAGACCCGCCGCCGTGACGCTGATTTTCCCTCCCCGTCGTCACGGCGTCCTCATTGCCCCGTCGTCACGTGCTCAACGCCGCAGCCCAGGAGAACCGCCGCCATCACGCTGACATCCTATCTCCGTAGTCGCACGGGTTGCGGCGTCCATCGTCCTCAATGCAATTGTGTGGCAACTGGCAACTGGATCCCAAGGTCAAACCTGCTTCTGTCCTTCATTATTGAAAATTGTCCTGCCTGAGATCTTTTTTGCGAGCGTGTATATTGCATCCCTGTACACTTGATTGTTCTGATGCATCTTGTTCATTTCTTAATTACGGTTACAGTGTGGTGATGTGGAGCTGTCTGAAAGAGGTCATGGATATGCTAAAGAGCGTTCTGATGCTGCCAGAGACGTCTTTCAGGCTGAACTTGCTTTATGCCGAGAAGAATGCAAAACCAAGGGCGTGACAAAAAAAACTATGGAATGAGAACTTGAGAAGTCAAAATACAAGAAGAAAATGAAGGATTCTCAGAGTTCTAAGGACCTCGAGGTAGTTATGCATCTTTGTATGTTCGTATTGTCTACTCTTCTCTTCCACAATTGTATTTATTCTATGGGTGTATTACTTTCTAGGATTTGAGCTCGAGCGATCAATACATTGTTCGCAATTACCGTGTACATGAGGAAACATCAGAGCAATCGTAAATATTGCTTGTACTCTCCATGTTCTGATGGCTAGGCATCTTTCACTTGCGAATGGACAAGTTCCAAGGTACGCCAAACACATTTACTCTTTTTTGTTTTGAACAAGCAAGGGCGCCAAAGGCGCCAATTCCATTTCCAGCTCATTTGCATGAGGCAGCAGTGATTACAATGTCCTGAAGGTTTACATGTTGCAAAATAGAAAGCAAAGGACAGGATTGTAGCGAATGAGCTGGGTTAGTACATCTGTAAATAGGCTGTTCAAGGCATAGCCTATGAGCCTGTGTTGCACATCGGTGAGCCTCTCCGTTGAAGTTCCTGGATATATGATAAACCCGCGGCGACGCACTAGAAGTAGTTCTGAAGAAATGGCCTAGGCATTCTCTAGCCTTCCAGTGCAGGAGAGGGTGATCAATTGCTCTTGCAGCAGCTATCTTGGCGAGTACCTGGTTGTCCGTCAGGAAAGTTGGCCTGTCAATGTTAAGGATGCTTGCAAGTTGCGCTGCTAGTAGAAGAGCTTTCGCCTCCGCCTGAAATGCCGAGCCTTGTTGCTGAGTTGAAGCTTGTATTCTTATGCACCAAGTGGTGTGACCTGCATTGTAGCAAAAATACACTCCCAGACCAGTTGTTCTCCTTTGCGGCAAGCCTGTGCACCTGTTTTCCTTCCAAGATGCATCTGAAAAAAATACTCCACCCTGAATAGAGGAGACAGATTGTAAAGTGGCACCCTGTGATGGAATTGTGTTCTCCTCAGCGGTCATCTGCCTTTGGTTCTGGATACCTTCCTGTTTATGAGAATTAGTATTGCAAATCTCAAGATTTTTTATGAGAGCTTGGGAATTAATAGAAATCTGATATGGGTCACCCTTTTTTCGTTGAAACAGCATGTCATTTCTAGATTTCCAAATGCACCACTTAAAGGTTAGGATATTTGGTAAAGTAGCATGAGGATGATTCATAGTAAGCAGGGTCAAAATTATGTCTGTAAGAGTGGCACAATTGGGTAGAATGAATTCAGTTCGTATGTACCAAGGGGCCATAAACCAAGCAGCTTTGACAAAAGGACATGTAAAAAAGAGATGTACCTCATCTTCTTGCATGCCACACCTGCAACAAAATTTATCAATATGCTTTGAATACTTCCGTGCTCTAGCCCCTGTTGGGAGTGCTTTTCGGAGGAATCGCCAGGCAAAAGTCTGTATTCTTGGAATAATCTCCTTTGATTTCCAGACCTGCATATCGAGTTACTTTTTCTTAACAAGTACAAGGCACTGTACATGCTCTTTTATCCAGTGAAATGTTTGTTTTGCTTTGCATATTTGTGGTTACTCAGCAGTGGCAGTTTAAATCCTTGTCACCGTGTTGATATTTAAGTATATAGCAAGTATTCTGCATAATTTACTGTGTGAAGCGTTTAGGCGCAAACTGAATTATTATGTGGTTATTAGTTATGACCAGTACAAGCATGATATTCGTGCAATTGTTTTTTGGTCTTTCATTTCCCTTCTCACTACTGATCCAGAAGCTTATTGCTACAATTAAGAAACCAGATTAGTCAAATATATATTCTGATTTCTGATGTGTAAACAAGTTACGTATCTGATGTGGCGTATTTATTTATAGTTTTGTCTTTGCTAGCTGTATCATTGTTTGCTACATCTTAACTGCTTCTCGTCCAAGAAAATATAATTAGCTATTGTACTAACTTCGCCACTCCTCTTTCCTACAGGCTAATTTATCAGCTGGGAATTACTCGCTATTCCAGCAAAATTTGTCAATAATAAAGCTATTTATTGTCAAACCTTTTGCCGATGATGGCAAAATGACAGTTGGGTGCACAAAACTAAGACAAGCGGATACCAGAAGTGGTGTTGATGAGGCTATGCTGAATAATGTTAGGAACAATGACGTTCAACAAGTTTGTTACGAGTAGGAGATTTGGTATATTTATTTTTAGTTTACTTTTGGCTAGCTGTATCGATGTTAACATATATACAACGTACCTGGGAGTCTTGCTAGCTGTACATCTTTGCAATATACAGTACATCCCAGTAGTTAAAGTGAGGCTTGGCCTATTACAGTCACAACCTTACATTAAGCAGCATTGTGAAATGAAGTGTTTGTACCTATAACATTGCTAACCTTTCAATGAAACTTCACATTTGTATAGACTGCAGCTAGAAAGACTTATAGCATGCAGGTAAGGAGAACAACCTTGGGCTTAAATTTGTGTGATGAGTACTGAATGTGTTACTTCAGTTTTGCCCTTACGTACTTGTTTAGTTTGGATGTTGACAGGCCAAGCATCTTGCACCGCAATGACATGAAAACTGGTGTGGTTCAGCGAGTTGTAAATGGTATTTTTAAATGTTCATGAACATCACCGACTTCACTACAAGGACTGTGAATTCTGCAATAGTAAAAATATCGATGCATGCTGAATTTAGATTCACTTTCATAGATGTTCACTTAGATTGATTTAAATTTGATTTTTATTTTTGTTATATCAGTCACTTAAAATCGTGCATTGCATGAAACGTGCGGAAACGTGCATGTGCACGTGCTTAGTTACTAGTCAGAGAGAAAGAACTTAGTTACCAATATCGAGCTGCCCCTGTATGTGCCTAAAATATGCACAACTGTTGCACGGCCTTTGCTTTTTAGAAAGCACAATTAATTTGTTGGCACGTGCTACCATGTAATGTTTTTGTTCCCGCATGCAATATTTTCGGAGCCGTCGTCAAGGAGCACTAGCTCGTCCGAAAGATTCAAGACGGTTGCCAAAGAGGGTACAGTTATGTCCTGGTTTCTATGTGTGCAAACTTTGAACTATGTCATAGTTCCAACAACTAATACCGCTAATTGAACATGTATACCTCATTTCTGAATTGATACGGATGAAGAAAAAGATCTTGAGATCAGCAGTTGGCTAAACAATTCAGGGAGCAAACTGGTTTGGCATCTACTAAAATCATGGAAAAGGTAAGCTAGCACTCTTTCAGTTGCTCTTCATGTTCTTACACCTTAACCTTAACAAAGCCTTTTGTCCCAAACAAGTTGGGGTAGGCTAGGTATGAAACCCTGTCACGAGGACTTCTCAGGAGGTCACCCATCCTGATACTACTCTCGCCCAAATGGGTTTCATATCCATGGGACTGGCTAGTTTTTACGTTGGCTCGCCAAGCCTATCACAACCCTTAGATATGAAACCTTTCACGAGGACTTTCCAGGAGGTCACCCACCCTAGTACTACTCTCGTGGGTTTCATATCCATGTGACTGGCTAGTTTTTACGTTGGCTCGCCAAGCCTATCACAACCCTCCTCCTTTATCCGGGCTTGGGACCGGCTATGCCTAGAAGACATAGGCGGAGTTTCTTCATGTTCTTACAGTCTGGATTTAATTTTCACATATTTCAGAACTTGATAATGGCAAGCTCTAGCTATCTTATTGAGTAAACTCACTCAATTTCTCCATATGCATATTTGTGATAAGCGTTCCCAAATAGGTTCATCTATATATATGTATATGGAAAATAGTGACATAACAAGGGTGATAGCTGCGCACCCCAATCCACCCGTTGGATTAGCCTATAGGGCATTATCCACCGCCGATTCACTTAACGGCGTTACCGTGTCTGGCATCTTTTATCTGTCCTCCCACCCGAGACCCGACTCAAACCCATCCCTGTCCCTACCGACCCCCCACCACCACGCTTCCTCTGCTCAACCACCACCGCGACGCCACCGTTGCTTCCCCACCGGCGACGCCCCTGCTAGCTACCCTTCCGCTGGCGGTGGCGCCCCTCTATCCCTCCACCGCCGGCGTCCCCCAGCCCTACCGCCACACAGAGCTTTCCCAAGCCGCGTTTGAAGCCCACCCCGTAGATGCGGGCCATGGTGGTCGGGACGGCGTCGGCCCGTCGCGCGGATAGATGCAGGCGGGCGCCGCCGGCCGGCACCACCACCTTCCCCGGTGGCAGCACCGCATCCAACTCTCACCTCGACGCCGGGCCGCCATGCCCTGCTCCCCTGCCTCTCTAGGGCAACTGCGGCGCGGCGCCCCGCCCCGCCCGGCATCGACCTGCGCCTGGCGCGCACCCCCGGAGAATGCGGTGGTGCTCGGGAACACGGAACCGGTGGTACCCGTACTTCCCTGCAACCGCACGTCGGCACTGTTCCTGGCGGCGGTTGACTCGGCGCGGAGTGGATGGTGGCCGTGGCCGTTGCCGTTGCCGGCCTCCCCTCCTCCCAAGCCTCGCGTGCGCCCACCGGAGAAGAAGACGCTGCCCCCGCGCGCCCCTTGTTAGGAATTGTCCTCACCTCCTCCTGCATCGCGCGGACCCAGTGGCGCCCCTGACTTCTCGCTGCATCCCGGCTTCCGCAGACTGCGGCGGCTCCGGGCCCCTGTGTTGGCGGCGCTCAGAGAAAGGAGATGGACGGCCGAGACGGCGCTCGGAGGAAGGAGATGGAGCGGCCGTGGCGACGCTCGGAGGAAGGATCTTCTCCATGCGTGGCCGTACCCCGGGCCCCTGTGGTGGCGGCGCTCAGAGAAAGGAGATGGACGGCCGAGACGGCGCTCGGAGGAAGGAGATGGAACGGCCGTGGCGACGCTCGCGCGGAAGGATCTTCCGCCACGAAGAGGAGGAACGGGAGGCGTCCATGGCGGTACGGTGCTAGGCGCGTGGCCTTGCCCGCATCGTTCTCCTCGCCAGCCAGCCCGCCGGACCCGGGGAAGCAGCGGCACATGGTGCCATTTTTTCACTTCCTTTAGATAACCAGAACGAGCACGGTGCCGTGTTTTGGTGGTTTTCTCATTGATGACCACGGTGATGGAGCCGGTCAGGGGTGTCTTTTTTTGTGCGGACGTTGAACGGACGTCAAAGAAAGCAAACGGCAGCGGGAATCACGGCACCACATCGGACGGTTTTAAAGATATGCATAGTTATCACGCTTGTTAGGAAATCCGCGTCCATATGTATATATGCACAAATTCTTTGGTTAACAACCTTACTCTACTAATAATGATCACTCAATATCAGAATTTTGCTTTAGGTTGGAAAGATGGGAAAAGAGCGCTTGACCGTGCGGTACCTTTCTTTTCTACACATATTTATATAGCTTAATGCACTGAGATTTATGTTGTGTGATTTGAAAGGAGGTAATTTTTTTTTGTGAATTTTCTCTCCCGTTGCAACGCACGGGCATGTTTCCTATTTTGTAAAAAAAAAAACTGCTCCTTTCCGTTCCCTGCTGCACGGAAACCATCCCGAGAACTAGAAGCGTTTACACGACCAGAAACCGTGAAACATGCCGCGGTGCGGTGCACTGCATGGCACGCACGACGGGAGACGTGGGAGAGTACAGGGGCCACGGCTACAGCGCTACTAGCATCTCCATTGAATGCAGGAGCACAGGTCATCAGGATCAACAGGAGGTCGAGCTGTGCGGCGGCCGCCATCGCCATGCGTCCCGCTACTGCACAGGGCGTCCGCCGCGAAGCACGTACGTACACTTGGCAGGGGAGCCGCTGCACCGTGTCACGCATGCACGAAACAGGCTAGCGCACGCGGGAGATCCGTCTTGCTCTGCTGATGATGGCCTGATGCCAAAACCGGCCGGTGCGCGCGCGCCTCGGAATCATCGACCACCAGACATCGGTACGTTGCTCCGCCCGCGCAAGTGAAAACGCCACGACGAAAGCATATGCTTTCCACCTGTACCGTACGTGCTCCTGCTTACGCACGCACGCGCCGGCACACCTGTCACCCCCGAGCGGCGCGGCCGAGAAGAGACACCCGCGCGCATGGCTCTCACGAAAGCGATGGACCGATATTCTCACCCACGAAAAAAGATTCTTCTACCCGCCCACGGTTTTAGTTTAAACGGCTCGTGGTGCACCAGCTGCATTTTCTGCTACTGTAGTTTTTACAGTGCATATATGCAACCAAGACTAAATGTCACTTAAGAACAAGAAAAACAAACTGAATTGCCTTTGCGCGAAGCGGACATGGATGTCTTTTCTTTCACTCTACGAAAAGAAGATCTAGACTCTTCCCCTGCGAGGAGAAAGATCGAGCTAGCTAGCTGGGTCACAGTGCCCACCTAGTGTGGCCGTGTGGGTTCCATGTGAAGAAGAAGAAGAAGAAAAAGAAAAAGAGGATTGCTCCTAATCAGTGAGGCGAGGCCAAATCAGTACAAACGAGAAGGTTACAAGAGAGGGGGATAAATAGCGTCGACAAGGCCAGTTGTGCTGCACCCGCGGAGATCGCGCCCGCCCGCCCCCGAGCCAGGCCAACACCGCACCGTTGCGGCCTTGCGGGACAAAAACCAAAAACCTGAGGCGGAGATCGCGCCCTCAATCTCTCTCTCCTCCTCGCCACCACACCCACATCCCAATCTCTCCGCCTCCGAGGTCCCGCTTCTCCTCGGCGGCGGCGGCGCGGCGATGGCCTCCAGGATGACGCTCTGCCCCCACGACGTCGCACTCCGCCTCTCCTCCCCGTTCGCCGCCGCCGGCCGCGCCAGCCGCCGCCGCAGCAGCAGCGTCAGGGTCCTCGCCGTCGCGTCGTCCACCAAGTAAGCCGCCCCCCTCTTCCTCCTCGAGCTATACTCCCGTTTCCGTGAGATTGGTTTCCGTGGGTTGGAATTGGATGGATCGGCCTCGCCCTGCTCTCTCCGCCGTGCTCCGCCCCGCGGGATTGGGGCGCGCTTGCTAACCCCCGGACTTGCGGTGCAACATGAACACCTTCGTTTCGTCGTGCTGATCCCCTTCGCGGCGCTCGAAATGCCGGATCAGGAATTCACTGTGCGGTCTCTCATCCTTCGTTATGGGTCGATGCCTGTGTCAGGCCAGGACTGTCAGATTCGTCCCTGTTTGCCGCTAGCCTCCCCGTCCCGGTGTCGCCGCTAGCATCACATGGGCATCTCCTTCATCCTCGGACCTCAGATCAGCCGCAAACATTACCAGTAGTACGAATTCGCCATTTAATTCTGCATGCGCAGGCCCTGTGCGACCTTTCCTTCGTGTCTGTCCCGTGTGTGTGTGTGACAAACCGCCAAGTGCCAGTCCGTTCCACATTTACTTCCTCCGCATTAACTCTGCCGGGACCTTCCCGCGAGCGTCTCCTCTCTTTAATTACTTTCAGTTTGCGTTCCAGGATGGATACTAGCTCGGGACGTAGTACCACTACCACCATGCACCCATCAGTTGGTTAGTTTGCTGTACTGTCTGTCCTGGCTACGGGAGATTGGTGGTGGTGGTTCAGGTCGGTTTCGTCCCCAACTACCTGCAATCATCACCCCCTCTCCGTAGCGCTTCACTTCGTCAACGTCGGAGACAGGGGTGGACTATCGTTGCCTGCCTGATTCGGTACCCTCCTGTGGTCCATGCAATGCCATGGCATGTCACTCAGTGACACACAGTGTGCTGCGGTTTAATTCGAGCTGCTCGGTACCGGTGGTTGTCTTAGGTTGTTGCAGTTTTATGACCCGCTCTGTGGTGTTCATCTGCTCGCTTGACGGGTGCCCTGAAGCTATTAAATACTCCGGTATGACATCGGAATGAGTATGCTCTGACTGTGCCATGACCTTGGTGTATTGATTCAGTACAGCGTTAGGACATACGTGGTCACATTGCTGGCGGCTGGCCTATGTTTGTTGGAAATTCCAGGCGTTGACGTTTTCGCATTGAAAAATGAAAATGACTGGCAAAAACATGGACATGGCAGTCTCTGCTATCTGGAGTCTTCGTCCAAGTGGGCTTTGTAATTAGTTCTGTATCACATAACCTGATTTGCACTGACGTGTGGACTTTGGGGTTAGATCTGGCAAGGAGGATTAGAGTAGCAGATCTCACTGGTTGCTGCTACAAGTCCCTTTCCCGTTTCTTATACTCTCCTAGTTCCACCTCCACCCAAGATTCGCGCTCAGTGACAGCGATGTGCAGAATTTGAGAATTAGACATCAAAGAAATACTGGTAGCTAACACTAATGCAGATGGAATCCTTGCATTAATATGTTCATTATGGGAGTCACATCATGGTAGGCATGGGACGCAGTATGGATCTGTCTGTAGTATGGGAATGTCTATGACATTAGCTGCTAACCTAACTGCATATCTGCATTTATGGGCGTATACTGCATTATCTCTGAAGCTAACATCATTACACGGCAACAGTACATACTGTTGCTGCAGCCTTTTGTACCTTGGCATGTAATCTTTGGTGGCATGGGTTCAAATTAAACTGAAGTTTAGGTTAAAAAAAATTAAACTGAAGTGGAATTCAAATTAAACTGAAGTGGGACATTAGTGAAGCCAGCACTAGTGGCTAGAAATCTAGCATACAATCTGGTTTTAATGCACTCTGCTTGTTATTCCAAAAAATATATTTGGAGGCATAACTAGCTTGGTTTATAAGGTGAAGGAAGAAAAGTGACCTAGTCGACTATATTTGCCAGCATAAATTTACTTCATGTCTCCTTTTGATTACAGTCATATGTTGAATTACTAGACCACATTATGCTCCTATACACTGAAAAAATGCTAATTACCTAAAGCAGTGAAGTAAATAGGAATCATATACTCCCTCCGAGCCGGAAAAATTGTCGGGAGAGAACTGTGTATCACGTACAAAGTGTTTGTATAACCTAACTGAGCGCATGCCTCTTCAGTATTTGCTGTACAGTGCAGAGCATACTGCAGTCATGCATATGGTTTATATAATATAGGCAAATAAGAGGTTTTCATCTCTGCAGTACAAAAATCTTATTTATCTAGGTAAGCTGAGTAAAAAATAAAAAAGGGTGGGTACATATGTCTTCTAAATTTGTTGTGTCAAATGCCTAAAGCAGGTGATGGAGTCATCATGCAACTGGGTATTGCTGATTGCTGAACATTGTTTTGTTACATTCCAGGGTTGAGAGTAAGAAGCCATTTGCTCCTCCAAAAGAGGTGCATGTACAGGTTACACATTCAATGCCACCTCAGAAGATGGAAATATTCCAGTCTCTTGATGGTTGGGCTAGAGACAATCTCTTGCTGCATCTTAAGCCAGTTGAGAAGTGTTGGCAGCCACAGGATTTCCTCCCTGATCCAGCATCTGATGGATTCCACGATGAAGTTAAGGAACTCAGAGAACGTGCCAAGGAAATTCCTGATGATTATCTTGTTTGTCTGGTTGGAGACATGATTACTGAGGAAGCTCTTCCTACATACCAGACTATGCTTAACACCCTTGATGGCGTCCGAGATGAAACAGGTGCAAGCCCCACAGCTTGGGCTGTTTGGACAAGGGCATGGACTGCTGAGGAGAATAGGCATGGTGACCTCCTAAACAAGTATCTGTACCTCACTGGGAGAGTTGACATGAGACAAATTGAGAAGACAATTCAGTATCTAATTGGCTCTGGAATGGTAAGTTGGTAACATCTTTCTTCATTTCATTTATTAGCTATTTTACTGCATATCTTCTTGAACTGTGACATGTTTGTTCGCCTTCTCATTCTTGTTTTACCTTGGCCATCTTTACCTGGTTGGCATGATACGATGTGATGCTTTCATGAAATTCTTTTTCTTAGATCATGTGCAACACAGTAAAGCATACTTCCTTAGAAAATTTTTTCAGACATCTTCAAATTGATTATCTACCTTTGAACGATTGTTTTCATGTTCGCTACTGCATAGAGATGTATGTCAAACTTACTGTCTTTGCTATTTTATTTTCAGGATCCCAGGACAGAGAACAATCCATATCTTGGCTTCATCTACACCTCCTTCCAAGAGCGCGCCACCTTCATCTCGCATGGAAACACTGCTCGCCATGCTAAGGACTTTGGTGACCTAAAGCTCGCACAGATCTGTGGTATCATTGCCTCAGATGAGAAGAGGCATGAGACTGCATACACCAAGATTGTTGAGAAGCTGTTTGAGATTGATCCAGATGGCACCGTGGTTGCTCTAGCTGACATGATGAGGAAGAAAATCGCAATGCCTGCCCACCTGATGTTCGATGGGCAAGACGAGAAGCTGTTTGACCACTTCTCCATGGTGGCACAAAGGCTTGGCGTTTACACCGCAAGGGACTACGCCGACATCCTCGAGTTCCTTGTTGGCAGGTGGAAGGTTCCCGACCTGACTGGCCTCTCTGGCGAGGGACACAAGGCCCAGGACTACCTTTGCACCCTTGCTGGAAGGATCAGAAAGTTGGACGAGAGGGCCCAATCTAGAGCCAAGCAAGCCGGCAAGATGCCCTTTAGCTGGGTATATGGTAGGGAAGTGCAGATGTGAGCACCGAATGCCGTCGCGACTGCTTGCATTCTAGGCGTTCCGCGTGCCGTCTGCCATCCAACCATGTGGAGATTCTGTCATGATATAACGAGGTTCAGGTCTCGCCTCGTTACATAGTCCTTCGGTTCATCAGTGTCGTGTCCTTATAGCGATAGGGAGAGATGTCATCCGCCTGTGTTTTTAGTTTTGTTTCGTGCTCCGATGTATAACTTCTGCTGTGGCCTTGTGGACTGGACATGAACTGAACATGCAGTGTGATGTTTGTGCTGTTCAGCTCCGTTGAAGTTTTGTTTCCGAGAATTTGTCATCCTGAACTCTCCGTTTTTTTTATTCTCGGCAAAATCTGCCGTGTCAAGTAATAATGCAGAGCTCCAACTGAGGGTCACTGGTGGAGTTAAATCTTTCAAATTGTACAATGTAGCTATCTATCTGTCTGTCTATCTGAGGCAGCATACGATTCAGTGGTTTGATATCTATAATGCTGCACCCGATTGATCGTTACATCTGAGATGAGACCAAACGCATGTTATTGTGGGTGCATTTTAGAGAAAGTTTACGCACAAAATATGCTTGGTATAGACGGTTTAATATACGAAATGCTCTACCAAGATGAAGTCATGTATGCTCAGGTGCTCGAACAGATGCTGAGATTCCCTTCGCGTACTAGTAGCCATACGCACTGTACAAGTTGAGGAGCGATCGATCTATCAGAAACTGCTCCTGACCATTCGATCTTGCCATTTGCAGCACTCAAACTCAACTTGGCCTGTCTCCCTGATTGCCACTCATGAAGCATTTTGGCAAAATTTTCATATGCGGTCAACGCACCTTGTTTTGTTGCCGATTTATCTGAAAAAAATGCGAATTCTGAAAATGCATATTACTCGGAATAAATGCCAAGTATGAAAACGCAGACAAACCAAAATGTTCAGCAATTTGCAGACTTATTCATGCAAATTCTGAAATGGACAATTCCATTGTGCCATCATGCTCTTGAAAGTGAAGACAAATGAGAGCCATCCTCTGTTCTGTCCAGGGCGAATGCTACTGCTGGCTGGATTGATGACACACATGGCATGAATGAAGGAAATATATGCTTGGCTTCACTTCTAGCCTCTAATCGGCACAATGCGCCTGACGCAGAGATCCTTTCTGCTGCCTGAAAGGGAGGTGACACCTATAGCCAAGTTTCCTAACGCAAAGGCAGAACCCATTCCATTTTCTGTCAGAAAAGAGAGACAAGTAACCTCTGCCCATGAAACAGAGGCTGATCGACAAGACTCTTGAGATGGAAGTTGGAACATTTGATAAGCTGGAGAGTGAGTTTCTAAAGCAAAAAAAAAAAAAAGTGAATTTTGCTATGGCTTCTTAATTAGGTTAGACGATTTGCCCATCCTAGATGATGACCTCTATGAGTTCAGATTAAAAGAAGGGTTCCCTTTGGTAACTTTTCATGTCACTGTAGATGCTAGAGAATGCTATGGCTTATGTGTTCTGAATGCATGTGGACAACTGTTCTCAGATGCCATGTTATTTATGTTGAAATCGTAGTAAAGTTAATGAAGTGTCTTACTAGAAATGAACGTGGCTCCTTCGGACTTAGAAATAGTTATTTCTCAGACATACGGTTATCGATAACCGTGAGATCAAGATTCTCTCGATCATCTTGCATTTGCTTGAATTCTGAATTTTTGACCCGACGATTTTCGGTGGTGATATTTCCCCAGACACCCGAGAACTATACAAAACGATTAAACTAGTATGATGGTGAAAATGCAACTCGCTCACTTGTACACTAGAAATGAGCGAGCGAGACTACTATCCGAAATAATAAGATCCCATAACACAAAATATTCAAGAATTTGTAATAGAATATATACTACTTCAATGGCGAACATCATGATTTGCTTCAAGTGATGAGACAAAACGTTTTCTTGTGTTGTATGCGTGTGCCGACAAAAATCAGTGTGTAGTTGTAGTATCTGCAATAAGAGAAAACAAATAGTAGTACGTATTAAAAACATCAAAATCAATACGCAAGGTATATATCCCAATCGCTCTCCATAACCATGCACAAATTCCTTACATTATCTTCCGAACGAAAACATCGCTTCATATCTTTGTTCCACCGCCTCGCTGTTTCAAGATCGATCAGAGATATATGCAAGCATACGGGGCCAAGAAAAAAAGAAAAGCCAGGGTGGTAATTAAAACGACACAATAATTTGGACAACATGCATGGGGACCGTATTCCGTCATGCAGAGACATATATGCTTGATTGATCCACTACCATACCATACCATACCATACCATACCATACCATACCATACCATACCATACCATACCATACCATACCATACCATACGTCTCTCGGACTGTCCTCAGGTACGTAGACGAGAAAGAATATATTTTACCAGGAGATACTAGGTGGCTAGTAGCCTAGTAGTGCACTTTTGAAGAAATATACCGAGCTGATCGACCACCACTTGAAGCATCCATCTATATGAGCGGTAGTATCATGCTAGCACCCCTATCATTCTCTTTCTGCGCTTTACATGTAGTTTTATAGCGTCAGCTTCGTAGCTAGTTGCGCAAGTGCTACTTGGATGATATTCCCAGGTGTTGTATCAATCAATCCAACCCATTTTTTACTTGCACGCACGTAACAATGGAAAGTGGGGTAAACGCTAGTGCCAGTTTATGGTGAGGCTGCTTCAAGAGCTTAACAGTATAGTGAGATTTTCACCTATGCAACTGCTGATGCTCCCATGAAATATTTAGGTATGCCTATTGCTGAGAAGAGATTAGCTAGATATATCACAATGGGCGCAATTGATGAAAAACTCATCAAAAAATTGGCAGGGAAAGGGAAATTCTTATTTATAGGGGATAGGTTGACTTTGGTTAATGCATGTCTTAGCAGTGTCCCTCTATACATGCTTTCCTTCTATAAGCTCCAAAAGATGTTTTGAATAAATGAGATACATCATAAAGAGAATAATATGGAATAAACCATTTAGTAAATTTACACACTGTTTGTTTAACAAAAGATTGTGGGGTCTAAGAGTTTTGGACGTGGCGTCGATGAACAAGAGTTTTATGGCTTTGGATGCTTGAAATTTCTGAAGGGACATGGCAAGAGCTGTTGTCAAAACAATATCTTCGTAACAAAGTTCTGTCTCAAGCTCATGATGGTCAGGGAAGCTCCACTTTTGGCAGAGCCTTATGTGTGTTAACAATACCTTACACAGTTTGCTGCAAGAGTGGTTAATGATGGTGGTAAAACCTTGTTCTGGGAAGATAGCTGGGTGACTGATGCACCTTTGGATGTGCAATCCACTAGACTTTATGCTATCACTTTCTCTAAACACATTGCACAGGCTGAAGTTAAATCTGAAGTATGGGGATGTATTAGAATCAAGAGATCTCTATGGGGTGACACAGCCGCCCAATTTGCTGATCTAGAAAGCTTTGGACCCGGTTCAACTGAATGATGCTCCTAACAAAGTGAAATGGAAATTGGGTCTTCTGGGAAATTCCAAGTTAGAGGGCCTTATCTCCATTTGAGAGCAGAAGGGATTTTCCCTTTTAAAGCTATGTGGAAGATTAAGATCCCTGATCCTAAGGTGAAGATTTTTGTCTGGTTGATGATTAAGAACAACATCCTTGCCAAAGATTGTCAGAGTTACGTAGCGGAACCGATGCCTCTCCGAGGCTCGGGATGCGTGTTAATAAAGGGTAGAAAGAGGCCTCTACCGTGGCTTACAGAAGACGTATCTGGGTCGGTATACTATACCGTACCCAGTACGTATGTTTATATGATATAAGTTCTAACAGCCCTCCTTAATCTAAACTTTACAAAGATTTAGATTACGCCTAAATTCTTGAAGATTTCTAACCGGTAGAGCCTTGGTGAAACCATCAGCAACTTGATCTTTGCTTGAGATGAACCTGATATCCAGTCTTTTATCTGCCACTCGTTCTCTAACAAAGTAAAAATCTATTTCAATGTGTTTAGTGCGTGCATGAAACACTGGATTTGCAGACAAATATGTAGCACCAAGATTATCACACCATAAGCAAGGTTTTTCCTTTAACTGAACTCCAAGCTCACCAAGGAGTGCTTCAATCCATATCATTTCAGTTGTGGCATTGGCTAGAGATTTATATTCTGCTTCTGTACTTGAACGCGAGACAGTAGCTTGCTTTCTGGAATACCAAGATACCAAATTTGATCCTATAAATATTGCAAAGCCTCCAGTAGATCGTCTGTCATCAGGACAGCCAACCAAATCTGCATCTGAAAAGGCACTCAAAAGAGTGGATGTCGAAGGCTTAAACGTAATGCCTACTCCAATAGTGGCTATAACATATCTCAGAATTCTTTTAGCGGCTGCCCAATGTACAGTAGTTGGTGCATGAAGGACCTGACAAACTTTATTAAACGAGAAAGAGATATCCGGTCTTGTGAGTGTGAGATATTGTAATGCACCAACAATACTGCGATATCTTGTACTGTCTTCAGAATCAAGAGGTTTTCCTTCGGCCAAAGATAATGGCTCGGACGGAGAAAGTGGTGTGGGTGTACCTTTGCAGTTGTTCATACGGACTTTTTCAAGCAACTCTTTGGCATATTTTTCTTGTGTCAACACTAGACCATTTCCCATTTTCTTTACCTCAATACCAAGAAAGAAGTGTAGATTACCAAGATCTTTGATAGCAAAACTTTCATTGAGATCACGAAGCAAGGCAGAAATGGCATCATCTGAGGAACTTGCCACAATAATGTCATCAACATAGATCAACATATATATGATAATACCCGACTTCTGATAAATAAATAGAGATGTGTCTGCTTTCGACGGTGTGAAACCCAAGTCCTGAAGCTTGGAGCTGAGCCGAGAGTACCACGCCCTGGGAGCTTGTTTCAAACCATATAATGCCTTATCAAGTTTGCAAACATAATGAGGAGCATCAGCATTTTCAAAACCGGGTGGTTGTTTCATGTAAACTTCTTCCTCCAAAATACCATGCAAGAAGGCATTCTTATAATCTAGCTGCCTCAGATTCCAACCACGAGAAACAGCAATGGCTAGAACAGTTCTAATAGTAGCTGCTTTAACAACAGGACTAAAAGTTTCTTCATAATCAATTCCATACCTTTGTTTGAATCCTTTTGCAACAAGACGAGCTTTATATCGATCAATTGTACCATCAGCGTTTCTTGATACGGTAAACCCATTTGCAGTCAATCAAATTTTTGTTTAAACTTGGAGGCACCAAGTGCCATGTTTTGTTCATTAGCAAGGCATCATATTCTTCCCCCATTGCATTGCGCCACTTAGGATCATCAAGAGCTTCAGTGAGGGAGCGTGGTTCATCTGTGGAAGAAAGCATACCAAAACGAACAACACCTCTTTTGACAGTATAGGGAGCAGTGCCATCTTTAAATTGTTTGGGTTGTCGAATACCTTTTGAAAGACGAGTGCGCACTCCAGCCACAGAAGTAGTAGCAGCAGGAGGTGACACGGAGGATCCTGCCGGATCAGCAGAATCAACATCTTCCTCGCCTGACGAATCAGAGGAGGGATCCTCACTTGACGAATCAGAGGAGGGTGGTGTCGAGGACGTGGCGGCCCTGGAGTGGCTGCCATCGCTGTGTGGTGCATCATCGCTGTGTTGCGCATGTGCAGCACCAGGCGCTGTCGGAGGAGGCGACTGCGTGGGCGACGTGGCAGCGCGAGACTGGCCACCGTCGCTGTCAACTGGTCCATGCGCGGACGAGGTATCTGGCGCGTCGGACGAAGCTTCCATGTCGCTGTCCGCCAGCAAATCTGCCTCAGGATCAGCAGAGGGCGCTTGATCCGAGAGATCTGCATCAGATAAACCACCTGATTCATTGTTTTCTGCATTATTTTCTTCAGCTTGGTGTTGCTCCATTTCTTCATCATTTTGACTGAAATTTTCACTTCCGTGTTCATCTTCAGAAGTACTATCAACATAGGCATCATGTGACATGTTGTCCTGTTCACAATTAGTAACAATAGGAACAATAGGCAAAGGCATATGATCATCAAGTGCATCCCCATGAGTAGAAGAATGTGCATCATTAGGTAGTAAAAGAATGTCATTGCGAAGGCGTCGACCAACATTAGGATAAACACATTTTCATCAAACACAACATCACGGGAAATATAGACACGACCAGTTTTGACGTCGAGACATTTTACTCCTTTATGTCGAGGACTATATCCAAGAAACACACATTGTGTGGAACGATAAGACAATTTCCTTTTGTTGTATGGTCGAAGATTAGGCCAACAGGCACACCCAAAAATACGAAGAGATGCATAGTTGGGTTTGGTGTGAAGAAGACGTTCTACAGGAGTTTCAAAATCAATTACTTTACTAGGAAGTATATTGATGAGAAAAGTGGCTGTAAGAAAGGCTTCATCCCAGAATTTTAGAGGCATAGAAGCATGTGCAAGCAATGCAAGGCCAACTTCGACAATATGACGATGTTTGCGTTCAGCAATGGAGTTTTTCATACTCACCACCCCAATCAGTTTGCATAGTGATTATTTTCTTCTGAAATTTTCTCTCAACCAAGGCTTGGAAATTTAAGAAGACTTCATAAACTTCAGAACGGTTCTTAAGCAAGTATATCCATGTAAATTTACTGAAATCATCGATGAAGCTTACATAGTACAAGTGTTTTCCAACAGAGGCCGTTGTAGGACCCCAAACATCAGAGAATATTTGTTCTAAAGGAACTGATGACTCTTAGCTAATTGACATGAATCACAAACATAAGGATTTATTTTAGGAGTATACGAAATTTGATGTTTCCTAAGAATTTGCTGCACTACAAACGAAGAAGGATGTCCTAAGCGACGATGCCATGTGGAAGACGACGGCTTTATTGTAACAAAGGCTTGCTTTGATGACCCGGTAGACAACGACACTAGCGGGTAGAGACCACCATGACACGGTCCTTTAAACAGAATTCTTCGAGTGGCCTGATCCTTGATGAAAAAGAAGTATGGGTGAAACTCAAGAAAAACATCATTATCTAATGTAAGCTTATGCACTGATATGAGATTTTTAGATGCACTTGGAACATGAAGGATGTTATTTAGATGTAGACTACTATGGGGAGTATGCAACATTGAGTGACCAATATGACTTATGCACATACCCTTGCCGTTTGCCGTGTGGACGCGATCACGCCCCTTGTACTTGTCATGTGTAGTAAGCTTGTTCAGCTCACCGGTGATGTGGTCTGTAGCTCCAGAATCTGGATACCAGTTTGTGTCCACCCTGTAGGCAGCAGCGATATTGGCTGTTTTTTCCTCTCTATCATCATCCGACTCATCATCGGACCCCTTGGAGTCATCCTTGAAACGCCACCAGCAGTCCGAGGCAGGATGTCCATGTATTTCGCAGATCTGACAAGTGACATTAACGTATGGGGTGGGGGCACGTCCATGACCTTTGCGGCCACGGCGGTCATCCTTCCTGCCACTGTCTTTGCGACCACGATCACGGCGGTCATCTTGGCGAGGACGGCGATCAGTGCGATCGGCATCCCAGTGACGATCATCATACCTTGGATCATCACGTCGATCTTGGCGCCATTCAGAGTCATAACCACAGCTGTGGTCACGGCGGTCACCGCGATCACCGCGTTCATTGGAGTGTCCACGGTCACCACGCGGATCGCGCCCACGATCATATCCACCTCCAGCAGCTGCGTTGGCCGAGGACACAAAAGAAGACATCTGTCCCGTCACCTCAAGCATGGTTTGGCGAGTATCATGAGCGCAAATCTGCGCATACAGGTCATCAAGCGTGATAGCGCTGTTGTTATTGACAGCAGCCACCACGTCGTTGTAGCTTCCATCCAGGCCATTTGTTATGTATCCAATCATCTCATCCTCATCTACTGGCTTGCCCACAGCTGCAAGTTACGAAGCAAAGCCCTTCATCTTCACAAAGTAGACAGACGTGGTGAGATCATTCTTCTTCGTGCTATTGAGCTCTCCTCGTAGCTGATTGATCCTCGCACGAGAGCCAGCACTGAACATGTTGGTGATAATAGCCCAAACACCGGCCGTCGATTCCACACCGACGACATGGGCAAGGATTTCCGGTGAGAGGGAATTGATGATCCAGCTCAACACCGTGGCGTCCCGCAGAACCCATAGATCATATGCAGGGTTGGGAACCATGATTTTCTTCTTTTCCTCATCTTCTACCTCCACAAGTTTCGCCGGCACCTTCTCGGTCCCATCAAGCAGAGCTTGGACCTGAGAAGCACGGAGAGCGGGAGAGACTAGGGTCTTCCAGAACAGATAGTTCGACCGAGTCAATTTTTGCGAGGGAGGGTTCCCCAAGGAAGCAGTCAAGGGCGTGGACGACGAGGAGGACGCCATGAAGCTATCGGGGAGGTTTTCCGATCGTAGATCGTGAAGGGTGTAGAGTTTTCCGATCAAAGAGATCGTAGGAGGGATTTGTAGACTTTCCGATCGAGAGGATCGTGGAGGGTTTTTGGTTTTCCGATCAAGAGGATCATGGGAGGGGCTTATGGCGGCGGCGGCGGCTGGAGAAGCGGCGGCGGCTAGGTTTTGTGGATCATGTGCTCTGATACCATGTCAGAGTTACGTAGCGGAACCGATGCCTCTCCGAGGCTCGGGATGCGTGTTAATAAAGGGTAGAAAGAGGCCTCTACCATGGCTTACAGAAGGCGTGTTTATATGATATAAGTTCTAACAAAGATAACTTAGCCAAGAGGGGCTGGACTGGAAATGAACAATGCCATTTTTAAAGAGACAATGTATCATTTGTTGTTTCAGTGCGGCATGGCTAAGTTTGTTTGGCAGTGATCATGTGTGCCTTATGCCTCCAAAGAACTCCTGTTGGGGCCATTGATATGATTGGAGTATGGAGCAATTCCTTTCTTGCCTCTCAACGAAAACTGGTTCTGTGTGGGGGCGCAAGTATGTGATGGATGATTTGAAAAACTAGGAACGATGCATGCTTTAAACATAAATTTTCTGATGATCCAACAAACATTTTATGCATAATTTGTAATTTTCTTAATGCCTAAGCGATTCTGCAGAGAAGCCAAGATCAAGGAAAACTTGAATATGTCACCGCAATGCTGAAGAATGTGGTCTTGGAAGCTCTTTCCATGTCATACGTAGGGCTTGAATTAAAACTCGAAACTCGCGAGTTAAACGAGTAGCTCGAAACTCGACTCGGCTTGGCTCGAACTCGTTGCTAAACGAGCCAAGCCGAGTTTTCATTTTAGACGATAAACGAGTTCAAATTAAACGAGCCGAGTTCCGAGTTACTAGTTTAACTTGTTTAACTCGGTAAAAAAGGTCCTTACATGTATTCTTATCTTTGTGAACAATTTTTCCTTATTATTATAGTTTAACGAGTGCATATTACTTGATAGCATCATATTGTCATTGATTATTCTAATAATTGCATCATACATACTAAATAATTAAAAATAATTATATAAAAAAGCTATTATAATGCATGTTTAAAGTCTTACTGAGTTAAACGAGTTAAACGAGCAAACTCGTGAGTTTAGCGAGCCGAGTTCTATTTTTTATTTCTGAACTCGTTTGTTAAACGAGTCGAGCCGAATTAGCTCGTTATTTGATCGAGTTTTAATATTCGAGCCGAACCAGCTCGCTCGGCTCGAATATCAGGCCTAGTCACGTGGTTGGCACCTTTGGCGGTGAGGCTGAGTCTGTGATACTTTGGTCTTTTGCTACTGGTTGTAGTTTGGATCTTCTTCCCTATGTTTCCAGCTCGTGTTGAGGTTTTGCCCATCAGGAAAATGCCAAGTCGTGGCTGTGAGTGGGCTGTCACTCACGTTTTGTGAACTTCTAGCTTTGTTTTCTCTTTCTTTTTTCATGTTGAATCTTTGTAGAACTATGATGATTTTTTATATGAAATCGATGTGGGAGGTAGTTTCATAAAAAAATGCTACTGCTGGTGAGTTGATTTTTTTTCCTTTAGGACAACGAATCTTCTCGTAGATTTTCATAGTGTATTTTTCGAGGAAAGGCCCTCGACGAGAAAGCTTATCAAAATGTATTCCTCGGTAGAGCATGAACTATATATATGACCACGACCTTTGTCAACTGGCTTGAAACTAAAAAAATGTTCATACATGATAGCATATTTTAGAACACATTTTTTTTTAAATGATGCTGCAAATTTGGTATTTTTCTTATCAACTAGTACATATAAAAGGACTGCATGTGAAAGGGTTACATTTGTTATTTTCCTTTCTCTCTTTATTTATTTTTTGTTTCAAAATGACACATTAGCTATTCATAGTAAGGGGTTGAGTCTTTCAACCTTTTTGTCACTACTACATAAAATCCTAATTGGGTATTTTAAAATTATTTTCAGTAACATGTAGCACTAAACTAGAGCACATTTATAATTTAATTTTGAAATATTTTCTAAAAATCGTCCAATACTCATTTAAATGAGAAAAGTAGCTAAGAGAGATAGATAAAAAAAATTAGCATTGGCATCCAATATGTCCATTTCAGAACGGACTCACGCACTTGGCTTCTTTCGGCCACACATATTGTTGCAGTTAGGGGTGGGCATATAACCCGATAACCGAATGACTGAACCGAAAAGGCCTGCACCGAACCCGTTATGACCGAAACCGATTCCTTTGGTACCAAGCTCGGTCAGCAGATCTGGAAAATCGATTGAACTCGACCGTGGTGTCGCTTTGGTCACTAACCTTCAAAATACGTGAAATACGGTAATCAAAGTTGTATAAGTGGCTCAATACGGTCACTGGTATGATTTGACATACGTATTTTGCTTAGCTGGCATAATATTGACCGATTTGACTGCCATGGTGAACGAGTGGCGGTGGCTAGATGCCGGCGAGCTGGAAGAGTTTGCCAACCGGCCCGACGTCAAGGCGGCGCTGGGTGTGAGGGGTGACGTGGTGTTCGAGGCATGCTCGACGGCGGTTGCACTGTGGGAGGACGGGATGAAGAGCGCCAGGCCGGAGATGGAGGCGCTGCCGTGGACCTGCGAGACGGGGAGCGTCGGTGGATGCATCTCATTGAGGCATGGCCTATGGCGGCCGAAGATCAACGAATTGCAACGAGGAAGCTGCGGGCCACAGCGGTGGCGGTGCATGGACATCTCAGAGCGAGAGACCATGGTAGTTTGTCAAAGCACTTTGCCATGTAGGCTAGTTAATTATAATTAGTGTCACATGGTGGTGAAATCGGTCAATCGCACGCCAGCTAAATATAATACGTATATCCCATATTAACCACTTATACAACTTCGGTGACCATACTTCGGCTATTATGAAGGTCAGTGACCAAAGTGAAAACACGCGCTGAGTTCAATGACCCTAGATGAATTTTTCTCAACCGAAAATGTTTCGGTGTTACTATCCCCGATCTCCCCCAAAAACTTGCAGCTGCTGCCCTCCTCCCAGATCATGAAATCGATGCGCGACGTGGCCCCTCCCAATTCCTTCGCAACTCCAGGCGATGAGCTATCTTTGCCTATCATTGAGGCGAGTCCTACGGCGGCTAAACGACAAGTGGCGGCACGCTCCAAATTCCATTGGTGTTCTTCTACAGGGTATGGGATGAGCTCCGACAGTCGGTCTAAGTCAGCGAATTGCAAGGTGGTCACTTTTTGCTCGGCCAAAGATCAACGAATTGCAACGGGAAAGCTGTGGGTCACTGCGGTGGCGGCGCATGGACAGCTCGGAGCGAGAGACTAGGTAGTTTCTCAAAGCACTTTAGCATGTAGGCTAGTTAATTAGTGTCACGTGGTGGTGAAATCGGTCAGTTGTATGCCAGCTAAGTAAAATACGTATGCCAAATCGTATAAGTGATCGTATTAGCCACTTAAACAAATTCGGTGACCGTACTTTGGCTATTATGAAGGTCAGTGACCAAAGTAAAAACATGCGCCGAGTTCAATGACCGTAGATGAATTTTTCTCAACCGAAAAATGTTTCGGTATTACTATCCCCGATCTCCCCAAAAAACTTGCAGCCGCTGCCCTCCACCCAGATCATGAAATCGATGCGCGACGTGGCCCCTCCCAATTCCTTCGTAACTCCAGGCGGTGAGCTATCTTTTCCCTTCCAAGTTTATGCGATTTTTGCCCGCCCGAAGCCCGCAAGTTTTGGCATGGCATGATCCCGTACTAGTTCAATTTCGGCGCGGCGGCACGCCGCGCCCTTGGTGGATATTTGTGTGAATATAACATGTTTTTTTTGTTTTGGTTACATAATATATTTTGTGAATAGAAATGGTGACATTAGAGAGAGTTAAGTTCAATTTGAGCATTTATTAAATTGAATTGCATAATTGGAGGGAGTTTAGTTATATTATTTCTAAATATTAACCTATTCGAATTGATATGATATGTTTGTGTTTTGTCTTAAATATTTAATTTAACTCAATAATCGGAGGAAATACATTGTTTGAGCATTTATTAAATTCAATTTGAAATCAATCCATAATTAGAGGAAATGAATTTGCATCTTGTCCAAATATTCATCTAATGAAGCATTTTTTTTAAATGCAACTACATAATTAGAGGAATTTAAGTTATTTTACTTCCAAATAAGTTAGCTAAATTGAAATGATCAAATATGGTTCCATTTTGACATAATTTTCTTATTTAGCACCATAATCAGAGGAAATATATTATGGTTATGTCAAAATATTAACTATTTTTAGCATTTATTAATTGGTGTTTGAGCCCGATGACATGTCTCGTGGAAAGACAAACCTTTTTGTCTTGGTACTTTGTGCCATCATAGAAAGTGTAGAGGGTTTGGTCTATTTTGTTGGTATCTTTCTCTCTTTTGGAGTTAGTTATCTCATTCCTTGATATATCTTTCATTTGGTATCTCTTCTTTTGGTATCTTTCTAAATCATGTGTTGATTTGGATTTTGATATAATTTGGACAATTCTCTTGCATGTCACACTTTGGTGTGCCTTCTTGGTATTTCTTGGTATTTTGTCCAAATTGTGTCTTCTTTTGGTTCTTGAAAGTATTGACATGCATATTTACTTCTTGTATATATATTATGGCATGTTTTACTTTCTTTGATCCAATATATTGGGTAAACTCCACCGAATCCTAAATCGGCTAAGATGTGCATGAAATTCAATTTCATATCCATGTGCACATATTCATGTGGAGTTTGTCCTTTGTACTGTAGTTTCCTAACTACTTCGGACCCAATATGTTGGGGACCATTCTGTACTTGAATTGTGTTTTAGGTACTTCGGAGATGCATTGGATGCCTTGTCTCATTCATAAGGAAGGTGCTCTCACCATGTGCTAATTGAAGCCAAGCTATGATGATCGTGATTGCTAAATCTTCTACATCACCAATGCCATCTCGGTAACAAGTATCTACCTCATGCATACTTTTCTTGCATTCAACCTTGTGTAGATTGCATCTTGGCATGATTTCTTTTGTTCCTTGTGATACTTGTTTCCTCTCTCAAAGCATTCCAACTATCACTTTTCCCTTGTGGATATTTGTGATGCCTTTGATGCATTTGTGTTGGAAGTCTATTTATATCCTTTAAGATAAATTTGAGCTATGTGCTATGCTTTTAAGCAAAGATCTTAATGGTGTATATATGACTTCCTCTTGGGTATCATGTTCTTCTCTTTTGTAACTATTTTGTGTGTACATGTTTCTTTGTGGATGTATATCATATGATTGTTATCTACTTAGAAATCTATACACATGAGAAATGTTACATCGCAAATTGATATCCTATTTTCCTTGGTGTCCACCTCTCCTATGATTTTTGGATCTTTTGGTGGCTCCGGAAAATATTTGCCTTATGAGTGCTTGCCCCATTTTTTTTTGGATCTTGTGCACTCATTTTTGTCGGTTGTGTGTGTTGAAATGACATGCTTTGCTCCTTGCATATCATTCCTTTGAGACTATGGTGATGCTCAATGCTCACCTATGATGTACTCTTATAAAAGGGCTTTGCTATGTCACACACATCATCTGGTTGAGCCTAAATCTTTTAAATGTTCTCGCATTTGGATTTTTTGTCGGTCTTCTATTTGATGCTCAACCATATGATTGTTGCAAGTGTTATGCCTTGTTTTATATACATTCTCTCTTGCACATGTTTTGTGTTTCAAAGAATTATGGGGGAGTGAGGATTCCATGTTGTGCACACTATATTGCAATACAAATCCTTATTGTGCACGTACCTTGGGGAGCTCCCTCTTGATTATTAGAACACTTGGTTGATCTTATCATAATTTTTTCTTATGTTCAATTGGTTTTTGGGATCTTTGATTGCATGTTTCATTCGTTGAAACCTTTTTTACCATATCATCCTTTTGCAATCTTTGATCCTCAATATAATTTGTTCTCCCTCCATCTATTCGTCATTGGATATATGCATTTGATTTCACTCATATCTTGAGAAATGCATACTTTATGGGGGAGCCATTATTATATTGGCCTTCTAACCTTTTCACCCATTTTCGGCAATGGATGCCAATGGGGGAGAAGTTTAGAGGGTTTAAGGGAATTGGGTCTTATGCTTTGGTTTTGTTCTTAAGCATTTACCCATTTCATGCTCATGCATCCTTGCTTATTCCGTTGCATGGTTGCTTAATTCATTATATAAACCCTCGTAAAAGGGATTGTCATCAATTACCAAAATGAGGGAGATTGAAAGAGCATGGTGCCCCCATGTGTGGTTTTGGTAATTAATGACAATCCTTATGGACTAATGTTTGCATTGAGATATTCTTATAGATCTTGTCCATAGGAAAGTTTGGTGTTCACGTGTTGGACCCTAGAAGCTTATAAGATGACCAAGATCCTTTTCAAGGGTTTATATGAAGAATGGTCTTATATTGAGTTGAGCATATTGCAAGCATGTCTTGAAGAATATGATTGGCTTGGATATTCATGTTCTCCTTCAAGACATCATCTTTGTGAAGAAAGAAGAAAAGATACAAAGTTGATCAAGACTAAGTGGAAAGGATGGATTCAAGTGATCAACACACAAAGCTACATGTTGTACCATGTGGGATCTTGTGATCTAATGGTATGGTAAGCAATCGTCTATATAGCTTTGTGAACTAACCCATATATATGTGTGTGGAGTATCTATGTGGGGTTAGGTATCTTTCCATGGGCATGCATCAAAGGAAGATTCTATATAGCCCATGGTGGATGACGTCAAGCAGTGGTCGTCATCAAGATAATGGCCAAGTGAAGATGTTCTCGGTGTTGGAAATATTACCGGTCCTCCTCGAGATAAGGTCCACACCTTCCATGTGTGGTATCTCCTCTATATTTGTGACCCTTAATATTTCCACTTTTTGTAGGCCTTCTCCTTGTCGTTACCTTTCATTCAAAATTGGATTCACCTAATTTGGAGCTTCCATGCAAAAGTTGTTGCCGTTTTGGTGCTCGCTATTTGCTGTTTTGCCTGTCGGCGGTAGTACCACTGGCTTAAGCGGTACTACCGCCAGTTCCCCTGCGACGAGCTGCTGAAGCGGTACCGCTGCGGGTACCGCTGTTTTTGCCGTTCGGAGCCTTCTTCCGGTACCTCCAGCGGTACCACCGGCGGTACCAACCGGTACCGAGGGCGTGGGTTCGGAGTTGCTTTGACCAGTCGTTGACTGGCCCAGAGGCTGCGATGAAGGACTCCAGCGGTAGTACCGCTGGCTTAAGCGGTACTACCGCTGGGCTCGAAAACTGCAGCCAACGGTTGGATTCGTGGGGAGCCTTTTTAAGGGGTCTTCTTCCCCAATGGTTCTCCAACTCTTCTTGCAAGTTTTGCTCTCCATTGTTGTTCTCCAAAAGCTTGCTTTCTCTCAATCCCTCTAATGATTCTTGCTCATTCTTGAGGGAAACAAGAGAGGAGATCTAGATCTACTTCTCCACCAATCAATCTCTCCTCTAAGTGAGGGGAGCATATTTGATCTAGATCTTGGGATTCATTTGTTGTTTTCCTTGCTCTTCCTCCCATCTTCCTCCATAGCATTAGTTGCTTTGGTGGGATTTGAGAGTGAAGGGCTTTGAGCACTTCTTGTGTTCTTGCCATTGCATTAGGTGCATCGGTTTGAGTTCTCCACGGTGATACGTGGAGGTGAAGTTTGAGAAGCTTTACTCTTTGCGATTCTTGTTACTCCTTGGGTTGGTTGTAACCCTAGGAGGCTTTGTGAGCCTCGGAGGGAGTCCGAGGCATTGTTGGGAGGCTCCAACTCATTGTGGAGTTCCCCGACCTTTGTGTATTGGTTTGGTCAACGCCCTCAAGTCGACCTCATAGTGGAACGAGCCAATCCCTCGAGGGTGAAGCTCACGCAGAATAGAGTGAGCACATCCGTGCTATTGGAGCGCCTAGGTGGCTCCACACTCCTCCAACGTAGACGTACTTCCATTGGGAAGGAACTACGGGAAACATCTCCTCGTGTCCACTTTGCGGTTACTTCTTTACCCAAACCATTTACTTATGTATTTACCTTTGTGATAGCCTTCGTGCTTGAAGTTATCTATCTTGCTATCTCTTAGTGGTTATCTTTCTTAGCATAAGTTGTTGGTGCACATAGGTGAACCTAGCTTGTTTAGGTTTTGTGCTTGATAAATTAAACGCTAGTTTTATTCCGCATTTATTCAAGCCTAAACCGTAATTATTTTAAAACGCCTATTCACCCCCCCTCTAGGCGACATCCTCGATCTTTCACATGGGGTGGTCGGGAGCGGCGGCGCCGCTGCGCTTGGGTTGCCGGAGTCGCCGCCGCGCGAGGAAATCCGCAGCGGCGGATGTAGAGCACGGCGGCGACAATTCCGAGCCGCATGCGGCGTTCCGGCAAGCGGCGCTCGGCGAGGAGGGAGAGGCGGCGACGGCGAAGCTCGGAGTGTGCGTCGATTTGAGCGGGGAGGGGCATAGAGGCGGCGGCGCGCGTCGGCGGCGGCGGTGACACCGGGGTCGCGCGGGAGAGAGAAGGAAGGTGGGGGAGTTGTGCGGATGCTTTTCCAGGAAGGCTCTGTTGTTTCCTGAAATTGCAGGTTAGTCCTTCGTAGCGGTTAGATGTGGGTTGCGGAGCTATTTCTCGGCTTGCGAGGGGTGTTTTTTTAAACGTGCCGCAGAGATGCCGCAGGGGCCGTCGGATCACCGAACGACGGCGCGGATTGAGAAGAAGCACAAGACCATCAAGAAGAAGGGCCTAGAACAAGTAAAAGATTCGGCCAAGATTGTTTGCTTCAAGTGCAAGATTGAAGGGCATCATGTGAGATCTTGCCCAATGAAGAAGAAGCATTTAAGTGAGAAGCAACAAGGGAAGCGGCCTCAAGTTCATACTCAAGTATCCAACGTTGAAGAAAGGCCACTTCCCAAGGAGAATCAAGCTAAAGCTTCTCAAGTTGAGAAATCAACTAAGAAGAAAGGTGGAAGTAGATGTTGCTATCTATGCCGCGAGAAGGGACATCTTGCTTCTTCATGCACTAACGGTACCTTATCCAACCCAATCATAATTGATGATGTTTACTCTCTTGAGAAGGATAAGGTTGGCAATGTGTTTGCCAAATTTGTTGGTACTCAAAGTGGTGTCAAGAAAAGAACCATTTGGGTGGCCAAGCCTATTGTGACTAACCTCTTAGGACCCAACTTGGTTGGGGACCAACAAGCTAAAACTTGATCAATAGGTGTTGATGGAGGGCGTCGGAGACTTGGCTACATTATGAAGAATTAAGGGATCTTCATCAATCATATCTCTCAAGCCAAGTCATTTGGATTTTCATATCTCTATCTTATATCCAACGTGCCTCCTTGCGGTAACGTGTATTTAAATTATATATACATTGAAAGTTGCTTGCCCCTTGCATGTGTTTGGTTTTGTACCTTGCATGTGTTTGACTATGATGTGCCTACCACTTACCTATCTTGAGTAATCTAGTGTGTGTATGTTGGTTTGCACATCATGGTTGTGTGTGTTTGTGTTGAGCCTCTATTGCTTCTTGTTTTTATCTTAATTGGCTCTTGTGATAGTTTAATGGACTTTCCCATTTGGGGGAGTGATATGCTTTCGGCACGTCACAATCCTAAAAATGTGTATACATGAGGAATACCACTTAGTGTTGATATATCAATATTATCTAGTCTCTATGTGGTATGTCATGCTCATGAGAAATTCGAATTCTAAATGTCCATTAACTATCTCTATTTGGTTTTTTTTGCCTCTTGTTGAAAACAAATGGATTATCACATTATGGGGGAGTAATAAGCATTGTGCATATTACGAACCTAGAAAATGTGAACAAGTGAGGTTTTGCCACTTAGAATTGATATTGTAAATTATCTTGTTCCTATGTGGCATGTTTCTCAAACAAGTTCCATATTTGCCTATTCGCTCTTGTTTGAGAATATGATCTTGAATATCTTTGTCATTTACCACCGAGAATTATCTCCATACATTACTTGTCTTTACAAGTGATAATCTTATTTGTGGTAAAGTATATTGATCATATTTACTTTGGCCTTTGCTCTTAATTGCCTTATTTATTGCCAAGGATTAGTTTTGATCAAACTTTCTTTTGTCTTCCTTGACCTTTGGTTCCTCTTGCTCTACTCATGTTGTTTTGTTTTTCTTAAAATAAGAAAAGCCGTGATCCCATTCTTGTGCATTTACATTCAAAGTCACACTTCTAAGATAATGCACTATTCTTGGGGGAGCTATCCTATTTTGAGTAGAACACCATCTTTTAAATTGGTATTGGATCTTATTGCTTTTCTTGAACATGACTAGTGTTTGAATAATATATTGGAGTGTGATGATCCCATTTGTGTGCATTTTGCATTCCAATGCAAGATCATAAATAATGCACAAATCTTGGGGGAGCTATCCTATATGCTTTAGAACATTATTTGTCTTCAATTGCTACTTGATCTATTTTAATTGGTGTTTGAGCCCGATGACATGTCTCGTGGAAAGACAAACCTTTTTGTCTTGGTACTTTGTGCCATCATAGAAAGTGTAGAGGGTTTGGTCTATTTGTTGAATCTTTCTCTCTTTGGGAGTTAGTTATCTCATTCCTTGATATATCTTTCATTTGGTATCTCTTCTTTTGGTATCTTTCTCAATCATGTGTTGATTTGGGTTTTGATATAATTTGGACAATTCTCTTGCATGTCACACTTTGGTGTGCCTTCTTGGTATTCTTGTATTTTGTCCAAATTGTGTCTTCTTTTGGTTCTTGAAGGTCTTGACATGCATATTTACTTCATGTATATATATTATGGCATGTTTACTTTCTTTGATCCAATATATCGGGTAAACTCCACCGAATCCTAAATCGGCTAAGATGTGCATGAAATTCAATTTCATATCCATATGCACATATTCATGTGGAGTTTGTCCTTGTATTGTAGTTTCCTAACTACTTCGGACCCAATATGTTTGGGGACCATTTTGTACTTGAATTGTGTTTTAGGTACTTCGGAGATGCATTGGATGCCTTGTCTCATTCATAAGGAAGGTGCTCTCACCATGTGCTAATTGAAGCCAAGCTATGATGATCGTGATTGCTAAATCTTCTACATCACCAATGCCATCTCGGTAACAAGTATCTACCTCATGCATACTTTTCTTGCATTCAACCTTGTGTAGGTTGCATCTTGGCATGATTTCTTTTGTTCCTTGTGATACTTGTTTCCTCTCTCAAAGCATCCCAACTATCACTTTTCCCTTGTGGATATTTGTGATGCCTTTGATGCGTTTGTGTTGGAAGTCTATTTATATCCTTTAAGATAAATTTGAGCTATGTGCTATGCTTTTAAGCAAAGATCTTAATGGTGTATATATGACTTCCTCTTGGGTATCATGTTCTTCTCTTTAGTAACTATTTTGTGTGTACATGTTTCTTTGTGGATGTATATCATATGATTGTTATCTACTTAGAAATCTATACACATGAGAAATGTTACATCGCAAATTGATATCCTATTTCCTTGGTGTCCACCTCTTATGTTTTTGGATCTTTTGGTGGCTCCGGAAAATATTTGCCTTATGAGTGCTTGCCCTATTTTTTGGATCTTGTGCACTCATTTTTGTCGGTTGTGTGTGTTGAAATGACATGCTTTGCTCCTTGCTTATCATTCCTTTGAGACTATGGTGATGCTCAATGCTCACCTATGATGTACTCTTATAAAAGGGCTTTGCTATGTCACACACATCATTTGGTTGAGCCTAAATCTTTTAAATGTTCTCGCATTTGGATTTTTTGTCGGTCTTCTATTTGATGCTCAACCATATGATTGTTGCAAGTGTTATGCCTTGTTTTATATACATTCTCTCTTGCACATGTTTTGTGTTTCAAAGGATTATGGGGGAGTGAGGATTCCATGTTGTGCACACTATATTGCAATACAAATCCTTATTGTGCACGTACCTTGGGGAGTTCCCTCTTGATTATTAGAACACTTGGTTGATCTTATCATAATTTTTCTTATGTTCAATTGGTTTTTGGATCTTTGATTGCATGTTTCATTCGTTGAACTTTTTCATATCCCTTTTGCAATCTTTGGATCCTCAATATATTTGATCTCCCCCATCTATTCGTCATTGGATATATGCATTTGATTTCACTCATATCTTGAGAAATGCATACTTATGGGGGAGCTCTTATTATATTGGCCTTCTAAATTTTCACCCATTTCGGCAATGGATGCCAATGGGGGAGAAGTTTAGAGGGTTTAAGGGAATTTGGTTTTATGCTTTGGTTTGTTCTTAAGCATTTGCCTTTCATGCTCATGCATCCTTGCTTATTGTTGCATGGTTGCTTAATTCATTATATAAACCCTCGTAAAAGGGATTGTCATCAATTACCAAAATGGGGGAGATTGAAAGAGCATGGTGCCCCATGTGTGGTTTTGGTAATTAATGACAATCCTTATGGACTAATGTTTGCATTGAGATATTCTTATAGATCTTGTCCATAGGAAAGTTGGAGTTCATGTGTTGGACTCTAGAAGCTTATAAGATGACCAAGATCTTTTCAAGGGTTTATATGAAGAATGGTCTTATATGAGTTGAGCATATTGCAAGCATGTCTTGAAGAATAGATTGTGGATATTCATGTCTCCTTCAAGACATCATCTTTGTGAAGAAAGAAGAAAAGATACAAAGTTGATCAAGGCTAAGTGGAAAGGATGGATTCAAGTGATCAACACACAAAGCTACATGTTGTACCATGTGGGATCTTGTGATCTAATGGTATGGTAAGCAATCGTCTATATAGCTTTGTGAACTAACCCATATATATGTGTGTGGAGTATCTATGTGGGGTTAGGTATCTTCCCATGGGCATGCATCAAAGGAAGATTCCATATAGCCCATGGCGGATGACGTCAAGCGGTGGTCGTCATCAAGATAATGGCCAAGTGAAGATGTTCCTAAAAGTTGGATTCACCTAATTTGGAGCTTCCATGCAAAGTTGTTGCCGTTTTGGTGCTCGCTATTTGCTGTTTTGCCTGTCGGCGGTAGTACCGCTGGCTTAAGCGGTACTACCGCCAGTTCCCCTGCGACGAGCTGCTGAAGCGGTACCGCTGCGGGTACCGCTGTTTTTGCCGTTCGGAGCCTTCTTCCGGTACCTCCAGCGGTACCACCGGCGGTACCAACCGGTACCGTGGCGTGGGTTCGGAGTTGCTTTGACCAGTCGTTGACTGGACCAGAGGCTGCGATGAAGGACCCCAGCGGTAGTACCGCTGGGTTCGAAAACTGCAGCCAACGGTTGGATTCGTGGGGAGCCTTTTTAAGGGGTCTTCTTCCCCAATGGTTCTCCAACTCTTCTTGCAAGTTTTGCTCTCCATTGTTGTTCTCCAAAAGCTTGCTTTCTCTCAATCCCTCCAATGATTCTTGCTCATTCTTGAGGGAAACAAGAGAGGAGATCTAGATCTACTTCTCCACCAATCAATCTCTCCTCTAAGTGAGGGGAGCATATTTGATCTAGATCTTAGGATTCATTTGTTGTTTTCCTTGCTCTTCCTCCATAGCATTAGTTGCTTTGGTGGGATTTGAGAGTGAAGGGCTTTGAGCACTTCTTGTGTTCTTGCCATTGCATTAGGTGCATCGGTTTGAGTTCTCCACGGTGATACGTGGAGGTGAAGTTTGAGAAGCTTTACTCTTTGTGGTTCTTGTTACTCCTTGGATTGGTTGTAACCCTAGGAGGCTTTGTGAGTCTCGGAGGGAGTCCGAGGCATTGTTGGGAGGCTCCAACTCATTGCGGAGTTCCCCGACCTTTGTGTATTGGTTTGGTCAACACCCTCAAGTCGACCTCATAGTGGAACGAGCCAATCCCTCGAGGGTGAAGCTCACGGAGAATAGAGTGAGCACATCCGTGCTATTGGAGCGCCTAGGTGGCTCCACACTCCTCCAACGTAGACGTACTTCTATTGGGAAGGAACTACGGGAAACATCTCATCGTGTCCACTTTGCGGTTACTTCTTTACCAAACCATTTACTTATGCATTTACCTTTGTGATAGCCTTCGTGCTTGAAGTTATCTATCTTGCTATCTCTTAGTGGTTATCTTTCTTAGCATAAGTTGTTGGTGCACATAGGTGAACCTAGCTTGTTTAGGTTTTGTGCTTGATAAATTAAACGCTAGTTTTATTCCGCATTTATTCAAGCCTAAACCGTAATTATTTTAAAACTCCTATTCACCCCCCCTCTAGGTGACATCCTCGATCTTTCACACGGGGTGGTCGGGAGCGGCGGCGCCGCTGCGCTTGGGTCGCCGGAGTCGCCGCCGCGCGAGGAAATCCGCAGCGGCGGATGTGGAGCACGGCGGCGACAATTCCGAGCCGCATGCGGCGTTCCGGCATGCGGCGCTCGGCGAGGAGGGAGAGGCGGCGATGGCGAAGCTCGGAGTGTGCGTCGATTTGAGCGGGGAGGGGCGTAGAGGCGGCGGCGACACCGGGTCGCGCGGGGAGAGAGAAGGAAGGTGGGGGAGTTGTGCGGATGCTTTTCCAGGAAGGCTCTGTTGTTTCCTGAAATTGCAGGTTAGTCCTTCGTAGCGGTTAGATGTGGGTTGCGGAGCTATTTCTCGGCTTGCGAGGGGTGTTTTTTTTAAACGTGCCGCAGAGATGCCGCAGGGGCCGTCGGATCGCCGAACGATGGCGCGGATCGAGTCACTGTGTTCTACACTGTTCATGAACAGTGCCCGAGCGCTGAGAGCTCGCGAAAGCGCTTGTCTTTCATATAGTTAGTAATAATTAATGTTGATTGATCTTTTGCCTTTATATTCGCACAGGCCTGCAGCGAACCTTATATTCGCTCCCCAGCCGGCCAACCTCGCCCATTGATCGTCTCCGCTCTCCCTCCAATTCCTAGCCGAACATGAAGACATGAAGGAATAAAAAGGTTAGAACGAAGATGGGTGCTTGTCGCTGCTGCTCGCTACTGCTCTGGATGGAGTGGAAGCCAATGCTGTTGCTCCTATGCGCATTATGCAGCTAGCTCCTATTTTATTTTTTTCAGATTTAAGTCCTAGATTTAGTGTCTATCACTCCGTGTCATCAAACGTACTGATGTTTGTCATGTCTGATTGTGTTTGCTAAACTAGTACTGGAATTTTGAGTCTATGTTTAGTCTAATTTTTGTGAGATACGGTCCCTGTTAATATTTGCAGTTGTCTGCTGTTATAGTATTTTTTGTATTCTTATTAAGAAATTATGGGAGAACAGGGGAAAACTCGATTTTTTTGAAACACAAAATTGCAAATTTATTTTTTTTGGAAACCAAGCTACATAGCTCGCCTCCAACTAGACTTTCCGATATTAAGCTTCGTTAATGAAGCTGGGGTGACCTCTTTGACAAAAAATGTGTCCAACTGTTTTACAATTTATTCTTATCTAAAATTTCTGGTTAGTTTACCGGTAAAATTGGTCTCGATCGACCCGAGCCGAAAGTATTAACTATATCTAACATACGTCCATTTCAGTCTCGTCCAACGGACTCGTGCACTTCTGGCTTCTTTCGGCCACACATACTGTTGCACGCACCTTTTTTTTGCGAGATTACAGATGCAAATTACATCGAGTAGGCAGAAGAAAACAAGCAGAAGTACACATAACACACCGATTCTTCTGCGTCGACGTCGCCGGTGAAGAAGACGCATCGGATACGCGCCGCCGCCGCTGCTTCGAAACCTTGGAACAGAAGCATCCCCTAGGCGGACGGGAAGTTTCCGAAACTCGAACCTCGAGAGGCCTCCATCGAGCTCCATCGTCGTCGTCGCTCGCGCCATGAGCACCTGCAATCAAAGGGTCAACCAGATCCGCCGCAAGCAGATCTGGAGGGGGAAACTCCGCGCACGGCGACCCCGAAGGGCCGCGAGCACGAAGAAGAGGGTGCCGCTCCGCCATGGATCCCACGGAGCTCCACTGCCAGAGGGACGAACGCCGCCCGCAAACACACACGCCGACGAAGCCTCCGCCTCCAAGACGCCGCCAGCTGAAGCCCTACTACTACCTACACTATTTACACACCCGGGATCCGGCGATTCCCCAGCCTCCCGCCGCCGAGGCGGCCGGCGGAGGCGAGGAATCGCACGGATCCGCGGCGGCGAGGTGGGCAGCGGGAGGTTGCACAAATCGCTTTTCTCCTTGCGGAGAGAGAGGGACCGGTCCAAGTCGGTCTTTCTTCTTTCTACTGTTGCACGCACCTGAACGCGCGTGTATGTACGTCCATTTCTTGGGTGATCTCCTTCGATCCATTACTCGTCAAAGCGAAGCAAACCAAGATAAATTACCCCATGCAAGTCTCTCTCGCTGCACGCATGCAACATACACAGATTCGAATGAATTACAAGCCAAAGGCTAGCGCGGAACAAGATCCCCTCCCTTAAACCTAACCGTCCCTTCAGCCTCCCACTAGCTTGTGCGTGACTCGTCCAACACCTGGCCACACACAGCCACGGCGCTAGCTCGGCAGCTAGCTCCTCCTATAAAACTCACCACCCCAGCACACCCAGCCTCTCACACACTATACCGATCCACAACTCGCATTGCACACACTGATCTTGTTCGATCGATCTGATCTTGCACAAGATCACACAAGCTAACTAGTTCGACAACAAGCAGGAGGCGGAGGAGGAAGCCAAGGCTCATTTCGTAGCCGCCGGCACCGGAGAAAAGGAAGAAGCTTAATAATTAAGCGCTAAGATGATCGGGTGGGGAGACTTGTACAAGGTGTTGGCTGCGACCGTGCCGCACTACTTCGCCTGTTCCTCGGCTACGGGTCCGTGCGGTGGTGGCGCATCTTCACGAAGGAGCAGTGCGACGCCGTGAACCGTCTCGTCGCCTTCTTCGCGCTGCCCTTCTTCACGTTCGAGTTCACGCTCCACACCGACCCGTTCGAGGTCAACTACCGCGCCGTTGCCGCGGACGTCATCTCCAAGGCCATCATCGTCGCCGTCATCGCCGTCTGGGCCAGATTCTTCCTCTCCGGCGCCGGAAAAGGCAAGGGCGGCACCGCCGGGAACTGGTGCTCACGGGCTTCTCCCTCTCCACGCTCACCACTCGCTGGTCGTCGGCGTGCCCATGTTGCGGGCCATGTACGGCGAGTGGGCGCAGCAGCTCGTCGTGCAGCTCTCCGTCTTCCAGGCCATCGTCTGGCTCACCCTCCTCCTCTTCGTGCTCGAGGTCCGCAAGGCCGCCATCGGGATGTACGTCGAGGTCGGCAAGCAGAGCGTTGTCGTCCACGACGCCGTGCCGGAGTTGTCGGTCAAGACCGACGTCGAGGCAGCAGCAGCCGGGGCGCCGAGGAGATGGTGGTGGGAATCGGCGGCAAGCCGTCCGTGTGGAGGCTGGTGAAGACGGTGGCGAACAAGCTGGCGCGGAACCCGAATACTTACGCCAGCTTCGTAGGCATCACCTGGGCCTGCGTGGCCAACAGGTACGTGCACTTCTGACGTGGAGCTCACCATGCAGCACTGCATGCATATTGCATACCACCCTCTCCACAACACGAAAAAATGGTCATACAATTTGTATTATTTTATTTTCTGCTCTACAAAATACAAATGCATGTGTCGTACGTAGATATGCAATGCGACCAGCTTGATTTTACTATGCATCTTTCAACCATGTTAGAAATTTCAATAAATTTTGTGTGCTTTCTAGCTTAATCAGTTAACTTAATTGGCTTGCAGGCTACACATCGAGCTGCCAAGTGTCCTGGAGAACTCGGTGCTCATCATGTCAAAGTCAGGCACGGGATGGCCATGTTCAGCATGGGTGAGCCATCCGTAACCGACTCTATATACCTATGCAAAACCCTGCACATTTTGTGCTAGTGTTAATCTTAATCGTTGAGGTATCGCATAGTTATCTCCTCCCAAGCTTTAACATCACTACTTGCATGTTTCAATCCGTATCTAATACCCCCACCTAGTAGTAATACATATAATATTCCATTTGATAATTACTCAAAAGAAACACAAAGAATCCTACTCCCTCCGTACCAAAATATAAGACTTTCTATGTCTAGATACTAGAAAGTCTTATATTTTGGTACGGAGGGAGTATATCGCAAAAAACGGTAGAATATTTATAGAGGAATTAATCCATCGACCAAAAGGCACAGGTTCTGCATGCACGTTGCATGCATGCACGGCAGCAGTGAAAGGCGAAGATGAATTTACTAGAGAAATTTAATGAATGAAGAGATTATTGTAGAGTACCGTTACTCACGTATGCGTCGTTTTCTCTGTGCAGGACTTTTCATGGCCCAGCAGGAGAAGATCCTGGCGTGCGGGCCGAGTTTTGCGGCGCTGGGCCTGGCCCTCAAGTTCGCTCTCGGCCCGGTCGCCATGGCCATCGGCTCCATCGCCGTCGGCCTCCGTGGCGACGTCCTCCGCGTCGCCATCATACAGGCACGTAACGGAATCAGTCATCGCCTCCTTAATTAAACATTTGACCAACATATATTTATTTTGCGGGATTTTGACCAACATATTTACACAAAAGTACTATCAAAGTTGCGGGTTGAAAAGCTGTTTCAAGCCCAAAATGAGTGATGTTATATTCTAACAGACGGAGTATCTTTTTGAACATCTAGGCTCTGTTTCCTGACATCTGAGGAAAAAACACGCTTGGTTAATGCTACGTAGATTTGATGATATGCTGATGTCAATCCATCCGGCATCTGCCTCTGTAGGCATGCATCCAAGCTACTCCAGTAAACTAATGTCAAAATTTACCCACTTTACAGCAAAGTCTTGGAACTACGCTCTCACCAAAAACAATAAGAGTGCCTTTTAGCCGGAGCTTTTCGTTCCATTTACTGCAAACTTTAAACAAAAGTTTTCGCAAGTCATCTACCATAATTGCATTTCACCGACATTAGATTTGCATCCAAAGCAAAATATTGTTGTACGAAGCCGCCTAAAGGTTTTCTTTACTCAAAGAAACGAAAGCATAGCTAGATTAGGTCTAATTGCCTCAAGACCACACACATAAATGTACAATCCCTACGTGAGATTCTGAGTCCACCACTTTGGGCTTTAAGGCCTAGGCTGCTTGCAGAGCCACAAACATGAAGCCTAATGCTTAAAAGCTAAGCATGCACCAAAAGAGCAACATCAGATTAATTATAATATATAATACAATCACATTCGTGCGCAAGTGCGCATTCAAAACAGTAGTTGTCAAATTGCAGTCAGCAGGGTTATCATCTTGGGCATCTAGCTTCATTTTGTTTAAGAGCATTTACATCAAAGCACAAAGGTCAAACACCGAAAAAACGTAGGGCGGGCTGATCAACCATATCCAAGAAGATGAACACAAACCGGTAATTGTCGTTTGTTGTCTGACGACCTTTTTTACATCACTTTATGGCACTGTCTTACTCTTAACCATGGAGCGGATTGGCCTTCAATGGGGGCGGTGCAGCTTGTTCACAGCAAGAAGAGTGCATGTCTCTATTGGCTACTGTCGTGCCACATTTTGACCCCTGCTCAAGACAAGAAGGAGATTGTTGAAATCTGTCTGGAATCAACAGTATGCTTAAAATAAAAGAAAAAAATTCAGGCAAAGTGCAAGCAAGGGTACAGCACCTGTTTTTGGCATGTTCTAGAGCCTGGGCCCATATGATTGTAGTCATCCCCTAAACAAAAGGCCATGTCAAAAGACCACTCATCAGATGCTTATTGCATAGGCACGAATCGGACTAAACTGTTAGTTAAACACTAGCACCCATATAGTAATATGGAAAAGTTCGACAACATAATCATGTTCAGGGTTTTAAAAACCAGTAGTTGCTATTGTGGAGTTGGCACTTAGACGATGCACCTAGTCCTACTCCTCATCATGTCAGCTAATACGCATTTCACCGGAGATGAGTTCGACTCATCTGTTAAAGAATAACTTGTCCTCTTTAATGCCCGACTGATGTCCACGGCATCCCTTCATAATACCCTGTATTTCCACCTCCAAATCTATACATAACATTATAAAAGGTACAGAGTGGATCCAGTTTTGCTTTGGCGGGACAAGCTCTATTGATTATTAAGTTAAATACTGCTTAAACTTACCAAACTTCAAGTAACATGGGGAATGTTACTCTGAATGCTGTCCTTGTAGCAAGTGCAAACTCAATTTTGTCTCCAAGAATTTGCGGTTTAAATGAATTGGCCTCCACCCAGATAGTGGGAAAGTTATCATCTAGGTGACGGTAAGGTTATGTAGGTCCAATCTCATATATCAAGAATATGTTCCTCTCTATCTCAACCTTACTAAAAATGAGTGCACAAAAAGATTTTCCCTCCTTTTTACTCTCTGAAAACAATCTTGGAAATGCTCTCTAAAAATTTAACTTATACAACTAATTTGTTAACAAATACCAAAACTTTCAAATATGCATGTCAAAAAAAAAAAAATCAAATATGAATCGATTGTGCTGCTTTTGTGGAACTTCCAAAGTTCAACTTGACATATATTGGCATGTTATGAATATATTAGCGCGTTATAATGCTGTTCACATTCGTTTGTGACTCACTAAGTAATATATGTATAGCCTGACTAAACTTCGTTTGAACATTTTGCAGGCTGCACTACCACAATCAATCACGTCATTCATATTTGCAAAAGAATACGGGCTACATGCGGACGTCCTTAGTACTGCGTAAGTCTTTGGAACTAGCAACAAAACCATGTAGATGAAGGCAAATGCTTATGCAGACAGTAACTTTTGTTGTCTTACATCAGTTTGTTGTTCAATTTTGCAGGGTAATTTTTGGGATGCTTGTCTCGCTGCCATTGCTAGTAGGACTTTATGTAGTCTTAGAGCTAATTAGGTAGACGCAGAGCCTTGGATACATCAGGAAAATATATTTGTCCCGGAAGCTGCGCAAACATAAATGCTGACAACAGATGTTATGAAATATCTCATAAGTACATTCCTAATCCCATAAAACTGCAGTGAGAGCTATCTGAGTACTATGGAATATTTTTTACACATTGTGTAACAAGGCTTACTTATTCTGTTATTCAAAAGGATGTATTACAAGAATGTTTGGTTTTGACTCCGATTTCTCTCCGCCAGTGATTTTCGCAGTGGTGTAACTGTAAACAGTTCAAACGACATTTATGCAGGATGATGCCAAACAATTCATTTACTCAATGTAGGAGGTAACTATGAAACGAAGTACGTAAAAGTCTCAACAGTATTACCTCAGTATACTTTTGAGTATATTGCCTAGCTCTTCACCACGATCCTCCTGAGCATGGTGCCCTGCCTGCATGATAAGTCATGATACCAAATAATCAAAATTAATACGATGTGAAGTGAAGAAAAAGATCTAGACATCAAATTAGTTGCACAAGAAAAAAACATGTGTCAGCCACCTAGGCCTAATACAGCAACCATGAAAATAATCTGAACATGCCGTAATTTTTCTTTGATTTGATTTCATTACCATTTAATTATTTTGAACAGAATGATTTTCAATTTTCATTTGGGAGGAGAGTTCAGAAACAAACCATTGGCAGCTCTACAAACTTGTGTTTTAGGCCGTCACAAAAATCTCTGACCCCATCATAAGTGAGCCAGCGATCTCTCAATCCCCAACATATTGTTGTCTTTGTATTCCATGAATCGCTCGCTAATATGCTCCTCATGGCTTCAATGTAAGCCTGTACTAAAACAACCAACTTAGAACATTTGAATTTAACAATGCAATATCAAGGCGATAGATTGTATGTCCATCGATTGAAGCAAAGGCCGGGTCACCCTCGTTTTCAGAAAAAAACAAGGTGATAGATGAGCGAGCTACCTTAAGATCCTTTCCCATAGCTCTTGTTATTGCGTTCAGTGCAAAACCAGATGAACCTGAGACAAGGTATGGCCTTCTATATACAGTAGCATCTTCCTCCTTCATCATGTATGGGCCACTACTAGTTAAGGCCTTATCACTAGCCCTGAGAGGATCCTGAAAGAGCACAAGCAAAAATCATACATTTCAGAACACAAACCAAAGTGGTTATGTAGGGTCTAGGAAAAATTGGCATTGTAGCTGCTAACCTGGGAAAATATCTCGCCCAACAAGAAGTTGCTGAAACATGCAAGGGTGGATGGAAGCTTTGCATGTTTGTCAGTTATCTATAACACGAGATATCCCATGATCAGCCTATAACTCTTGAAATAAAATGAAGCTTTTAACTCATTAAATTAAATGTAGCCTGCAACCCTTAATGTATAAAAAATATTTAAAATGAAAAATTACGCATCTTTCCAAAAAGGCCTGTGTGAAACATAAGCTAGAAAACTCACCGGTGGATTAACTAGTATAAGATGGTTCAACTTGTCTTGATGTTCATTAGCATATTTGACTACAATAGGAGCGAAGTAGCCCTGCAAGTTTTTACATTGTTGTATTAATGAAAAGCGTCAACATACATTAACTAGCACTCTGATGATGAGAAGCACCTGAACAACAATGGAGAGCTTATCAGGAGCAACAGCGTCAATTAGTGATTCCAGGGCAGAAGTATATTCTGGAGCATAGCAGTTCACATTATTATGCAGTTCAGCACAAGTATTTGGAAGAAAAGGAATACTATGTAGATCATTTACCATCCAGAGTATAGTCAAAACCATATTTTGGTTGAGGCTTGTCCGAGAATCCAAAACCTGCACATATAAAGTTCTTTGTTGTAAAGTTAGATAAATATCTAACCGTTGCTAACTTCTGGGGAGTTGGGGACAGAGGAGCAACAATAAACAAAAAAGGACCCAGTTATTATTTACTAGACTGTAAAACTGTGACTGGATTTATTTTATCCCGAAAAGAAACACGCCAAGATGGCGCAACAATTACAACAGCACCAACAGTTATAGAATTTTACAAAAGTGAAGAAAGTTTCTTAGTGTTAAGCCAAATCATATATTTTTCTTGTGTTCTCGAGTTCTGATGCCAAGTTGCTAAGTGCTAACAGATGATGCTAATTGGTACCAGTGATGACTTTTGTACTCTTTTAACGTAATGACCAATACTTTTCCAGAATGTGTTTTGCCGACATGTCTGTGACATAGCTTTTCTCTGCCAACTTATGTGATCATTCTGCATTTATCCAGCACCCAAAGATGTGTACAACTCACCAAGCCAATCAAAAGCAATGGAACGATACTTGTCTGATAGTACAGGTAGCACATTTCGGTAAGAGTATGCCTGTAACGAAAAACAAAAAGTTCAGCTCAGCCATTGTCGGTGTAATGCAATTTTTTGGAAACAAACAGCGATCTAAAGATCCACCTGAGATGGAAATCCATGAATTAGAAGGACCGTAGGCTTAGAAGAGCTCCCTGCCTCCACACAAAACCAGCTGAAACACAATAAATAAGTAGACAGAAAATCTATAATCTTCTTTACTGTATTATCATACATCTCCTATGCAAGGCAGCTTACATAGTTCAGCTCACCTGAAAACATCATCCGAAGATTGTGATCCCTTACCCATGGTGAGCCCAAAGAAGGATCTTTTGCCTTCTCTTTGTTCCCATACAATGCATGAGCTTTTACCTGCAACAATTTGGATAATTCACCAAGAGTTTAACCAGCATATAATGCAGATAAGTGGCAACACAGCACAAAAAATCACTTATCAGCGCAATTGCAGTACTCTTAGTCCCTTACTATAACTCATATTACAATGGTCAGACAACCAGTAGATTAAAAGTTCATGGCGCATCAGCATGGAATTACACAAGGCGCAAACATGCAGAAATTTTCTCAAACTTAAAACATGGCATGTATAATGCATTGATCAGCACAAAACAACATATCAGAAGTTCAGAACAGAGTGAATGAGTGATCGTACCATTTTCCCCTGAGCGAACCACTCGTCCGACTTACTCGGGCCTTCCGCTTCCGCATACTTCCCTGCATCAATCACCACACAGCAGCAACAACGACCAAAGTAAGCAAACATAAAATCCGACAGGAATCCAACCAAAACTGTACACCCTACAGTTCCCCACGGGCCCAGTGGCCCAAACAGGAGTTATTTGCACTGGTGGTCACACAACTCGACAGCTATGTGCACTTAAGTCACACATCTGGATAACTGAATTTTTTGGTCACACAACTCGTCATCTGGTACACTTAAGTCACTGACCCCACCTGTCAGGCCGTTTTCCGTTGAAGTTGATGCTGACTGGACACGTAATCTTGCAAAACCCCCCCTGTATTTTTGTACATTTGCAAAAACCCCCCTGTATTTTTGGACATTTCAAAAATTCAGGGGGGTTTTTGAAAAAAATACAGGGTTTTTTGCAAATGTACAAAAATACAGGGGTTTTTTTTGCAAAATTACGTGTCCAGTCAGCATCAACTTCAACGGAAAACGGCCTGACAGGTGGGGTCAGTGACTTAAGTGCACCAGATAACGAGTTGTGTGACCAAAAAATCCAGTTATCCAGATGTGTGACTTAAGTGCACATAGCTATCGAGTTGTGTGACCACCAGTGCAAATAACTCCCCAAACAGACCCCAACTCACCCCCGCTGAACGAGAAGCCGTCTCCGATGTCGTCGTCGACATAAAGATCCTACAATGAGCGCAAAAATCACTTCGAACCAAGCCACGGATCAGAAATGCGGCTGCGGGCGCGGTGGGTACCTGATCGTCGGGGCGAGCCGCGCGGCGCCAGGAGGGGAGGGGCTTCTGGGGGCGGAGGAGGAGGCGAACGGGGAGGGCGGCGTGGAAGCGCGGGGCGGCCAACGGCGGCGCCATGTGAGGTCGGTGGGTGCCATGGGGGATCGGACTCTGCTGGGGTTTTGGAGGGAGACGCGTGGTGGGGCAGGAGGGGATAGGGTTTGGTTGGTTCATGGCTTGGTGCTTCTCCCGCCACAGTTCTAACGGCCATGATCCGGAAAAGCCAACTTATGTGGGTCCCTTTGTGTCTCAGTGATCGCCGTGAGTGTACACGATTGTTTTTCTTCGTTGATTTCTGCTCAATCTGTCCCTAAGAGCAACTCCAACAGATCGCTAAAACAAATTTAACTAAGTTTTACATCACCAAACATCAAAAAATGGTCTTCAACAGATGATGTATAGCTATTTGGTGATGTATATTTTACATGGTGCCTAAAATTTTGGGTTTGATGGCGTAAATATAGGACACCAAAGCCGTGATGTAAAATAAATTTTCAGCCGCGCACAGCCCAACCGCCAAAACGGTAATTTCAGCTCCTCTCATCCCCTTTCTCCCCTCGCCGGCTGATTCGGCCGGCTCTCCGACGCCCCCGCACGCTGCCACTCACCCCCGACTCCCCCTCGCCCTGCCTGCTGGATTCCCCTCCACCGCCAACCATATCCGCCACCCGGCGAACTCCTCCGCGTGCGTCGGCGAGTACGCCCAAGGCTAGCGAGCTCCACCTTCACTGTTACCTCTCATCTCCTCTCTGCCTGTTGTATCATAGCACGGTCCCCCGACGGCTAAGAGCTCTGCCCGCGCCACCGGCTAGGAGATGGTCCTGTAGCCAGGTTGCAGCCTCGATTTTTGCGATTCAGTACATGTTGCTGACGTTGGAGGTGCCTGGCAGCGGCGGATAGGAGCTAGTCACGAAAGAGGTTGCCGGCGCGGGTGCGAGCTGGTCGCACAAGAGTTCGCTAGCCGCCTCGCTCGATGTCCACCGCGTGCACTGTTGGACGTATGCCCTACAGACAATAATATTGAACTATCATCTCTCGATGTCCACCGCGTGCACTGTTGGATGTATGCAGTGACATAATGGATGACACGTTTTGATTCTTTCTAATGAGTAATTATACTATCATCTCTCAATCGGCTAATCCAATTGAAAATCTGATTTCATTGTTGGCTTAGTTTCGATGACATCTTCGAAACTAGATCCTATATAATCATGTTTTGAGTAACATTTTCTCGGTAGTTACTAGATTATTATCACTAACTTATAATATGGTTATCATGTTTCTATACGCCCAGTGGCGGAGCTATGTGTAGCTCCCCCCCCCCCCCCCCCCCCCCCCCACCCGAAGATTTTTGTGTGTAAAACCCATCATATTGTCAATTTTTTTTTGACAAAGACAGAGGATTACATCGGGAAATCGATCCTTACAGAAAGAACCAGGAAACAGAAGATAAAACAACGAAGAACTCCTGGATCCCGACCACACCGACAGCCGGAACGGCCCGGTGATTTGCCGCCGCCGCTGCTCCACAAGCTCGCTTGTCCTTGGCCGGAGACAGCCCCTCCACCGGCGGGAGACCCCCGGACAACCCACGACGGACGCCCACGGACGCCGAAGTCGCCGCGAAGCCCCAACACACCTCCATCTTCAGATTATTTAGCCGGATCCGCCGACAACCCACGGGATCCGGTGAGGGGAGGCCGAACCTGAGAGATCCGAAGAACCACCAGGTCGACGAAGGCAGCAGATCGACGCCGGAGCTCCAACGAGCGCCGCCATCGAGGGGAAGATCCTCCGCCCGGAAAACCACTCCGACTGCGCCTCCTCCACCACGACGCCGCCGGCTGGGAGCCCTAAGCAAGCCTACACTATGTACACAACGCGGATCACGGCGGCCGGCGGAGGGCGAGGGAGCCGTCGATCCGGCGCCGGCGAGGTGGTTTGCCCAAGGACGCTCACAAATCGCCTCTCTGGGTCACTGTAGCGGGAGAGGTCGGGCCAAGGTCCCTTCATCATATTGTCAATTTTGGTTTAAAAGACACTCTATTTTACCCATTTGCTCCCCAATAGTTGACCAGAACATCTCCCTAACCCATTTGCCCCCCCAACCACTTGGCTGAAGCTCCTCCTATACGCCATTCTGCAACAAGGAAGGAAGAAGGAGATCTAGAGAGACTTCCATGTGGGGTCTTTTTGTTTGAGGAGTTAAATTTGAGCAATCGGTTAGGTCCGGTCACTGTTAGAGGAGTAAAATTTTAAAGAGTAAAGTTTACTCGGCCGTTTACTGTTCTAAATTATAAGGGGTCGGCTAGAGATGCTCTTAACATTACAAATGAATCGCTAATCGGAATAATCGGAATAATATAAGTTTAGAAGATAAATCATTTTGAATTTTTCAATTAATACGATACGACGTATTGAAAGCATTGCGAAGGGCTCTCTATGCGGCGCTTCATATAGCTTTTCCCAAGAAAGAGGAATACACTTGTCTATCCTATATATTCTTTTCAGAGAAGTATACTTTATTTCTAATGCACCTAGTTTTATTATTTATTAAAAAGTTAAAAGCTCATATTATTATTGCTTTTTTTTGGAATGACAAAGTTACTTAAAAACTGTCCTGTTGTCATATGTATAAGGGGTAATTTGTGCATTCCAAATGATGTTTTTGTGTTTTAGATAGCTAGCCGCAGCCGAATCCGGTTTAAATTTTGTCGCAATTTAACGCATCAAGTGCAGAATTTCAGTGATTCCAAGGTGTATACCAAGAAAGTTTTTTTTGGATAATAGTACCCGAAGAAATTTTTGGAAGTAATACCAAATATGATATGAAGTTTAGGCACTTTCAGTGTCAGTGCTATCGAAATGTTACACCCTGGCTCCTGGTGATATACAGGTACCTTGACATGTCAAAACTTCATTAATCCACCTTTTCATCGAAAATTATGATAATTACATCATATTTGATTCTAGCTTATTTCCCGGGGAGAAAGAGAGGGAGGGAGAGATGATCTGTACATGATATCATATCTCAAACTCTCTAGCTAGAACTGTAAATTTTTGATGTATCTATGTTATCTAAGACAAACGCAAAGGCCACGCCGGCTGGCCAAGGTCGGTCATCCCTTGGACGTCGCCGTCGGCGACTGCGGATAAGGGTCGGCCCAGCACTCATCCTCCGCCACGGCCTGCTTCCACCTCCTGTTGAATATCTGCAGCTCCGTGTACGACCGCAGCCGCACCGCGTACCTGTCCGCGGCCGTCGACGCCGCCGACGCCCTCGCCGTCTTGCCGCCCCCGCCGGCGTCGCCGAGCGTGGGGATGCCGCGGTGGAGCACGTACTCGCTGTCCACGATCCCGACGTTCTTGCTCCGGTCCCCCTGCGCGCAGTAGCCGAGCTTGAAGTCGAGCCCCCACGCGAAGACGAGGTCGTTCTGGATCATCCGCCACGCGCACCGCCACGCCGCCCGCGAGAACACCGGCACCATCATCTCCACCCACCCCGTGCACGGCGGTCCCGTGCTGTTGCCGTAGCACCGCCCGCCCCCCGCCGTCTTGTAGAACCGCCGGTGCACGGCGCCGCCCCGCCGCGCGCGGGCCGTCAGCCGGTGGTGGATCTGCGACCGGTGGTCCAGCGCCGGCTGCGAGATCTCGAGCCCTTCGTCCCGGATGATGTCGAGGTAGCGGAGCGGGTCGAAGCCGTCCACCTCGATGTCCTCGTCCCACAGGAAGATGTAGTCGTACTCGGCGACGAGGTCCGGGTGCAGGAACCGCTTGCCGAACCACCACTTGGTCTGGTCTGCCGCCGCCACGTGCACAGCGCGGCGCGACCACGGCAGCTCGCCCCACCTGTCAACCGCGCCGTCGTAGTGAAACAACATCACCGTGAAGTTCGCCGCCGCGAACTGCATTATCATGATCACAGTATCACCAATGCTTCCTGACAGAATCGACAAGCGAGAACGAATGAGATGAGAGCTGGGTGTGGCACCTTGGAGACGAGCTTGTCGACGACGGCCTTCTGCTTGATGCCGACGGGGATCGCCAAGAGGCTCTTTGCCGACCGGGCCTCCTTCCGTTCAGGGTTGCCGCCAAGAGACTCGAACTCGAAGTTGGACTTGTCCTGCACGATGCCCCTCGGAAGCGCCTCGCTGCCTGGAGACCGGCATTGGTTCTGCACGCAGATAACGGCAACAGTTGTTCAGTGTTCTGAAACTGAAATCGATGTCTCCGTGGTTCCTGCAGGTTGTGTATGTGACTGACCTCGCAGATGTCGCCAGGTTCTTCCGCTGCGGGAACCTCCGCGACGTCGCCGGCGACGTGCAGATCGCTCGACGGAGGAGCAGGCCTGGGGGACTCCTCGTCAGCGGCCACCCGTCTTGGCTGCAGCGGCAGTATCGACAGATTCTGCAGAGACAGTCGAGCATGTCAGGCGTGACTGCAAACCTCATTCGTGACGTCGACGCGATCATAAACAAACAGTACAGTAAACAGCACGCACCTCCTTGTGATCGAGCGTGACGATGGCGCCGGCGACGAACACCAGCACCAGAAAAATGAGCGCCGCCGGCAGCACCACGCCGGAGAACAGCTTCTGCGACGGATCGCCGGGCGCCGGACCCTGCGACGACGAGGCGTCAGAACCAATAGCGAATGAGCACATCATCGATCATACAACGTGTCGAAGATTTCAGAGACGGAAACCGAAAGCAACGTAAGCTCGAGGCAGGTTAAGCACATCGTCGGGAAGCAAGCAGCGAGAGAGGTCTTCACATTCAGAGAGGAAACCCAAGCGAGGAAGGTCAAGCTATGCTAAGGCTCTCCCTGAAATCTACTGCAAGTGTGGCCCCGAAGCAAAGAAACCTTTTAACCAGCGTTAAGAAAGAACTCAGCAACGGCAACCTCTGCGACACTCAGAACAAATGAGTAGAGTTAACTAAAAGTGCCAGCAAAACGTGCGCGCGGAGGTAAACTATTTGAGAGAATCCAAGAGCTCAATACACATGTGCAAGAGTTAATCAGCTGGAACCAGAGTTTTTTTTTTCAAACGGAACCAAAGTACTCTGTCTGAATTCTACGAAGTCTTGGCCTGCGGGCAGAATTTCCTAGCTTTCCTGCAATGAGCTTAGTATGATTTATGCCATGGAACTGTGGAGGTTCCTCCCTGTCCCTGTTCATCTAAAAAGCTCTGTCTGAATTCTGATCCACTTGAGTCTCACCAGCAGAACACCTGTCAAAGTAATAAATCCTTTCTGAATTCTGATTCCCTGGAGGCTACAGTAAGGCGGTATTTTTTAGAAAAAGAACTATTATCCGAGGAAACAAATTGAGAATTGCCGGAGCGCAGGGCATGTAACTGAATTTGACACCGAGAAAAAGGTGATACAATTCCCAACTGTTTCTCCCGAGAATTCTGAAATCGCAGTCTCTAAACTTCTGAAGTCAGTTCAGTGAGTTCCTGGATAGATTCGATTTCTCAGCAACTGTCTCCGCTGCACACACTGAAGAAACAGAACAGCTCGTAAAAGACGGCAGGGAGCGGCGCGAGTTCAGGGGGAAAACCGTTATGCTTATCCTCACTGGAAAAAAAATACTGAAACAACGGAACTCCATCCGTATCACCCCGAATGGATGAATTCGAACTCCGAATGAATCCGGCGGAGAATTATGATGACGAAAAACAGAGGAGATCAAGTCAAGAAGAAGGAAGAAAGCGGCGGCTTACCATGGCGAGGCGGAAGAAGCGATCTTCTCACGAGTTCGTCGAGGTTATACGCCGACTGCCGGCGACCAAGGATGAGATTGAGTTCGTAATCAGAATTCTGCGAGGACGCGCGGGCGCGGGGAAGAAGTCGAAATTGGAGATGAAGAGGAGTTGGGGAGGGAGGCGAGAGTAAATGGGTAATGGAGGGATTTTTAATGCTTTAGCCCCTCATGAGTCATACCTTTTGGTTCCTTTATGGATGGTATTGCCTTCTTTTCCTATGCACGCCCCTATTATTTTACAAATTTGGAGATATATCCACGAATGGGTTTATGGTTTAGTGACTGTTTCCAGCCTACGTTAGCTATTATTTAGCTAAAAAGTTTTTGCTTTTTGTCTCTTTCTAAAACCATACAAATACATGACGCATTATGGTATACAAATTCAATGCATTTAATGGGTTATTTTATCACTTAAAAACAAGCTACTTTACCACACTAAATTATAAAACACCTAGTCTTCTTTATTCATGACATTTTGATGCTACTAGTGTACATACTTATGTTTTCTCCGAACTTATCCCCATCTCATATAGAGTTCGGACTACTGTGTTTTTTTTTTGTCGAAGTAATAGCCATGTGAACCATGCTAGTCATCTATGTCATCCTTCTTTGTTAGTTACACTGCTCGCCCACTAGGATGTCATGTAAGATCCAAGTATGTAACATCCCAGGATTTAGAGTTCCAAATTAGAGTGGACACACAAGTGTGCATTGCATTCATGCATCAGAAAATCCGAAGAATTTTCGCGCAAATAATTTTAAAACACTAAGTGATTGAAGTTTCACTTGAGTTGGTGGAATTGAAGTAGATCATCGACTTGAGCGTTACAAACTTTGAGATGATCTTGGCTTAAGACCTATTTTTGGGCAGAGAGGTACTCGATAAAATTATTAAACCCAGTGGGAATATATCTCGTTACATCAAAACATTACCTCAAGAGTGTAACATAAATCAAGTTATTCTTAGGTATCATCTTGTCTAACCTTATATGTTAGACATATCTCTAGTAGATGGAAATCATTCTAGTCTTAAAGACAAATTGAATTACCTAAAATCTTAACAAAGATCTTTTCACCTTATCTAGTGAATCTTAACTTCTTATCTCCTGATCTTCTTGAAGTTATTCAACCAGGGAAGCATCTCAAGAAAAGAGGTAAAGTCAACAAGAAGATTATGAAGAAGGATTGATTAGACATGCATAGTAGTGCTATGCTAATCTATCACAGAGACAATGGGAACTCTTGCATCTGTTATGTTCTTATTAATTTCTCAAGAAATAGTGTGATATTCCAATGTTTGTGTTATATAGAAGTAGTTGGGTGACAAGCTTTGCAACCTTGTTAACAAATCACTTTTGTATGCTCAAACAATTGAGTGTCATATACAAATAAACAAAAGAACAGATAATACATGGTATTTCTCCAAGAGTATGATTATCAGGGAGAAAGTAAAGCCAAAGCACAAAACCATATGATCATCATCCATATGTAATCATCACATGAGTTAACTCTCAAATTCATGTGAGTGTGGACATGTCTCATAAGAAAGGGGTTCACAATTCATCATATGACCAAGACCATTTGGCTTATTCAAGATTCATTCTCAAGAGGAGATAAATCTGGACATGTGGTAAATGGAACCACATGGACTACTTAGTTAGCAATTGTTTTGGCAACTTGCTTCCACAGAAACAATATCATCTATTTTATTCAAAGGAGTATATCATCCTTTTGATCATCAGAATGAGCTATGGAATTAAGCAAGATTCTGTTCTCATCATTTTACCCCTTTATCCTACCATAAGACCTGACTTTAGGCAGGATATCTTCTCTTGTGTATCCACAGACAATTGATCATGTTTTCACATGATTTAATTGTCAGGTATCACAAGCCAAAGCCACTAGGGCCATATTTTGTGCTTGGCATGAATTTGAATTGAAACACTGTGTATACTCTTTGTAGTCACCACAGTAAGCAAATCATGTTATATTGCTGGACAACAGTTTGATGTTGTCCAGGAATCAATAAAGCACTCAGAACTAGTTTGAATATTTATCTGGAGCTGAAGACAAGGAAGAAACTATCCTTAGCATTTGAAAATAATATAAAACCACAAATAAAAAGCATAACAAAATAAATCAATTGTTATAAAAGTACACAATAAGAACAGAGTTCATAAACTATAAATTTTATTAAAAAGAGATAATTCCAAATATGTTCAAATTTACTTTAAGTGGTTAATGAATTTAAAACACAAAAAAAAAAAAAATTATAATCCAAGTTTGAAAGAAACTTGTTTTTGAAATTCTACACATCTTGTAAAAAGGAAATAAATTTAAATATACAAAAATTCATTCCAAATATGGAATGAATTCAATATACATCAAATATTAAAAGTTATAAGTTGAAATCATAAATATAATATAACCCTACACAACCAGGGGCTTTTCTGTAATTAAAATCATCACAAACAAGTCCTCAAATCATTTAAAACAGGAGCCAGGGGCCTGTTTACACTGTTTCTGTAATTTCCTGGAAACCCAGGGGGTTTTCTGCAAAAACTTCTTTTCCTTTTTCTTCTTCCTCCTCGCGCCAGAAGGACGAGGCCGACGCCGCGCTGCCACCTCCTCCCTGCCTGCTTGCTCTCGCGGATAAGACCCCAGAGCCGTCCCCATCTCACTCTCTATCGCCTCACTCCTCTCTCTCTTTTTCTCTCCCAGAGAATCGACCGGAAATCCTAACCCTAGCTCGTCGGGCCGCCGCCGTGTGTTGCCGATTCCGGCCACGCCGTGCCTCTGTGAGCTGCTGGGAAGCTCCGCCGGGACTTATGCGTTGTCCTCGTCGAGTTGTGCTTGCTGGGAAGCAAGCAATCGACGGAATCGAGCTCGCCGTCTCCAACTCCGGCCGCCGGCTGTCGATCACGGATGCGTCGCCGTCCATCCACGCTTTGCTTCGTCGAGCAGTTCTACGTGCTCGTGGTGAGAATACGCATCTTCCCATGTCCTTAATTTGTGCCAATTCGTCAAGGGGTTCGTCGCCACACCGTGCGCCATCTCCGGCCGCCGCGGGAGCTCGCCGTGTGCAAGCTCCGGTGACCATTTCGGAGCGGCGCCACCACTAGATGGTCCGCACTACCTCGCGCTACTTACTACATACCCAAATTCATCTCAAATCAAACGAATGTGTCAAATTCGTGATCGGCAGGAGCTCAGCTCCATTGCTGACGTCAGCATGACGTCAGCGGACCAATCAGGATTTTCCCTGAATTTCTTTTTAAAATAAATAGAAATATGACAGGTGGACCCCACTGTCAGAAATTTAATTATTTAGGAAATCGATTCTGGTAATTATTAAAACAATGACAGGTGGGACCAACTTAATTTAAATAAAATCCAGAAATTGTTTAAATTGAATTTAAACTTTGGAAATTCATAACTAAATCATTTTAAATCAGAATAATACAAATAATATACCAAAATGATCAGAAAAATAAAATTTATCTGTTTGTATAAATAAGATGTTTGTTTGACTAATTTGAATCATTCTAAAATTGAAATAACAATTTGCTTATTATTTCAAATATGAAGTTAAATTTGAAATGTTAATTTAAATATATTTCAATTTCATGTAAAATGTTTCACATATTTCACTTCATATTCCAAAATATATTTTCACTATACCATATAATATTTTTATTTCAATAACTGATTAATTAAAATGATACTTTATTTAAGAAAATAATTAATAAGGATTATTTTTCATAATTTTGAAAATGAAGTTATTAAGGTTATGAAATTTGTTCTATTATTACTTAATAACCATTTTCAATGAATAAAAAAAAAATCTAACAACACTTTGAATTACTAAGTTCCTTTGAATAAATGTTTCACATATTTCATTTATTACTTAATTTCCTTTCACTTATATTTTGGTTAAGTAAAGAAAATAGGAAACAACTTAAAAGATCATAAACACTAATGTAGCAATGCAAAATGTTTTACTCTAAAAACAAATCCTTCATCCCAAAGAAACCAAGCTAAGTACAAGCTAGTAGAACCTGATTAAATAAAATAAGTACAATTACATAGTAGAATACCAACAAATGTATATATTATCTATTTCTTCAAAAGTTATTATTTTTATATTCATGAATAATAATACTACACCACTTCTTTAATTAATTCAAGTTAATACATGTTCTTTACAAACATAAAAATGATATTAACCAACCCTAAAATAACCATTTAGTAATATGACATTGTTTTACTTCGTTCTTATGTTTAATATGATATTTTAGGATTAAAAGTTTATATTCATCTTTCTTGTGAAGTAAACTTGAAGATAAAACAAATCTAAAAATAATCACCAAACTCTAAACAACCCTCAAGCATCGAGAGTTAGACACGGGGTTTAGGACGATGCATCTCATACTTATGCATAATATCATATTGCTTCTTCAAACATTAGTCCTTACCGGACCAATGATGCTCTTTCCAGATTTTGGAGTCTTTATTGTATCGAAGACCTTGGCTGCATAATCTTGCAGTCAAAAAGGCAAGTTCACTCTTGCTCATGTCCTACTTGATTATGTTTATCAAAGTAAATGAAAAATACTATGGTTTATCATTGCATGAAAAAGAAAAAAAAAACTATCTTCGAATGATGTGAATTGCTATATATATATATTGTTGGCTGGCAGATGGAACCATGGAATGATGTGGTTGGTGGAGGTTCCATTTGCACGGGAAAGTATTACCTAGGACTTAAGAACCAATGCCGTCAGCGTTCTTGCGCCGAAAATGAAGCGTTAACCATGAGACTTGGAATGGGACGGGAAAGTCATCTGTGATCTTCTCCCTTTCGCATGTCAACGGGCAGCCAGAGCCGTACGCTGTAGATCTAGTGCGACTACATGCACATGGGTGGGACCCCTTAATGCCCACGGACTCTGGTGTCTATGATGGTCTGCAAGGGGACACCTAGGTATCTATCGTGAGGGGTAGAACCAGGGGTGATTCTGCTATGCATGAATTGGGTGGGCATGCGGGGTTGTTGGAGAAGCACGGCGAATGGCTTGGATCAACGACTGGGCCCCACACCAAGGAAGTGTGGACGGGAAAGTTCGCCCGGTTGTGCAACAAGGCGTTGATCTCTTATGGGTAAAGTAACGCACCTCTGCAGAGTGTAAAAATGTGACATGTTACTCCACGTTCCAGGAAGGAACGGCGAACGCTGCAGGAAAGGAGGCTCCTCAAGGCCCTAGCACCTGTGAATCGATGACGGGCATAGTTTTCTGAAGATAAAATAAATCTTTTCCTAAAAATGTTTTACAAAGATATGCATGTTCATCCATGACCTTTTGGTATGGATGGTAGCTAGTGCATAAAACACCTTACTCCTATTATATGAACTTGCTGAGTAACGCTCGTGTTGCTCACTCTTTCCTCCGTTGACCCCTGCTTAGATTATTGGAGATAGCCGAGGAAGGTCAGGAATCCATCAAGATGTTGGTGAGGTCTTCGACGAGGAATCAAATCAATCTGGAGGAGTCTGCCAATGGAGGGGTGGCAACAACCCTCAATGGTGGACATGTCAACGACAGTGCCTATGGACAAGACAACTATAAATGGATGGAGGAGCACAACTCTAGACACGGAAATTCCAGGTGGATAGATTAGGGCTGTGACCACACAGTAGTGGATTAGGAGTTAGAAGTAGAGCTGATATCCAGCTTAGTGCTTCGATTTGAGTCCTTTGGGAGTTTCTTTCGCACGAGACCTACTTCTGTTTGTTAAGGAGGTTCTCGAGTTTTTGTTTGAATAGTGTTGTAATCCTATAGTGTTACCTTGGACCGACTATGTTTCTGTTGTACTACTCTGAAGGATGTAATATTTACGAAGTGGTCCTTTCGTGAGTATTATGTCAACGACTTGTACACTACAACATGCAGTGGTGTGCTGGGTCACTACAGGTGGTATCAGAGCGAACGACCTTAGGATTAAAACCCTTTTAGGAGACTTGTAGGTTGGTAAGACTATAGGAAGTTATCATATTTATCTAAACTATATATTACTACAACTATGATGGTTATTCACTTGAGAATAATACTGTCATATTTGTATACACATTTCCTTACCCAACTGGAGTAGATATTCTTATTTACTATTCTATAGGTATATTCACCTTATTTCTTTTCAACTTGGTATGACCAGTTAAAACTGTTTCGTATCAGTTGTTACACCAAATAGAGTGCATCCAAGTTAGTGTTGCCTACATGGTATCATTGATAGCCCTATCCTATGAAGTAGAACCCTACCATAAGTTCGTGATGGAGGAAGTCAGAAGATGTTTGATGATAGTGAAGAATCATCGTCAGTCAACTATGGAGAGTATGTTAATACCCTAATGATAGAGATCAAAGGGGATTCACCTGAGTATGGTATAAGTTGATAAGTAATTAGGAGATGGCATAAACAATGACGGAAGCTACACTACTACCTCTGATGTACCATGAGTAAGTTCATGAAGGATCTAGATATGTTCGCAAGTAGATGTTATAGTCAAACGGAAGATCCAAGCTACATGGAGTTTAGTTCTATAAAACAAAGCCTTACCACAACTACTCTTTGAGTACTTTGTCTTTGTATTATTCCATTGCAAATGGTCAACTGGGGTAATTACCGAGTCAAAGAGTTGTTAGAAGATTATAAGGTGATATAAACCTATCTTGTAGTGTATAGCATCTAAGCCTAGGTACTTGAGATGTTTTTACTCATTGTACTACTTATTTTACGGGCTTATGTTGCATGATTGATATATAGCTGCATTTGCGATTTATTGGATCTTATTGGATTTTTGATTGGCTAGGTTGGTACATAAAGTTAGAATTTGATGTACAATGGCATGATTGTCACATTGAGTTCTTTTCTTGATGTTACTGATCTAGAGTAGATAGGATTCGTGTAAGGGAGAGACGTGTTCACAGAAGTTTCAAACAACAATGAAAGCTTTTGAAGAGATGGAAGTCAAGATGACCGAGGTAAACGAAGCTACACGTGGTGATGGACCACAATCCACATCGTATTTGGATTGGAGATCAGCATCATCAGAACATGGAAGGATGGAGGAACTACGATAGATCAAGGAAGAATATCATCACATTTGGAAGAGGGCTTACCGAAGATGATGAAAGGAAAGCTACATGAGAAACTCTACTGAGGTAGGAGAATTATGAAGATGGAAGATCTAAATAACAAGTCTTGTCGTGACAAATCTTTGATTTGGACAGTAAAATTTCCAGTTTTGCACAAGAATGACGATGATATAGTGAAGGACATCAAGCGAGAACTGAAAAACGATGAAAGAACGCAGTATGTAGTCATATATAGTTGGAAGTTGTCGTAACTTGACGGAAGAAATGGGTGTTGGAAGTCATAAGGCACAATTAAACTCTGGAAAAAGATCAAGAAGAAGTAGTACATGACTCATATGTCTAAAAGAGTCATGAAGTTGGTGGTAGAGGAGTATGAAACAACAAATTCAATACTTAGAGGACAACAACAAAGTATGATATTTAAGCAAGGCAAGATAGTTGTATCATCGAGATCAAGGGGTATGACTCCAACGTTCAATGTTACAACGGACACATATCAGAATCATGGGAAATAAGTTCGTGGATTGCCGAGAGTCCATGGAGATAGTTAGTTGGAAGGTGACCAACAGAGACGGGTGATGTGGGAAATAGTGAAGTAAGTGCCTAATCAATGTCAATATATATAGTGGGATCGATGGACATATGATTGACATCCTCAGTTTAAGGACTCTGATGGAGGTTGAACTAACCAGATTGAAGAAACATATCGTCTGATCAACCAAAATGAAGGAATCAGATCCAGCAGCAGACATATGAAGATTGTTATATCAGCAGAGTTTTGACTAGATGACCAACAACCTATACCAATTTAGACATAACGTACCTTTTCTGCAAACCATTTTGCAAAAGTTTCTTTCTTAACACTCTTCAACAAAGTGGAGATTAACAAAACCAAGTTGTTGAACTATTTTAGTCAATAGATTAACAAAACTAAGTTGTTGAACTACTTTTGCTATTGAAGGGTCATTCTTTGGTTCTAACCAAGAGTATGACGGAGAAAATGTGTTAACAAAATCTTTTAGTAGTACAGACCACACTACCACTTTATATCACTAGGATGAGAGTTTCATTAAGATTCCAGATGACACGAGAAAAAGAAGACTCCACTAAGTTAGTCCTAAGTAGTAAATCTCAATATCAACCTTATGAGATTGGACTAGGTTCCGACATTGTTTTGGTTTTCTGAAAGAGTTGTAAAAATATACCTTAGTGAGACTTATTTAAATCCTTAATATTTTCCAAATAAGAGGTTAGTTATTAAGTGAGAAGTCCTGATACGATTACTAGTAGAACCAACAAGCATTAAACAAAGTCTTGATCCAAGGAGTTTGCAGGAAAAGAGATCCAAGAGTGGATTGTACCAGAAGGATTCATGGAGTCCATGAAAAGGGCAGTTGACCGTTACTAAGTTAGATGAGGATTCAAGGGACATTTTTGGATTTGGGGATACACCAATTATCTCCATCAAAGATCAACATGGAGTTCGATAACTGCTATTTTATTCATAATTCTCATCTTCAATCCGAAACGTAAGAGAGTGCGAACTTCGAGGACGAAGTTTTGTTTTAGTAGGGGAGACTGTAACATCCCAGGATTTAGAGTTCCAAATTAGAGTGGACACACAAGTGTGCATTGCATTCATGCATCAGAAAATCCGAAGAATTTTCGCGCAAATAATTTTAAAACACTAAGTGATTGAAGTTTCACTTGAGTTGGTGGAATTGAAGTAGATCATCGACTTGAGCGTTACAAACTTTGAGATGATCTTGGCTTAAAACCTATTTTTGGGCAGAGAGGTACTCGATAAAATTATTAAACCCAGTGGGAATATATCTCGTTACATCAAAACATTACCTCAGAGTGTAACATAAATCAAGTTATTCTTAGGTATCATCTTGTCTAACCTTATATGTTAGACATATCTCTAGTAGATGGAAATCATTCTAGTCTTAAAGACAAATTGAATTACCTAAAATCTTAACAAAGATCTTTTCACCTTATCTAGTGAATCTTAACTTCTTATCTCCTAATCTTCTTGAAGTTATTCAACCAGGGAAGCATCTCAAGAAAAGAGGTAAAGCAACAAGAAGATTATGAAGAAGGATTGATTAGATATGCATAGTAGTGCTATGCCAATCTATCACAGAGACAATGGGAACTCTTGCATCTGTTATGTTCTTATTAATTTCTCAAGAAATAGTGTGATATTCCAATGTTTGTGTTATATAGAAGTAGTTGGGTGACAAGCTTTGCAACCTTGTTAACAAATCACTTTTGTATGCTCAAACAATTGAGTGTCATATACAAATAAACAAAAGACAGATAATACATGGTATTTCTCCAAGAGTATGATTATCAGGGAGAAAGTAAAGCCAAAGCATAAAACCATATGATCATCATCCATATGTAATCATCACATGAGTTAACTCTCAAATTCATGTGAGTGTGGACATGTCTCATAAGAAGGGGTTCACAAGTTCATCATATGACCAAGACCATTTGGCTTATTCAAGATTCATTCTCAAGAGGAGATAAATCTGGACATGTGGTAAATGGAACCACATGGACTACTTAGTCAGCAATTGTTTTAGCAACTTGCTTCCACAGAAACAATATCATCTATTTTATTCAAAGGAGTATATCATCCTTTTGATCATCAGAATGAGCTATGGAATTAAGCAAGATTCTGTTCTCATCATTTTACCCTTTATCCTACCATAAGACCTGACTTAGGCAGGATATCTTCTCTTGTGTATCCACAGACAATTGATCATGTTTTCACATGATTTAATTGTCAGGTATCACAAGCCAAAGCCACTAGGGCCATATTTTGTGCTTGGCATGAATTTGAATTGAAACACTGTGTATACTCTTTGTAGTCACCACAGTAAGCAAATCATGTTATATTGCTGGACAACAATTTGATGTTGTCCAGAATCAATAAGGCACTCAGAACAAGTTTGAATATTTATCTGGAGCTGAAGACAAGGAAGAAACTATCCTTAGCATTTGAAAATAATATAAAACCACAAATAAAAAGCATAACAAAATAAATCAATTGTTATAAAAGTACACAATAAGAACAGAGTTCATAAACTATAAATTTTATTAAAAAGAGATAATTCCAAATATGTTCAAATTTACTTTAAGTGGTTAATGAATTTAAAACACAAAAAATTTATAATCCAAGTTTAAAAGAAACTTGTTTTTGAAATTCTACACATTTGTAAAAGGAAATAAATTTAAATATACAAAATTCATTCCAAATATGGAATGAATTCAAAATACATCAAATATTAAAAGTTATAAGTTGAAATCATAAATATAATGTAACCCTACACAACCAGGGGCTTTTCTGTAATTAAAATCATCACAAACAAGTCCTCAAATCATTTAAAACAGGAGCCAGGGGCCTGTTTACACTGTTTCTGTAATTTCCTGGAAACCCAGGGGGTTTTCTGCAAAAACTTCTTTTCCTTTTTCTTCTTCCTCCTCGCGCCAGAAGGACGAGGCCGACGCCGCGCTGCCACCTCCTCCCTGCCTGCTTGCTCTCGCGGATAAGACCCCAGAGCCGTCCCCATCTCACTCTCTATCGCCTCACTCCTCTCTCTCTTTTTCTCTCCCAGAGAATCGACCGGAAATCCTAACCCTAGCTCGTCGGGCCGCCGCCGTGTGTTGCCGATTCCGGCCACGCCGTGCCTCTGTGAGCTGCTGGGAAGCTCCGCCGGGACTTATGCGTTGTCCTCGTCGAGTTGTGCTTGCTGGGAAGCAAGCAATCGACGGAATCGAGCTCGCCGTCTCCAACTCCGGCCGCCGGCTGTCGATCACGGATGCGTCGCCGTCCATCCACGCTTTGCTTCGTCGAGCAGTTCTACGTGCTCGTGGTGAGAATACGCATCTTCCCATGTCCTTAATTTGTGCCAATTCGTCAAGGGGTTCGTCGCCACACCGTGCGCCATCTCCGGCCGCCGCGGGAGCTCGCCGTGTGCAAGCTCCGGTGACCATTTCGGAGCGGCGCCACCACTAGATGGTCCGCACTACCTCGCGCTACTTACTACATACCCAAATTCATCTCAAATCAAACGAATGTGTCAAATTCGTGATCGGCAGGAGCTCAGCTCCATTGCTGACGTCAGCATGACGTCAGCGGACCAATCAGGATTTTCCCTGAATTTCTTTTTAAAATAAATAGAAATATGACAGGTGGACCCCACTGTCAGAAATTTAATTATTTAGGAAATCGATTCTGGTAATTATTAAAACAATGACAGGTGGGACCAACTTAATTTAAATAAAATCCAGAAATTGTTTAAATTGAATTTAAACTTTGGAAATTCATAACTAAATCATTTTAAATCAGAATAATACAAATAATATACCAAAATGATCAGAAAAATAAAATTTATCTGTTTGTATAAATAAGATGTTTGTTTGACTAATTTGAATCATTCTAAAATTGAAATAACAATTTGCTTATTATTTCAAATATGAAGTTAAATTTGAAATGTTAATTTAAATATATTTCAATTTCATGTAAAATGTTTCACATATTTCACTTCATATTCCAAAATATATTTTCACTATACCATATAATATTTTTATTTCAATAACTGATTAATTAAAATGATACTTTATTTAAGAAAATAATTAATAAGGATTATTTTTCATAATTTTGAAAATGAAGTTATTAAGGTTATGAAATTTGTTCTATTATTACTTAATAACCATTTTCAATGAATAAAAAAAAAAATCTAACAACACTTTGAATTACTAAGTTCCTTTGAATAAATGTTTCACATATTTCATTTATTACTTAATTTCCTTTCACTTATATTTTGGTTAAGTAAAGAAAATAGGAAACAACTTAAAAGATCATAAACACTAATGTAGCAATGCAAAATGTTTTACTCTAAAAACAAATCCTTCATCCCAAAGAAACCAAGCTAAGTACAAGCTAGTAGAACCTGATTAAATAAAATAAGTACAATTACATAGTAGAATACCAACAAATGTATATATTATCTATTTCTTCAAAAGTTATTATTTTTATATTCATGAATAATAATACTACACCACTTCTTTAATTAATTCAAGTTAATACATGTTCTTTACAAACATAAAAATGATATTAACCAACCCTAAAATAACCATTTAGTAATATGACATTGTTTTACTTCGTTCTTATGTTTAATATGATATTTTAGGATTAAAAGTTTATATTCATCTTTCTTGTGAAGTAAACTTGAAGATAAAACAAATCTAAAAATAATCACCAAACTCTAAACAACCCTCAAGCATCGAGAGTTAGACACGGGGTTTAGGACGATGCATCTCATACTTATGCATAATATCATATTGCTTCTTCAAACATTAGTCCTTACCGGACCAATGATGCTCTTTCCAGATTTTGGAGTCTTTATTGTATCGAAGACCTTGGCTGCATAATCTTGCAGTCAAAAAGGCAAGTTCACTCTTGCTCATGTCCTACTTGATTATGTTTATCAAAGTAAATGAAAAATACTATGGTTTATCATTGCATGAAAAAGAAAAAAAAAACTATCTTCGAATGATGTGAATTGCTATATATATATATTGTTGGCTGGCAGATGGAACCATGGAATGATGTGGTTGGTGGAGGTTCCATTTGCACGGGAAAGTATTACCTAGGACTTAAGAACCAATGCCGTCAGCGTTCTTGCGCCGAAAATGAAGCGTTAACCATGAGACTTGGAATGGGACGGGAAAGTCATCTGTGATCTTCTCCCTTTCGCATGTCAACGGGCAGCCAGAGCCGTACGCTGTAGATCTAGTGCGACTACATGCACATGGGTGGGACCCCTTAATGCCCACGGACTCTGGTGTCTATGATGGTCTGCAAGGGGACACCTAGGTATCTATCGTGAGGGGTAGAACCAGGGGTGATTCTGCTATGCATGAATTGGGTGGGCATGCGGGGTTGTTGGAGAAGCACGGCGAATGGCTTGGATCAACGACTGGGCCCCACACCAAGGAAGTGTGGACGGGAAAGTTCGCCCGGTTGTGCAACAAGGCGTTGATCTCTTATGGGTAAAGTAACGCACCTCTGCAGAGTGTAAAAATGTGACATGTTACTCCACGTTCCAGGAAGGAACGGCGAACGCTGCAGGAAAGGAGGCTCCTCAAGGCCCTAGCACCTGTGAATCGATGACGGGCATAGTTTTCTGAAGATAAAATAAATCTTTTCCTAAAAATGTTTTACAAAGATATGCATGTTCATCCATGACCTTTTGGTATGGATGGTAGCTAGTGCATAAAACACCTTACTCCTATTATATGAACTTGCTGAGTAACGCTCGTGTTGCTCACTCTTTCCTCCGTTGACCCCTGCTTAGATTATTGGAGATAGCCGAGGAAGGTCAGGAATCCATCAAGATGTTGGTGAGGTCTTCGACGAGGAATCAAATCAATCTGGAGGAGTCTGCCAATGGAGGGGTGGCAACAACCCTCAATGGTGGACATGTCAACGACAGTGCCTATGGACAAGACAACTATAAATGGATGGAGGAGCACAACTCTAGACACGGAAATTCCAGGTGGATAGATTAGGGCTGTGACCACCACAGTAGTGGATTAGGAGTTAGAAGTAGAGCTGATATCCAGCTTAGTGCTTCGATTTGAGTCCTTTGGGAGTTTCTTTCGCACGAGACCTACTTCTGTTTGTTAAGGAGGTTCTCGAGTTTTTGTTTTGAATAGTGTTGTAATCCTATAGTGTTACCTTGGACCGACTATGTTTCTGTTGTACTACTCTGAAGGATGTAATATTTACGAAGTGGTCCTTTCGTGAGTATTATGTCAACGACTTGTACACTACAACATGCAGTGGTGTGCTGGGTCACTACAAAGTATTAACGTGATCAACCAAGGGCAAAATCATCAAGTAAAAAAAGAGGCAAAATCAAGGGCTGAATGAACAAAATTTCAAATCGATGAGTGAAACTGAATTAATTCACAGTCAGTTAGATTCTGGATAGTGTGTGGAAGACGAAATTGTTTATTATTAATTAAAACGTGATAAAGCATATGGTTACATAACACATATTATATGAACAAAAAAATGATGAAAGCCACAGGTTTCCGATGGAAGATGTTGGAATAGTACTTTGTGGAAGTCAAGATAGGTGACTAGATGTTCTGCCCACACGGAGGACTAGTCCTTTCTCTTTCAGCTTTCAGCCACCAGCTTAGCAGAAATTGGTCATCTTCTCAAAACGTAAATGCAAAAATCTGCTTACTAATCCTCTCGATGTCACCAACAAATACTATATACTTTTCAAAAAGTTATTCTGCAGCAACTCATCCATCACTAGTTAATTATTGCCACTATTTTTTCTGGGGAATTATTTCCGCTATTTTTATTGGCGAAATACCCACATATATGCATAACCACACACTTGGCACGTTTGTAAATCTCGGTTAAAGATCATTACTCCGATAACTTAATACAGGAGTCGGATGGTATTTCGCGAGAACTTGTTGGCGGGCGCATGCGAAATTTATGAGACGACATACGAAGAGGGGCCCACGGTCAGTGGTAGGTGGGGCCATGGTCACAGGTGAGAAGATTGTCTGGTGAGTGATGACTGATGAGGCAGGAGGAGTTCTGGTTCTGGCCCGTTCCCCAGAAGTGGTTTGCAAGGTGTGGGACCCCATCTCCATTTCGATCGCGCGCATGTAGGAAATCTTTAACTGCATCATACATTGATCACGTCTTTGCGGCGTCAACTTTGAGCCAAAAAAAAAAACATGTGCTGCGTCAAGTTAAAAGACATGACGTTTATTTAAGAGGAGTGTGGGACTGTGAGTGAGCTGTATGATACTCCCTCCGTTTTTTAATATAAGATGTTTTAGGTGGTACACATGTTGTCTATATACACACTAAAATGAGTGAACATGCACACAAAAATGTGTCTACATACATTTGTGTGCATGTGTATGTGGACAAAACATAAAACATCTTATATTACAAAACGGAGGAAGTAGTACTGAGTACTTGATCAGTGCGCTAGCATTTGCTATGTTACGTGAAAAAAGAATTAGGTGGACATGGCGTTCTGGTTGAGGTGTAGATGCACCCGTTGTGTAAGATATTTTTAAAAACTTTTCAAAATGTTATAAAAATTCAAAAGAGAATTCGAATATACATAACGATATATTTTGTGTTAGCACAAAAAGTTTCATATAGAAAAGACATTTTTGTGACCTGTTTAAAAAAGATAAACATTGCAAACGGAGCTTGGCTCTGATGGTTGGGTTCCCTGTGGTGGAACCAGCCCACCCAGGTTCAAGTCCTAGACTTGGCATGGGCGTTTGCATTTACCTGGATTTATTCCAGGATTATCCGGCGCTATTCTTTCAGTGGTAGGTGACGTGCCCGTCAACAGCGAGGCGCCTGTGGTGACTTCGTCAACCTCAAGATCTGCCGGCTCAGTCCTTCAGAGGTGCTCATAGGGGTAGGGTGTGCGTGCGTGCGTTCATAGGGGTGAGTGTATGTGCGTATTTGTGAGCGTCTGTGTTGTACTGTGTTCTCAAAAAAAAATAAAAAGATAAACATTGTCTCGTACAAATTTATTTTGGAGCGTCCGGATTTGTCTTTTTGCACAGGTCACAAAAAATTCTTTTCTTACTGAAACTTTTTATGCTAGCATAAAATGTGTTAAAGTATACCTGAAATTTTTATTTTAAATTTTTAATATTTTTAAAAATATTTTTTAGCAGTGGGTGCATCTGCACTCATGACCCGATATAGATTTCCGGTGAAAGCAGCGAAACTTAACATGCCAAGATGTCAACAGAAACAAGATGATTCCCGAGAAAGCCTCATTTCTTCAGTGCAATAGACAGCACGAATACTCGCAAAACTAATTAGAGAGGTATATCCATCCGTCATCCATAAAGTTGTGGTCTTTTCAAGCTGAAGCTAGAATGAACAAAAAGAAATGCATAACATATTGGACCAGATAGAGATTGCTATCTAGCTCCACCAACTGAGAATCTGAGATGAAGCCACTACAAGATGATAGTGTACATATACCCCACTCCATGATAAAGAAAATTAATCACTACATTTTTTATTTTGAATGCCAGAGAACGTACGTGCCGCTGCATCCGCCAACCAAGCCGTATTCATGTCGTCATCGAGCAACCATGAAACGTCGCTGCAGGGTTCCACACGAACAGTCCGCCATCATCTTTTTCTTGTAAGTATATTTTCTTCGCAGTACCAGAATGCCTTGGTCGCTTCCGGAGAAATTTAAGCAACGGTCTTCGTCAACAAAACCAGTGCAAGGCGTCAAGGTCTTGGAGGAGACAATTAAAAGGTTGGAATTTTCCTGCAGAAAGAAGCTCCGCAAGCTGTACTCGCCCGTCCTACAAGGCTAACAACAGTTTCTAAAATGACCTGACCTTTTTTGGGTACAACTCTGAACTTTGAAGAATCCCCATTTTGGTAGGGCACGTGCTCGTACATAGAATTTCAGATCATTTTGAGGGTTCACCGAGAGGAATGTGATTTAATGAAGAAGATCTCGGATATGTTGGCTAGAGAAGAGGCGATGATGAAACAACGCTCCCGTGTCCAGTTGCTTACTGAAGGTGATCAGAATACAGGCTTTTTCCATTCTAAGGCAAGGGAAAGATCACGGACTAATATGATCATCTCGTTAAAGAATGATTCAGGTAGTTATGTTTCGTCTAGAGCAGAAATTGAAAGTCTAGCTATTAATTTCTATTCTAGCCTGTTCACTGCGCTGGAGGATACGGATCCAGAGGTTGTTACACAATATGTTCAGTCAAAGGTCACTGAACAGATGAATTTTAATCTGGACAACGCGGAGATTGAAAATGCGTTGTTCATGATGCATCCGAATAAGTCGCCAGTTCCTGATGGGCTTACAGCGGGCTTCTATATTAGGCATTGGGATTTAATTAAGAATGATGTGTGCTCTGTGGTGAAACAGTTTCTAAATGGTGGAGAGATGCGAGGTGGTCAATAGAACTATTCTTGTGCTAATTCCAAAGGTTAAACAGCCACAAGAATTGAGTCAATACCGACCAATTGCTTTATGCAATGTGTTGTATAAGATCGCATCGAAAGTGCTGGCTCTAAGGCTTAGGCCGGTATTGGATGAGATAATCTCTGAAGAACAGAGCGCATTTGTGCCAGGGCGGCTGATAACTGATAATGTGATCACAGCCTATGAGTCAATTCATTATCTGAAGAAAAAGAAGGGGAAGTCAGGAGCTTGTGCCATTAAATTAGACATGGCCAAGGCATATGATAGAGTTGAATGGGCTTATCTGAGAGCAATTATGCTGAAGCTTGGCTTTTCGTTGCACTGGACTAATCTGGTTATGAAATGTGTCGAATCGGTATCCTTCTCGGTTCGGGTGAATGGAAGTTTTCTGAATTTTTCAAACCGACGAGAGGAATTAGGCAAGGTGATCACCCCATAAGTCCCTATTTGTTTCTTATCTGTGTTGAGGGACTTAGTGCCCTTCTCAAATTTAGGGGGCCGATGTTTCTGTCCAGAGGAATCAGAGTTGGTATTCATGCGTCGTGGGTCTCACACCTTCTGTTTGCAGATGACTGTTTGGTTTTTACCCAAGCATCAGAGGCTGGAGCATCGAGACTTCAAGGTATTTTGGAGTCATATAGACAAGGGTCTGGTCAGATGGTTAATAAATCAAAATCAGCGATTTTCTTTTGTGCAAACTGCGAAGCAAACATCAAACCGTATATTCACTCAGCGTCAGGTATTGCTTCAGAGGCTCTGATGGAGAAATACTTGGGACTTCCAACTGCTCTTGGGAGATCTACTGATGAGGAATTTGAACATATTGTTACTAGCATTAAGAAACTTGTGAAAGGGTGGTCTCCAAAAACCATGAGTGCGGCAGCAAGGAAGACCCTTGTGAAATCGATATGTCAGGCTATACCTACCTACTCAATGAGATGCTTCAAATTATCGAAGAGGATGTGCAAGAAGATTACTAGCTGCGTGGCTCGGTATTGGTGGGGAGGGGATGAGCTGAAGAGGAAGATTCATTGGAGGACATGGGAGGCGATTGCAATCCCAAAATCTGAAGGGGGAATGGGTTTTAGAGATTTCCACCTCTTTAATCAAGCCATGTTGGCAAAACAAGGGTGTCAATTGATCGACAAGCCTAATTCTCTATGTGCACGGGTCTTGAAGGGCAAATATTTCCATGACACTAATTTTATGTCGGCTAGAAGGAAGAAAGGGAGCTCCCATATTTGGAATGCCATCTTGTTTGGGAGAGAAGCCTTGAAGGATGGTCTGATTAAAAGGGTGAGAGATGGGTCTACTATCCGAGTATGGGACGACCCTTGGATCCCTGGCAACAAAGATATGAAACCGATGGTCAGACATCTAGAGCCAACGGTGACGTTGGTTGATGAGCTGATATCTCATTAGAGTAACTGCTGGAATATGACCAAACTGAGCGAGAATTTTGTGGCTCCTGATGTTATCACGATCAGCTCTATACCGCTTGGCAGGGTTACGGAGGATTTTTGGGCCTAGACCCAGGAGAAAAGGGGTTATTTTTCTATACGCTCGTGTTATCGTCTGCTGGTATCTAATAAAAATCTGAAAAATGATGCCAGTAGCTCTGTTGGTGACACACAGCCGTACTGGAAATGCTTGCGGAATTCGCAAGTGCCCCCTAAAGTTCGTGTTTTCTGGTGGAAAGGTATTAATGATTTTATTCCATGCCGGCAAAATCTTGAATAGAAGGCATATGGAGGAGATTGCGTTTTGTAAAACATGTGGAGCTGACCAAGAATCAATTTTTCATGCTCTGTCTGAATGTACCTGGGCCAAAATCTTTTGGCAAGAAATTAAAGCTATCTCTCGCACGAAGATCCCACAGCTGCATCCCTGATCATGGGCAATTGACATTGTTCACGGGGTTTAGTAAGCAAAGAAGATGTTGTTATCATTTTATGCGGCTGCTGGGCGGTCTGGACGGAGTGGAATGTTGTTTGGCATGGTAGTGGCGGTCGTACCGTGTCTGCTTCAGTCAATTGGGTGCTAGAAACTACTTATGATCTAGCCCAGATGGGGAAGAAGGCTCCAAAACAAGTGGTGCAGCAACCCAAGTGGAAAAAACCGGCACCGGGAATCATTAAGATTAATGTTGATGCGGCATTTCACACCGATTAGAGACAAGGGGCGACGGGTCTGCTGATGCGTGATCATGATGGCAGATTGATCCGGGCACAAGCCATTTGGTAGAGCATGGAAGCACAAGCTATTCTTGATGATGTGCGTCTAGCTACGAACAATCCTTCGCAACCGGTGAAAATCGAAACAGATGCCCAACAAGTGCTGAAGTTGATGGAGGATCCTGGTGGTGGCAAATCTGAAATTGCCTGTATTTGCCAGGAGATTAAGGAGCTGAGTGCTTTCGTGTCTAGCATTAAATTTCAGTTTGTAGGGCGCTTAGCTAATCAAGCTGCCCATATGTGTGCTAGTAAAGCTAGTGAGGCTAGAAGGAGGTGCGGTTGGATCAACTATACTCCACCGTTTCTAGTTGATACGCTGGCAAACGATTGTAATCATCCTTCTGATTAATATAGTTCCTTGATTCGCAAAAAAAAAGTCTGGTGCCTCAATCTGCATGGCCACGTTGGTCAAAGGAAAGTACACATTTTAGATTTCGTGGCGACAGACTGATCACGTTCGAACAAATTAAGGGAGCAAAACTTTATGGAGAAAAAAAAATTTGTTCACAATATACATCATGGATAAATAGGGTATGAGAGTGTCAAGTGACAGTTCTGGCGCAATTTAAAAAATACCGCGCAGTTCGTTGTCAGTGTAAATAGTACGAAACCGACAACTGGCGGCCACGCTGGAACGTTAGTGAGCTGGTATGTTACGATTTAGCCCTACGGTCAACAATTTAGCTGCTTGAAGTCCCTACGATAGAACAATTAGGTCCCAGTTTTCTAGGTTCTTGGGAGCCGGCTCTTGGATCCGATTGTGATTCGTTCAAGTTGCTCAGGGTGCTTCATGCAAATTTCAGGATCCTTTTGTAATTTTCTTGTCTTTGTTGGACTTCCTTGTAATTTGTACTGAGTATCTTGTATAATGGATCGAATCCTTCCTCAAAAAAAAAAAAAAAAAGGTCCCAATTTTCTTTCCTATTCACGTTTTCTCCTTACTAAGCCTCTCTTTGATTTGTTTTGATCCGGCCTGACCCGATCAACACGTACACATCCATCCCAAGGATTTGGGCGGCCACCGGACGTGGAGCTCGGCGCAGTCGTTAATGGAGGAAAAGTCGTGCATGCACACATGGGACGCAGCCCCTCCCGACTAGGTAAGTGCCGCATCGTCATAATTTCGTCGCAGATGGGATGGGTTTATGTAACGGTTTTGCTAATTCTCAATCGATTAAGAATTTGCTTAGCGCTCAATCGCCTAATCCACCCTTCATCTTGTGCATCGCGATTCGTGCACTAGGTCTTCTTCTTCCTCGCGTCCATGCCGGCAAGCCGAGCCGGAGCCGCCGCAGCTGTGGCTGGCCGTGGCGGAGGCGAGGAGCAAACTTAACTTGGGGGGTGCGGGGTGCGGTTCGCCGGCGCCGGAGAAGAAGGGGCGGGGGTTAGAGGGATGGTTGGGCCTAGATTGGGGAAGGGCGGGGCGGCAAGGCGTCGCGGCAGCGCGCCGGCCGCGGGCGGGGAGGTCGGCGGTTAGGCCGGCAGTGGCTGCGGGGGAGGGAACTCGCCGGAGTTGGAGAAGAAGGGCTGACGTCAGTCGACTGAGAACTAAGTTAGTTCTCAGTCGACTGTGCCCTGGAGAGACCTTTTATGTAAGAGGTTGATCCCTGCTACATGATCAGCTTGTCAACATGTTAAATTCTTTTCGAGAAAAAGGAATCCCTGACGGGTTCCCAGTTTCAATTAAGAAATTGGCTGGTGTCATGCAGCAACATCAATACAAGAGCCTGTTGTTTGCAACAAAACGACAGCTAACCTGTAATAGAAACTGGGAAGCGCTAACAGGAAACCATTACATGAGAGCGGCGATATTTAGGTCGGGCTACATGTAGCCTTTTAATTTACAAAATTTGAAATCATATTTTGGAGTTTAAAAAAATCTGAAACAAATTCTGGATGTATATTATGTTGTCTTCTACCAACGTATAAAATCACAAAAATAAATATGTTGTATTTTGCGCAGCGCAAAAATGATAAAATCTGAATATGAAAATAGTGAATAGTGCCAAATTTGTACTCTCCAAAATCTTTCCGATTTTATTATTTTTGTGTAGCTCGGAATATGAATTATTTTGGGTTGAGATTTTGCACGGTTGTAGAATGCACTATTGTCGACATCGAGTTTTTTTAAGAATTTTTTGGAACCTCGAAATATGATTTAAAATTTGGCAAAATAAAGGTTAACATGTAGCCCGGCCTCCGTTTTGACTTTCCGACCATTACATAAATACATAGTAAAACAAAGCAGCTTCCTTTATAGAAACATATTAGTTTTTGCAACTAGCTTCGTCTACTCTGCATATCGATACATGAGCAGCTCCAAAGTCAAAGTGCTATTACCTCCGATTCGATCTAACAACCTGTGTGATGGCCGGTTAACCGTTTAATTTGGTGGACTTCTTCTCGGGTTATTCTATCCATCGATCTCTGCATGCATCTGAATCTGATCATCGTGAGCAGTACATGCTGGTGGTTGAATGGAGTTTTTCATCCAACTTGCGTACACGTACTAGCATTACCATTGGAGATTGTATAGTTAGTTTATCCGCCATCTCAATCGGTGCAAAATGAATCCACTCCCAAAGAGTCACATAGTCAAGTCAATCCGTTCATCATGCTGAAATTTGGTATCTGAACCAATGTAGTTATGGCAGACGACAACTAGCTGAAACTGTGAATGTTAGCAGGAGAGCTGCTAAATTCATTGATCAGAAAAAAATTGGTCCAGTTTATAAGGGAAATCAGACCCAAAAACCATACAACACCCACACGATGCCAAATTAGTACTCCCTCCGTCCCAAAATAAGTGTCTCAAGTTTGTCCAAAAATAGATGTATCTAGACATGTTTCATGTATATATACATCCACTTTTGGACAAACTTGAGACACTTATTTTTGGACGGATGGAGTATTTGTTTTTTTCTGAAGGTTTCCTCCCTCTGCTTTCACCGAGTTACAACAGTTTCTTTCTTTTTCTACCATGTGTGTCGATAACGCGACTTTATTGATCAAATAACATCAATATTGGACCAGATGGAGATTTCTACCTAGCTCCACCAACCGAGAATCTGAGATGAAGCCACTACAAGATGATAGTGTACATATACCCCACTCCATGATATAGAGAAATAAAATAACTACCACATTTTATTTGAATGCCAAATAACGTACTTGCCGTTGCATCCGCCAACCAAACCGTATTCACGTCGTCATCAAGCAACCATGAACCGTCCACCATCATCTTTTTCTTTTGTATTTTCTTCGCAGTACCAGAATCCATTGGTCGCTTCCGGAAAAATTTAAGCAGCCATGGTCTTCGTCAACAAAACCAGTGCAAGGTGTCAAGGAATTGGAGGAGACAATTAACAGTTGGAGTTTTCCTGCAGAAAGAAGCTCCTCTAGCTGTACTTGCCCGTCCTACAAGGCTAACAACTGTTTCTCTTGTTTCCATGTGGAATTGTGGACGGCCCGTAAAATGACCTGACGCATCACCAAAAAATCGCCGCACAAAGAAAAAACCGTTGCAATATTTCCATGCTACAACTCTGAACCTTGATCTGTTATCTGTTCGTTTTCTCCAAGTTCAGTTGGGCATTGTCATGTTTTCGGTCTGAATCCTCTGCTGAATGAGATATCGTTTCTTTTTTCATAAATTGCAGGAGTTGAGTGTCCTTTTCGATGTTCCTGGAGGAAATGTATCGCCAGTTCAGCGTGGAACCGCCCTCGCGCTGTCGCGTTCAGGTAGCACCGGTGGAAGTCGCCGGATGAGACCTGGGTGACACGCAGCCAAAAAGGACCTCCCACCGGGCGGCCGTTGCGTGTTGACGAGCTCGCGCGCGTCATGCCATGCCACGCCACAGTTTTTATCGCCATGTCCGGCCGCCGGGATGCGAACGCCGCATCTGACTGAAGCGCTCGGCAAACCCCGGCGCTGCAAGTTCGATCGAGCAGCGGCCAAAGATAAGGTCATCATCTAGTTTTTCTGTGGTACTAGTTCTCATAGACGCAAAGCTATTTCCCAAGAGAGTGTACTCAATAACAAGGAGAGGAAAAGAAAGTTGGCATTGGCACCAAAAGAGAAAAGATAAACGGGGAGAGGTGGTCAAGCGTGGATTTTCGAAGCTAGCTCAGTAGCTTAGCCGCCATATACGAGGGAGGCGTTACCTTCCCTAGTGCCGCCCACCCACGGGCACAGCATCTATGGCCGATCGAGCTAGTGGAGGAGGCGGAGAGGATAATGGCATGCGCGGTCGCGTCAACATCCATACGCCCACCGCCTCTTCTCCCTCATCCCCGTCGCCGTCAACGGCGGCATCCATGGTGCGCCCCTTGCTTTAGGCTAACTAGATGGCAACTCATCGACAAGAACCCATATGACCCGAGGCATCTTCTTTAATTTAGTGTGTTTTATTCAGGCACATAGGCTTGATTGGCTATGAGATCGTTTTAATTGCCCAGGCCAGGGGAGCCGAAACCCAGTTGCTGCTGAACTGGCATATGGACCTGGGCACCTGGTGCTGGAGCTGGACTTCCTCTGACGGAAGTGCGTTTTTTTTCCGTTGAACGGAAGCTGAACTGTTTTTTCTTTGTTTTGAGGGAAGAACTGTTTTGTAGGCCCAACAAGATCTAGGCCCAAAATGCTCAGTTGGCTTGGGATTAGGTCCATGGCCATACAATCCAATGATCTGATGCAAACTGACATCATATAAGAACATTACAAGCCCCTAACAGCAGCAAAATATTGGAGTATTTCTCCGCGCACGAATCACACATCACCAAAAACGGAGTTCCAGCAAAACACTATGGTATTTCTTAGCGCTACGGATGCATATTTCGTAGAATCGTAGGGTAAAGTCTCATAACCGTGAATCACAACATCACCTGTTAAGACTGTTGGAGGGAAACTAAAAGGTGTATCGATCGATAACCCTGTACAGAATAATTCAGATGGCAATTAGCACCCCCCAAAAAGGCAGCGAGGGAAAGGCGGGGTGCTGAGGCTCCATCCACCGCGCCCAAAATGGCATGATCAGTTCAGTCCATTGTCGGTAGGTAGACACGGTGGAAACCGCTCAGGCTCAGCGTCCTCCGGCAGGTAGGGCACTTGCTCTGAGCCTGGATCGAGGTCCTGATGCACTTGTCGCAGAAGATGTGGCCACAGGTAGTCGATGACGCATTGACCAGCTCGTTCATGCAGACTGGGCAGCTGAACTTTGGTTCCTTCGGGACCTCCTTGACAGGTGCCAGGGGTGCCTGTGTCACCATAGGTTGAAGTGTTAAAATGAGACTTAGAGAGCTGCTAACTAGTATATTATGGAATTGGCAAAGTATAGGTGTGAGTCCACCATGATTATTACAGGATTGTTGTTGGACAGTCTTGAACGGTGATGTGTAGAATTCATTCCCAGAGATAGCAGTGTGTTCACGTGCTCACCAGGAGCTTCCCCTAGAAACAAGGCAACACAAACTAAGTTAATAACAGGTAAATAAGATCTACAAAGGCAAACTATTTTTTTGAGTCTCTCCTGAGGATACAAGTTGTAGAATCTGTTCAGACTCACAGGCACGCACACCACACACACTCACACCACACGCACACACCCCTACCTATGTGTCTACACAAGACCTACAACCTACACCCCAAATACGTCTTGAGAGTCTTCCGAAGTTCAACACTCCGGGTCCGACGGGCACGTCGATCTCGCCTGTGGCACGTAGACGGTGAGAGGTATCTACGATTAAACACTGTTCAATGAACAGTGTCTGCTACAGTGTCTACTGGGTGAACAGTGCAGCAGTGGTGAGGCGCCCCAGGAATTCGTCCCGCATGGATCGAACCTGGGCGGGCTGGCTGCTCACCAGCAAGCTCAGCCACTGCGCTAGCACGCGCGCCTCTACAAAGGCAAACTAGAAACTATGCAGAGCCTCTGCGCAGCAGTCCTCGTTTGCTTGCGTTAAGGCCTACACTTTCTTGTTATCCCCATGTATGAAATAAGCTTTCAAAACCTTGTGTGTCTGTTGTGGAACTACGCAACTCTTTCGGCCGTTTGGCTTTATTAATTTAAAGCCAAGCTCCTCTCCACCCTTTAATCTTACAAGGAAAACTAGGAAACGAAACAAATATACACATGTGTAGAGCATAAAGCTTTAGAGTGAACAATATATGCACCATAATTTAGAAATGATATAGGACACTGATACATGCTGTGAGGCTGAACATTGTGGTATCCCATTTCTAATTGATAGAAAGTCACACACACAAAAAATTACGATACCAAAGTGTTTGGCTGCGCTAGGTTGAGTTGTATGGTGTAGTGTTGTCCTTCTTTCAGACATCTACATAAACCTTCTTTTCTATCAATGCATCGAAACGCAAAACTTTTGCGTTTTCACGAAAATGAAATAAGCTTTGAAACCTTGTGTGTCTGTGTTGCGGTGTTCTGGAACGATGCTACTCTTTCGGCCGTTTGGCTTTATTAATTTAAAGCTGAGCTCCTCTCGACCCTTTTGTCTTACAAGGAAAACTAGGAAACAAAAGAAATATACACATGTGTAGAGCATAAAGCTTTAAGGCTGAATAATATATGCAGCATAATTTAGAAATGATATAGGATACAAATACATGCTGTGACGCTGAACGTGGTATCACATTTCTTATTAAGAGTCTGAAAGAATATATTTGTAATTTCCAATAACGGATCTTCAAGGCAAACATTTTACTTGGAGCTATTCTATCATATAACAACTACTAAGTGGATGAAATTTTATCAAACACACAAGCCAGACTCTAAGAAATGTGCTGTTGAATTTTGTGCAATATGGTACCTGGTGGCAAGCACTGGCTATTGGATTTCTGTTGAATTTTTTAGTTTCAGCACGCACTGGTTATTGGATTTCTAGGGTAGAAGCCCTATAGCATGCATACAGAAGAATTAAAAGTTAAGCCACTCCGTACCCACCCCGAATGGAAATGAGCACAGGCTCATAAAAACTATCTCCAGCTGGAAGCGAGGTACCTGTGTTGGCATTCTGAGGAACCATGCATGCACCGAATGAGGAAGGACCCATGCGGTGTGTTGCATAAGACATTCCAGAATTTTCACTTGCGCCTTGCGTGCTAACAGGTGTCGGTAGACGTTGTTGGTTCTGATCAAGCAGGAACTTGATAACAAACTGCAAGTGTGGTTCCATTGGTCCCAACGTCATATTGTAGTACTCCCTCTGCCCAAACAACCATAAAATATCAACATCTTAAATGATGAAACAGTAATGTTTACTTCTGCTCCAAATGGACTTGATTGCTAGAAACGAAGAAAGAAAGATAGCAACACCTTGTTTGGGAATTTTCTAAACAAGATTTCCTCGAGCCGCCTCGCAAGTTCCGGCAGCCTCCTTCGCCAGTCAGGCGACGATGGCTTCCTTCGTATGTACTCAAATCTGTCAATTCAAGAACAAGTTATCAAGAAATAAAAAACTATTCCCTTAACTCATATCAGATTCTGAACATCGCATACAAATTCTGGAACTGAAAAGAGGATGCAGCTGCACTCCCAAAGTTTTTTTTTTTTTTTTTGCGTGAGCCCTTGTAAACTTCAAGGAAGTCAAGACTTTGATAGTGTATATATGATCACCTCTGCAATTTTGGAAACGAAATAACGCAGGAATAATACTTGATACTATTGTTTAGAGCATACAGTTAAAATTCCTGAAGGTGATAGTGGTCACTACTCTATACTAGTAAGTTTAATGCATGGTGTTACAGTAAAAAAAGTTTCAAGGGTGGTAAGTTTCTATGCAGTTCAACTGGTGCAGACAAAAGCAATTGGCACTTACATCTTCTCGCGGCTATTGTTGCGCAGCATAACGAACTGGGGATCGAGCGCTGCGGCGAGGCCCACGGCATCAGGCATCTGCTGGTGCGGTGGCGGCGGCATCCCGCCAACGCCGCTGCCACGATCCATCTGTGCCGCTTGCCTGCCCCGACAGGTGCGGCGGCCCTTTCACAGGGAAGGCCTCCACGAGAGCAGCGGACCCAGAAACGAGGCTCGGGCTAGTGATTGAGGAGGGCACACCTGCGAATCGAGAGACGGAGGCCGTACGGAGGCGAACGGCGGCCGGAGACGGCGGCAAATGAGGGTTGGGACTCCAAAAAGACTTGACCAAGGCCTCGGCATATTTCCTTCCTGCCAAGAAATTCTCGCGGAGATGCGCACGCAGTGCTGCCGGCGCATTGCTAATTTCATACTCCGTAAACGTTCAAGTGGGATAGCTAATTTATTATCGAAATCACTAGAAAATGCCATTTCTTTCTCTCTTGTTGTAACTTATGACGCTGTGCATGCTCAAGAAATTTCACACTATGAGAGTTTTGGTGAGGCTATTTTTCCCCCGACAGAGAGATTGTATATAAGTTTATTTTTGAGATTCAAAATTGAAAAGGGGCGACCAATCAGATGTACGGTTCTTTTTCTGAACAATTTGACTGGTCGTACACAAAAAAGGACTCCGTACGAAAAAATTATGCTTACTTTAGTGAACACCGCTAAACCGACTCCGAAATGAAATAGCTAATATTTAACATAACCCAACTCTAAACAATGTTGTAGTTGTGTTATCTAAGCAGGCTTGAGATTATTTGTCCAACACTACTCTCGCCGGCTACGAAATACGTGAAGCATCTCGCGACTCCCCCCCCCCCCCCCCCCATGGGCGACGAAGGCATGCTAACCCTAGCGCAGCCCATTCTCCCCTCCTCCCCGCTGCCGTCGGCGCGGTGTACAGGGTCCATATTTATTTTTACATTTTTTTAGAATTACTAAATTATTTTTAGCATATAGGGTCTATAATATAGATTGTCTAATGACCATCAATTTAATCCATTAATTAGTATGCACGTTAAATGTCACTTAACGCATGCATGTATGCACGAGAAAGTCAAAGAATCATAATGATTAAATGACAGCATATTCCTCCTTATACACATGTATTTCTAATTAATGGTTCTTTTCCAACTCATTAACATTACTTTATTTCCTAATCGCAAAGCTATCAGGAGCGGTTAGATTCCCTCCTCGCTTGAGCTTGTGTGCTTGTGCCAAAAATTCATGTCCAACGATTTTTTTGGTTTTTGTCTTAGTTTCGAGGGAAGAATTGTTTTCAAGGCCCAACAGGATCTAGACCCATGTTGCTCGGTTGGCTTGGGTATAGGTCCATGGGCGGCCATACAATCTCATCTCTACTATATAATATTGCTTGAGGAGGTGTTGGTATGTTTTTTAATTTTCCGAAATTGCCCTCCCACCAAATCACATATTACGCACATATGCCATTATGTCATCTTACCGGTTCGTCTTTGTATTCTTTCCCGTAAAGCTTCGTTCCCGACGAAACGTTTTTCTATTCGCGTGTAAAGATTCCTCGCCGGAGAAGGGAGAGGCCGGCGCGGCGCATCCGGGCCTCCATCCTCGCGAGCGGGCCGAGCTCGGCCAGCAGCCCGGCCTCCAGCGCCGCGAGCGGGGCGAGCTCGACAAGCAGCCCGGCCTCCAGCGCCGCGAGCGCGGCCGCGCGAGCAGCTTGTTCTCCAGGCTCGCGAGACAACAAGAGTTGTGGCCGTGGCGACGGGTCGCCATCCATCGATGGCCGTGCGCCCGTCCATCGGCCTGACTGCCGTGGCCGCCCTCGAGGACCGCATCGTCTCCAGGTCGAGCAAGTCCATGCCGACATGCGAGTGTCCGCGCCTCCGCGGCCAAATACAGCGACGCCCGCCCTCTAGGTGTGATTTGATCCCCTTTGCCATTCCGCCGACATTTGCTTCCTTCCTATGTACGCCAATCTGTCAATCCAAGAACAAGGTATCAAGTAATAAAAAACTATCCCCTACTTCATATCAGATGCTGAACATCAGGTTTGACAGTGTATATATTATGATCACCTCTGCAATTTTGGGAACGAAACAACTCGATACTATTGTTTAGAGCCTACAGTTAATATCCCTGACTGGTGACAGTGGGCACTACTCTATATAGTCAGCAATGAGCACTTACATCTTCTCGCGGTAATGGTTGCGCGGCATCCCGAAGTGGGGATCGGCCGCTTCGGCAAGGGCCACAGCGTTCGGCATCTCCTGATGCGGCGGCGGTATCCCGCTAACGCCGCTGCCACGATCCATCTGTCCGTACAGGTGCGCCACGCCACGCGTTGGCCCTCTCACAATTCGGATGAAACGAGACTCGGGCTAGAGATTGAGGAGGGCACACCTGTGAATCGAGAGGCAGAGGCCGTACGGCGGCGGACGGCCGCCGGAGACGGTGGTAAGCGAGGGTTGGGACTGGAGGTGGGGGGGACTGGGAAAGGAAGGTGGGACCGTAGGAAGAACCGAAGAAGGCCCCGCATATTTCCGCTAATTTTTTTTAAATAATACACGAAATTTATTTAATTCTGGAAATATTACGTGTTTTTATTTTTTTCAAAAATATTATCCAATCGTCCTCGCTGATGCCGACAGGTCCTACTCGTCTTTGGCAAGGCCGACTAGCTGCCTGTCGGTGTTGGCAAAGATGACATGCCTGTCGTCGTAAGAGCCATGCACTACTCGGCGTTGTCTATGACGACAGGGCCTAGTCGTCATCGCCGAAGACGACAGGTGCCTGGATTTTTTTTTCCGTCGATTTAATTTGTTTCCGGTCAATTGTTCCCGCCCTCCTTCTCCCGCCGTTCGTTTACCGCCATATTTCTCCCGCCATTTTCCTCCCGCCCTTTTCCTCCCGGCCTTCTTCTCCCGCAATTTTCCTCCCGGCCTTCTTCTCCCGCCATTTTTCTCCCGCTCTTTTTCTCCCGGGTGAGCCTATATATACCCCAGCAGATTTTGTGATGGAGGCGTGTGGTGCGCGGTTATTTCCTTAGTCACATAGGAACGATGTCTGATAGTTCGGGTCCTGGTTTGGACACATATAGGTCGTGGTGTATTTTGTATGAAGCTGCAAGATGGACTGAATGTAGTATTAGGGAGGGTAGGGCCAAGATCTGTTATAGGGAGCTAGTTAGTGAGAGGGGCAACATTTGTGAGCTGTGAGAAATTCATGTACTTCGTAACCTTCTCACAGTAAGGCGAGGTCGGGTTGTCCATCATATGCTTCTCAGCTCTTTCACGTCTTTCTCTGAAATATTTCACTGTGTCATAGAAAATACCCTCCACGATGGCTGTTAGTGGCAACGCACGGTTTCCTGAGGACAAAGTTGTATGTTTCAGCCAGGTTCGTTGTCATGACACCGTATCTTGCTCCATGCGTGTCGTGCAACAAAGACCACCTCTCCAAAGGTTCATGCTCTATCCACTGCTGAAAAGTTTTAATTGTCCTCCCACCTCTTCTCCTAGTTCCAGGCTGGTCAAATCCGGGTAGGTCGCAAAGACCAACAGGCTCTTCCTCCTCGGCAGGTGGCCCTGTAGCTAACTGTGCAGCAACAGCTTCTGCATGGGCAGCAACAGCTACTGCTCGTGCCCTCTTCCTGTCCCGAACATGTCTCTGCGTGCACAAATCAAGTCTTTCACGTATCTTCGTGTACTTCCATTCTTGGTTCTGCTTGTAGAGTTTCTTGAATAGGTTCATCAGGTCCTTATTTCTAAACTGCGAGTAGAAGTTGGCACCTAGATGGCGCATACACCAACGGCTCTGCATGTCCTGCCATGGAGTCTGTTCCTCAGGCGTAGGATTGGTGAGTGTCTTTATCGCGCTGAGTATACCTGCATGTCTGTCATGAAGGATGCACACGTTCGGCTTATCCTTCACAACTGCTATTTTCAGTTGCCTGAAGAACCAAGTCCAACTGTCAATGTTCTCGTCAACCAATCTTTAACCTGACTGAGAGACCATGTTTCAGGAGCTGGCAGGTAGACAACTATAGAATCAAACTCACTCAGATCAGCTCCCGTATCACACATTTGGACTCTACCAGGACCATAGAAAACCCGATCTTCACTAAATCAGACATCTCCACTGACATAAATAAATATTGACCATCGTTAATATTATTCCGCATACAACATCACCACCTATATATTAGAATTAATCTATACATATAGCTAAATATACCTTAGAAGCGACTTAAAATATATAGCTACATACACCATGTTTTTAAAATTTATTACTACATATATTATAATTTATCTACATAAATAGCTACAATATTTACTACCGCCACAACCAATTTAGCAACATATACGTGACAAGTTCTAAAAAATATAGCTACATTTTTTCGAATTAACCTACAAATATAGCTACAATATTTACTACCGTCACAAACTATTTTTTAACAACACATGTTCATACATGTAACAAATATAGCACTACAATTTTGATAAATCGAATCATACCCTAGAAGCGTGAGAGGCGACGGCGTCCGGCGGTCTCGAATCAACGGCGCACCAACACGAGCAGCACCACCACCACATAGCCCTCCAGCACCACCACCACCATCACCACCACCACCACCACCCGCCAACCATCACCACCACCACCATGAGCTATCCCATCAGGAGATCGGAGTTCCCCTAGCCTCCCTCAACCTTCTAGTACCGATTAATGGTGGCAAACGTGAAGATTGTTGGTCTAAATCGCTAGTTTAATTCGGTTTTCGTGGGGAGTGCAGATAGGAAACGAAGAGCACGAACGAGGCAGCGCAAGGAAGAAGAAAGAAAGGAAAGAGAAGGGCGCCCGTGTGCTCGACGCTGTGCAGCACGTTGTCGGCTTTGGCGAAGCCGACTGGGCCCGCCTAGTCGGCGTGGGCGAGCATGACAGGCCCTCCCAGGACGACTGTGTCGGTGGCGACGTGGCCCATCCACTACTCGGCCTACGCGTGGACGAGTGGGCCTTGTCGGCTTCAACAACGACGACTAGGCCCTATCGGCTTCGACGAGACCGATTGGATAATATTTTTGAAAAAATTGCGTAATATTTCCAGAATTAAATAATTTTCGTGTATTATTTAAAAAAAATTAGCCATATTTCCTGCCAAGAAAATCTTGCGCACAATATGAGAGTTTTGGTGAGGGAATGCGTTTGGAGAGATTGTATGTAACTTTTCTTTCCGAGATTCAAAATTGAAAACGATATATTATTCATCCGAATTGCGAACCGTTTTATCATTGCACTCTTTGTATCGAGATCTTCGAAGTACATAAGTAATGTTCATAAGTTTTGATAAAAAAAATTCGTACTTAAAATACTACTCCATCTGTTTCTATATGTAGAATGTATAGTTTTCGGCACGAAAAGCTCGAGTTTGCATGAGATAATGAAACATAATCAAATCTTTACGGAAATTATTCAGGTGAGTGCCATGTATTTTGGATTTTTTTCTCAAAAACTAATACACCTTAAGTGAGTAGGGCATATTGTTTGACCCAGGTCACGTAACCTACAGCTCGGCCTTTGCGAGGTCGTAGACCCAGTAACCCATCGTGTTTTGAGATTCGATTGAAACAAGCATACTTTTCGGATGAGTGAATTATTCCTTCTTTTATTGCTGGAAAAGCTTCTGCCTCTGACCTAAATTAAATCAACCTAAGTCAAGGAATGGATGGAGTATTATTCGTGCACTTCTTCGTAATTCGGTTCGCAGTTAATTGTATTTTGGTTTGTTAGTATAAATATACTTACTATGGATACTATAAAGTAATTCCTATATTTGTCGGCTGGTACTCCTTCGAGACCTTGGCCGCTGCTGTTGTGGCCGCCTACAATCGCGAACGAATCCCGGTAATGGTTTCCTCTGCGGGAAAGCTTGGGATCCCGCCACCCTTGCTTCCCTCACCACCTCTCATAGATCCGCCTCCGCATATTCGCCTATTCATTTGGTCCGGTCATAGAAAAAAGAGCGGGAGAGAGAGTGAAATTGCCCAAGAAGCCTGGCCAGACCGGCTACGTTAGGGCAGCGCGCGTCATTAACGGGACGAGGATCCCCTGACGTGGGGGCAATTCTGACTTTGTGTCATTGACGGGTGGGGGCCACCAGGCGTGGGGCCCACATGGCAGTGACCCAAAGTCAGGGTAAGGCAGGGCTGGACACGTCGGAGGATCCGTTTCCGCCATTAACGGCCATCTGGTCTGAACCGTTGCCGCCATTTCGGTCTGGCAATGGGCCCACCTATCATAATTCTTGTTAGCGTGCCTAACAACAGCGGTTCTCAGTCTTTTTTTTAATTGGTATGTGTAGAGCGGGTGTTTTACCACAATTGTGGTGGTCTTATAAAATTGGAGCCTCAGTTGTGGTTTTTATTTGGAATTTTCTTTGTTCAGAGAGTTGCACAACTGATGCAGGACCATCTGAACCACCCGGAAGCTGACACCAGATGATCCGGACATAAATCCAAGTTCATGCGTCCTATAGTTCTATAGGATCCCCGTACAAACTCCTGACATGAGAAAATATCGGAAATGTCTTTGCGCACGAACTACACAGGGGGCAAGTTCATGCTTCCACAGCAAACAATACAGTACTCTTTAATGATACAAATGCAGATTAGTACCGAAGCAACGTCGCATGCTAGAGACTGTTGAAGGGAAACTAAAAGGTGATGACCCTAAGCAGAATAGTTCAGATAGCAATAAAACTCGCCAGAACGGCAGCGAGGAAAAGGGCCGCCCCACCCCGCCCACATGGCTGGATCAATTCAGTCCATCGTCGGGAGGTAGACCCGGTGGAAGTTCCTCCGGTTCAGCTTCCTCCGACAGGTAGGGCACTTCTTCTGAGCCCGGATGGAGGCCCTGATGCACTTCTGGCAGAAGATGTGGCCGCAGAGAGTCGATGCCGCGTCGACAAGCTCGTCCATGCAGATTGGGCAGCTGAACTTTGATATCTCCTTCACTGTTTCCGTGGGTGGCGGCGTCACCTTGGGCTGCAGTTTTTAAGGGGAGCCTTAGGGAGCTATACCAACCGTATATGGTGTTGCAAAGTAGTAATAGGGTAGAGCTCTTACCAAGATCCTGTTGGTTTCAAGTGTGTCCACTATGTTCGTTTCAATGTTGTTGTTTGGTGCTCTCGAGTTGTGATGTGTAGGGTGCATCCCTAGAGATAGTTGTGTGTTCACATGCTCAACAGGAGCTTCCCCTGTAAAGAATAGAAGGCAAAACAAACTCAGTTAGTAACAGGGAAAATATTCTGCTGGCTATTGGGTTTGTAGTGTAGAGCTCTACGTACGGCATGGCTACAAAAGAATTTCGACTTAAAGGCACACGACTCTAAGGATATGAATATGAGTACAATTTCAGTAAAACACCTGGCAGTGAAGTGCCCATGTTAGCACTATGTGGAACCAAGCCTGCAGCAGATGAAGGACTCGTGTTGTATGGTACATAAGACATTGTAGAATTTTCATTTGCACCTTGCGTGATACCAGGTGTCAGAGTCATCGTCCCATAGCCACCGGAAGATGCTACCTGCCTTGATAACCGTTGGTTTTGTTGAAGTTGTCGGGCACTACAGATCTGGAGAGCAAACATCAAGTGTGGCTCAATTGGTCCCGTCGCCATATTGTAGTAATCCATCTGCCCAAACAACCAGAAAATATCAATTGCTAAACTGATGACACAGTAGTACCTACGTTTGCTCAGGGAAGGAAGGACCATAGTTACAAAAGAAGAAGGAAAGAGAGCAACACCGTGTTTGGATGTTCTCTAAACAAGATTTCCTCGAGCCGCCTCACGAGATTCGGCAGCCTCCGCTGCCACTTAGCCGCCATTGGCCTCCTTCCTAAATACCCAGATCTGCCAATTAAACAAGAAGTAGCACATCAAAACCTATTTTGTTACTACAGTTATGTAAGTATATAGCTAAAATGTTGCAACTGAGAAAGTTATTCAACTTCATCCCCAAAGATACATAATCCATGTAATCAATTGTTAACTTCAAGGGAGTAATTATTAACTTTGATATTATATAGATCTACTCTGTAATTTTTGGAATGAAATGACGAAGTAACAAGACTGGATACTACTGTTGTTCAGAGAACAAACTAATAGCCCATAACTAGTGAATCAGTAATTAATGTCTATTCCCTCCGAATTGTCAGAAAATTTAAGAAAAATATGTTCATTAAAATTGTAGTGAGCACTTACATTTTCTCTCGGGTATGGTGGCGCAACATCATGAGTTGGATGTCGAACCCTGCGGCCAGGCCCACCCCATTATGCAGCTGCTGATGTTGCGCTGGAATATCGTTGGCAGCATCAATGCCACTACCACCGACCTGATCCATCAACCCTTCCCGCCTCGGTATCTAGAGGTGGTGGGGTTGGGACGACGTAAAAGGAGGGAGGAGGAGCGAAGGTGACGTGACTACGACGACTCCCGGAGCCGCGGTCACTAACAGTGGACCCCGTCATCACTTATATAGTCCAATCACCGAAGAGGATAAACGGAGGCGCACTTAATTACCTCTTAGGCACTTATCCAGCGAAATTAATTCCTACCAAATAAGTGTTACAAAATTATTTTCTACCATCAAACATTAATCTTGCAAAATTACTTCCTTCCAATCAATGTTGTCGAATTAATTTCCGCAATATTTCTTGGCAGAAAATGATTGTGAAACATTATAGTTTGATAGCAGCAATTAATTTTGCAAAAATTGTTTGGTAGAAACTAATTCCCCTCTTGGACAACAATAATTTGGAATTAGTTCCTACCAAACAATGTCGCGAAATTACTTTCTACCACCAAACAATAAAATTACATAATTATTTTCTGCCAAACAATTTTGCGAACTCAATTCTAAAACATTGTTTGGAAGGAAGTAATTGTGCAACATTAATGTTTGAGAGCAGCAAACAATTTTGCAACAATTGTTTGATAGGAATCAATTTCTCAGGATTAGTGACTAAGAGGTAGTTAAGTCTGCCTCTGCTTATCCTTCTATGATCAAACTATATCAGTGGGGCCACGATGGGGTCCACTGTTAGTGACTGCGGCTTGGGGAGTCCTTGTAGCCACGTCACTATCGTTCCTCCTCCCTTATATTCCTCCATCCCAACCCCACCACCTCTAGATACAGAGGCAGGCGGGGCCGATGGATCACGTCAGTGGCAGTGGCACTGGTGGTGTCAACGGGACTCTACCGCAACATCAGCAGGCGCACAATGCGATAGGCTTGGTAAGAATTCATTCCAAATCCTTATTGACCAAGAGAATAACTACTTTCTGTAAAAAAAATGCTGCGAAATCAATTGCTGCTACCAAACAATAGTGGTGCACAATTATTTTTTGTGAAACAATGTTGCACAACTATTTCACAAAATTGTTTGGAAGGAACTAAATGTGCATCATTATGTTTGGTGGTAGTAAGTAATTTTTCGATTCTTTTGGTATGAAGTAACTCCGCGCCAATAGTGACTAATAGGAAATTATGTATGGTTCCGCATACCTTTTGATCTGACTATATAGGTGGGTCCACAAAGAGGTCCATGGGTTGTGACTGTGGCTCACGGAGTCCGCCATTAATCAAGTCACCTTTGTTCCAAGATCCTTCAACATCAAAGCGTCATAAAGTTATACAAAATTGCAGAGCTCTCAACTAGATCTGAACCAACTTTTCTCCAAATTCGTCATGTGATTTCAATTCAAACCAACCACTAGGTCTAGAGATATTCCAAGTAGAGCGATTCTCAACTTCATTTTTCACATAAAATTTACAAAGAACAATAATAATACAATCTAGATCTAGGCGACCTTACAGTGTTTTCTGACGCGAGACATGTGGTGACAGCGGCAAACGACAACGCCACCAATCGTGCATGCAGGAGAGGCGGAGGCTGCAAGAGCTGTCGACGGCGAGCAAGATTATATCATGGTGGATGGAGGATGTGAGCATACAAGCAAGCGCGTGCAAGAGAGAAAGGGGTGGAGGAGGTGAAGATGGCGTACAAACGGTGCGTTTTATACTGAAAAGGAGGGGAGGGGTCCACCACTAGGTTGGATTTGCACGCCAGACACATGCCCGCAAAAGATACGTCTCGTAAATCGATTTCCATATCTTTCTAATTATGATGGGTTGGACCGGCCATTATTTCTATGAGACAAAAACTCGCAGTGAGGCGCTGTGCCAATTCATCAATGGGTAGGTATCTAGAAGTTGAACAATGTCGTACACATGCCCATAAAGGTAACCATCGCGTGACCATGAAGATATCATGACCATATCCAAGGGGTATCAATGCCTGATATTGCCATTGTGAATCATAAAACTAGAGTTAATTTTCAGAGGAATACCCAACCGGGTAGGCCCATAGGCCTACAGAGGCTTATGGCCTGCTTATGGTCGCCCCTATGATGGGCTACACGGAGTAGGATGGGTTAGCTCCCGACAAGGTCTAGGATGATCGAGACCTAACCGTCTAGTATATGCCAAACCTCCAAGAGTATATTTGTGATTGGATTTGTTGTACCTTCAGGGCAATTTTATTATATTGCATGTTCACTTTCGTAAATGAGGTTAGGGACAAATTTTCCATAGCATCCGATCGCTGGCAAGACACGAAACTGGTGGAGTGGGAGTGTATCGGAAGCTCCGGATTTGGTGGATCGAGTTGGCTCTCATACCAGATGTTTCCACACTAATTTGTACACAAATCTCACAGAATTATGAATTGGGGATCTAGCAAATCTGATACCAGATGTTTCCACACTGATTTTCACACAAATCTCACATAAATATGAATTGGTGATCTAGCCCGATCCTCCCAACCACCCCCAGCCAGTTCATACATGGCACAGTCGGTCATTTGTGTCTTACAAGGCAAGTCATTCCTACATCTCTCTTCCTCATTATCACTAGTACAGAACGACACATCCGATACCCCTCTATGGCAACGGCAGGAGTTAGACGACGGAGAATCGCGACATCCCCCGCGTGCCCGCACTGGGCCGTAAAGCAGGCCCACAACAAAGGCAACGGGTGAATAGTGGAATATATGTTGGCAACGGAGGTTAGTTTACCTCTGTTAGCGATGTGTGCTCATCGCACACGGACAATTTTGTAATCTCCGTTGCCATTAGAAGCAGCCCGACAGCTCGCGCCCTATAAGAACCTACTATGCCCTACACTCTCGCTCTCACTGTCTCACTTCCAACCCTAGCCACCGCACAGTCTCCTCTCTCTCCACTCTCTCGCCTGGCTTCCACCGACGGCGCTGGTAGATCCGGCCATCGCGGCCATGGCTGCCCCACCCTCCGGGCCTTCAGGCAGCAGCAGCGTCAGCTAGTGTTGCGGGGACGAGCTTGCGGAACAGGCCGCCGCCGCTCCGGCCCCCGCGGGCTAGTCCCGCACCCTTGGTGCTCGTCCGCAGGAAGAGCACGGCGAAGGCTCCGGCCGCACCCGCTCATTTGGCCGCCATTGCAGCTACCGCGGGATCTGCCAGGCGATGTACCCCGGCCGCCGTCCTCGCTTTCTGAACCATCCGTCTTCCTCCTCCTCGTCCTCCGACGACAAGGAAGAAGAAGAGGAAGAGGAAGAGGAGGAGGAGGAGGAGGATCGTGATCTGGAGATCGCTTGCCAACTCTCCCACGCCGATTTTGAGCGCAATGACGCCAAGCGTCGTCAGGGCGAGGCCGATCTAGAGGCGGCGGTCCTCCTCTCCGAGGACTCGACCCAGGTCGAACGCGCCGAGGAGGCGGTCTACCAGTTTGACCTCCGGGCCGCAATAGCCCTATCTTTGGTTCACGGCGAGGGCAAGGCGCCGCCAGGGGAGGCCGGCGCTAGCTCCGTCGCCGGAGGCGACGCTAAGCGAGCCCGCCTCGCCTAATGCAAGACCCCAGTTCAGTAGGATATTTTTTTTTTGCACTTCTTTTTGCTCGTTTCAGATGATTAGCTCTGTTCTTATTAGGTATTGTGGTAAGTAGCTAATTGTTTAGCCATATATTTGTTCTGTTTTTACTAGGCATTGTTTACACATAGATTTTTAGCTGTTTTCTAGTTGTAAATAGCTAATTGTTTATCCAAAGATATGCTCTGTTTATAGTACGCATTGTTTATACATAGATTTTAGCAGTTTTCTAGTTGTAAGTAGCTAATTGTTTATCCATAGATTTGCTCTGTTTATAGTAGGCATTGTTTACACATAGATTTTAGTTGTTTTCTAGTTATAAGTAGCTAATTGTTTATCCATAGATTTGCTCTGTTTATAGTAGGCATTGTTTACACATAGATGTTAGCTATTTTCTAGTTGTAAGTAGCTAATTGTTTATCCATAGATTTGCTCTGTTTATATTAGGCATTGTTTACACATAGATTTTAGCTGTTTTCTAGTTGTAAGTAGCTAATTGTTTATCCATAGATTTGCTCTGTTTTTAGTAGGCATTGTTTACACATAGATTCTAGCTGTTTTCTAGTTGTAAGTAGCTAATTGTTTATTCATAGATTTGCTCTGTTTATAGTAGGCATTGTTTACACATAGATTTTAGTTGTTTTCTAGTTGTAAGTAGCTAATTGTTTATCCATAAATTTGATCTGTTTATAGTATGCATTGTTTACACATAGATTTTAGTTGTTTTCTAATTGTAAGTAGCTAATTGTTTATCCATAGATTTGCTCTGTTTTTAGTAGGCATTGTTTACACATAGATTTTAGGTTTGTTTCTGTTATGCCGATGATTAAAATTAGGTGACACCGTGTGATCCGGGGTGGCGCTAGTGATTCTTGTGATATGCACAAATACACATCGATCTTGTGCATCCTACTTGGCTCGCTTGCTCCATCCCTGAAATTTGTGTGTCCAATCTACCTATATATGAGGCATTGTTTAGGCTATGTTCTAGTTATAATTAGTTCTATATTTTCGGTAATGCCGACGAGTAAAATAAGGTGACACGGTGTGATTCGAGGGTGGCGCTAGTGATCCTTGTGGTATGCACAAATACCGATCTTGTGCATCCTACTTGGCTCACTAGCTCCATCCCTGAAATTTGTGTGTCCAATCTACCTATATATGAGACATTGTTTAGGCTATGTTCTAGTTGTAATTAGTTCTATATTTTCTGTAATGTCGATGAAGAAGCATATGTCTTGTGTATAGAGATGAAGGAGCTTACATTTTGATTTTTTTTCATCTCCTTTAGGGCGAGGAGGAAACCTGAAAACTATGCGGCGGCCGTGAAGACGTAGGAGCGGGGCTCCGTCCACATGGTCCACTGAAGCCGGCGCCTCCAGGAGCAAGACTTTTGTGCAGTACTAAATAGGTAGAAGAAGAGCAAGCAATGAAGCTGGGCGAAGAGGAAGGTGAAGAACCGGCGGCCGTCAAGCAGGAACTACAGGGCTCCGTCGACGGCGCAGCAGGCGTCACCGCCATTTTTTTTCCTTTAGCCCTCATTACAAATGGCAAAAAACTAATCTCCGTATCTGATGTAAAGACTAAAGGCAACCATTATATATTATGTCCGTTGCTAAACTTATTGCAAACGATCAAAATCTCCGTTGCCATTGTGAGGCTTCACATCAGTGACAGAGGCGGGGCCACGAACCCTTTCTCCGTTGCCGATGGGCTTTTTGGCCCGTTTCCGATGTGTCGTTCTGTACTAGTGTATATAGCTCTCGTCTGGCCTGCTTCAGGTGGCCCAATCGCCACTGGCCATCCAGCTTGGAGCCCACATGTCCCTTTTGGGCCTTGCCACTTGTAATCCACCTGTCGTTGACCGTCCGTTTGTGACTTGATCGTTGACATGTAGAGCTAGGTAGTTGACATAAACATGCTAGCTGGCGGGAAATGTTATACATCGCCCACAGGAGGCGTGATGACGTGAAACACACGTTTGCTGGGAGACCCCAAGAGGAAGGTATGAAATAGTGCAGCAGCAGTTTTCCCTTGAAAACAATACCAAGGTTATCGAAAAAGTAGGAATTGGAAAAGTTTCAACATGGTGCCAAAGCTACTCTGGCGCTTATAGCTTCGGCGTGGACCTGCACACAACACAATCAAACTATGTTGCCCAACGAAACATGAAGGTTGTCAATTGATGCGTCTCAAACGTATCTATATTTTCTGATGTTCCATGTTGATATTATACCAATTGTTACATGTTTTATATACACTTCATAGCATTTTTATGCATTTTCTGAGACTAACCTATTAACAAGATGCCACAGTGTCAGTTCTTGTTTTCTGCTGTTTTTGTATTCCAGAAAAGCTAGTCTGGAAATATTCTCGGAATTGGATGAAACTTGGACAGAACCTCCTATTTTTCCAACACGAAGACGGAGTCCAGCGGAGACGCGGAGGGGAGCCACATGGCACCCACACCATGGGCCGCGCGGGCCCCCCTGCCACGCCGTGGGGTGGTGTGGGGCCCTCGTGGCTCCGCAGCCGCCGCACTTTCGCCTATTTATTCCTCCCGACGCGAAAACCCTAAATACCCGAGCCATTATCCACGAAAAGTTCCAGAGATGCCGCCGCCGTCAACCCTACCTCGGGAGGGTTCAGAAGCTCTTCCCGGCACCCTGCCGGAGAGGGGAATCATCACCGGAGGGCTCTACATCACCATGCCTGCCTCCGAAGTGATGCGTGAGTAGCTCATCCTTGGATTACGGGTCCATGGCAGTAGCTAGACGGTTGTCTCTCCACTTTATGTTATCATGTTTAGATCTTGTGAGCTGCCTATCATGATCAAGATCATCTTATTGTAATGCTACATGTTGTGTTTGCTGGGATCCGATGAATATTGAATACTATGTCAAGTTGATTATGAATCTATCTTATATGTTATTTATGATCTTGCATGCTTTCCGTTACTAGTAGATGCTTTGGCCAAGTAGATGCTTGTAACTCCAAGAGTGAGTATTTATGCTAGATAGTGGGTTCATGCCTCCGGTAATCTGGGAGAATGACAATAACTTCTAAGATTGTGGATGTGCTATTGCCACTAGGGATAAAATAACCGATGCTTAGCTTAAGGGTACGTCGTTAGGTCTAATGCATTTGTTTACTTTACGCACATTATTTAATGCAATTATCCGTTGCTTGCAACTTAATATCAACGGGGAACTCGGTATGACAACCTGGCGGTGGATTATTAGTTATAGACGTTGTTGGATAACAGTCTATGTATTTTGTCGTAATGCCCACATCAATATCATAGTAATCATCATGTCATATATATGCATTGTTATGTGTTCAATATTTTGTCAATTGCCTAGCTGTAATTTGTTCACTCAGCATATTAGTTATCTTTTATGGAGAGACACCACTAGTGAACTATGGACCCCGGTCCATTCTTTTACACTGATAATACAACCAACTGTAAACACTGTTCCTTTTCATTCTCTGCAATTTACTACTGTTTTCCGCACCATACGTGTAATCCTTTGTTTTCAGCAAGCCGGTGAGATTGACAACCTCACTGTTTTGTTGGGGCAAAGTAGTTTGATTGTGTTGTGTGCAGATTCCACGTCGGCGCCGGATTCCCTGGTGTTGCGCCGTGCCATATTCCGCCACCAACAACCTTCAGAAGTGATTTCCTGCTCCTACTGGTTTGATTAAACCTTGGTTTCATACTGAGGGAAACTGCTGATAAACTGCTTCATATCTTCCTCTTGGGGTCTCCCAGCGAACGTGTGATCCACGCTATCATCAATCTCCCCGACTTGCTAAATACAAAGGATTAAACGTATGGTGTGTAAATAAATATAAATGCAAAAATGAACAGCGCGCAAATGAGTGTAGAGCGTGGTGGAAATGGTGTTTTTATCAGTGTAAAAGAATGGACCGGGGTCCACTGTTCACTAGAGGTGTCTCTCCCATAAACAGATAAACAAACATATTGGGTGAACAAATTAAAGCTAGGCAATTGACAATGGCAAGGGCAGGACAATGCATATTATGTCAAGATAAAGTTCATTGTAGTATTTATTGGGCATTACAACACGATACATAGACCGCTTACCAGCTGTATCTATAGCTAATAATCCACCCCGAGATAACATCCGTGTCTCCCGCGAGTATTAAGTTGCAAGTAACAGATAATTGCATTAAGCAAAGTGTGTAATGTAAACAATGCAAATGACATGTAGACATAACATAGTTGTTTTCTCCCTAGTGGCAACAACACATCTAGAGTCTTAGTCATTTCTGTCATCTCGAGACCAGGCTACCGGAGACATGAACCCACTATCTAGTATAAATACTCCCTCTTAGAGATACTAGCATCTACTTGGCCAAAGCATCTACAAGCATCGGAAAGCATGCAAGAACATAAATAAAACATAGAGATAAATAGATGAACAACTTAATCAAAACTTCACAATTCATTGAAATCCAGCAAACACAATATGCAACATTACATAAAGATGATCTTGATCAGGCAGCTCATAAGATCTAAACATGATAGCACAAAGTGGAGAGACAACCATCTAGCTACTGCTATGGACTCGTAGTCCAAAAATGAACTACTCACGCATCAGTCCGGAGGCGGGCATGGTAGTGTAGAGCCCTCCGGTGATGATCTCCTCCTCCGGCAGGGTGCCGGGAAGAGCTGCAGAACCCTCCCGAACTTGGGTTGTCGACGACGGCGGCGACGGAACTTTTCGTGAATTTCTGATCGGGTGCTTAGGGTTTTCAGGGAGGAAATAATTAATAGGCGAAAGGGCGACGTCGGTGGAGCGCCAGGGGCACCACACAGGCTGGGGGCGCAGCCCACCTCTAGGCCGTGCCTAAAGGCCGCCTCCCCTCCTGGGTGGTCGCCTCTGGTTCGTCTTCGGTCGGTGCCTTCGGTTCTTTGCAAAAATAATTCCCGTAAAGTTTCGTCTCATTCCGAGAACATTTATTTAACAACTTTTATGGAACAAAACGACAGCAGAAAACAGAAACTGGCACTGTGACATCTTGTTAATAGGTTAGTCCCAGAAAATGTATAAAATGATATAAACTGTAATTAAACAAATAGTAATTGGTATAAAACATGCATGGAACATAAAAAATTATAGATACGTTTGAGACGTATCAAGGCGCTTCGCGCTAGTACCGAGGGGAGCCCGCCGGCACATTCGGCTATTCTTGCTTTTTTTCTTTTATATTATATTTTTTCATTTTTTTTTGCTTGTTTCTTTATTTTCTGTACTTTTTCTTTTCTGTTTTTCTTTTCTTTTATTTTCACTTATTAGGATTTTTTTAAATGGTTTGAAAAATGTTTAGGTGAAAAATGTTCATATTTGGAAAATGTTCAATTCGAGATCAATTTTAAAATGTTCAGATTAAAAAATTATTCACATTCGAAAATTGTTCAAATTTGAAAATTGTTCACATTCAAAAAATGTTCAAATTCAAAAATATTCAGATTAAAAAATGTTCAAATTCGAAATTTGTTCAACATTTTTTAATTTGAAAAAAGAATCAAAATCATAAAAAGTGAAAAAGAAAAAAAGAAAACGAAAAAAGAAACAGACAAGAAGAAAAACAGAACAATGAAATTCCGCTAAAATAGGCAGCCCATCATCGAAGCATTTATGGCGGCGCATCTGTTTTACGTCACTAATGGACGATATATAGGATTTGCCCTAGCTGGCTATGCAGCCCGACAATGCTCCTATCGTGGCGTGAAGTGGTTTTTTTTATTGAATCGGTGCATACCATACTGGGCTTGGGCTAGGCTAGTGGGTATCACGCGCCCTAAAAAACATAGACTCCCTCCGATCCGGTATAAGTGTCGGGGCAAATGACCTGTTTCATACAATTTAACAGCACTAGTCGTGACACTTTTAGGATCGGAGGTTGTACAATAAGGGTGTGTTTGGTAGCCCGGGGCAACCCAGATATTCTCCTCTCATCTCAAATTTCGTTGTTTGGTAGGCCGGGTCGGCTCCATCGGGCAGTGACCAGCTCATGCGAAAAGGCCTCTCAGCCCTGCCCGCTTGGGAAGCTCAGATCGAGCTTCGCACCTCAGCCCTGCTGAGCTCGTCCCGGAAAAATCCCACGCGCGGTCCCACGCGAGCGTCAGGTGACGAGGCTATACCCTTCGGGTCCCCTATTATTGGTATACCTGGTGCAGCCCAGACGAAGCCTAACCTGGCGGCCCAGCAATTACTTCAAGCACAAGTAAAGAACTCCAAGACGTAGTCTACTAGGACTCTTGTAAACCCTACCTAGCTCCCTTTATAAAGCCGGGCAGGGGCGCCCCATAGACAGATCAATACTAGATCCACTACTCGCATAGGCATAACGAGACCACGTCTCACCATATCCTCATTACGGCCACCATGTAACCTCATATATCATCATAATCAGACAAGCAAGAGTATGTCTTTACCTCACAATGAGGGGTCGAATCTGGGTAAATCCTTGCTTGTCAGTCGTCCGATACTACCAGCGCGCACATCTTCTCCCTCAAAATCTAACTGGGTACTCAACCCTGAGATTGTCATGGTCGTACCACGTCAATTGGCGCCGTCTGTGGGAAGAACGCGTGTTGGATCGCAGTTTCGGCGGCTCCATCATCTTCATCGACAAATCTTCATAGACAAAAGCGACCATATCGCATCTAGCGGCGGCGTTATGTACATAACATATCCAATCTACGTCACATCGCAGGCGATGCGATCAAATTCATCATCAACAAGCAGCCGACGACTTCATCGGGTGGCCACGACGTCCTGTACACAAGCTCCGCATCCAACCCGACGGAAGCATCACATGCGTGCACCGCGAGATCCAATCTGAAGAAAACCGACGAGCATGCAAAGCGAGCCAAACAAAAACGGCGGCGGCAACCTCCGCGATCCAATCCGCAGAAGCTTTGCGCCACGACCGGCGACTCCTTCAGCAGATCCAATCTACAAAAGGTCACGCGCACCCGTGTCGTATGCAGGTCCGTTCCAACTGCGGCTTCCATCGGGTGCTAGCTAGCTGGAGGGAGCAATTACGAGAAGAAAAGTTGAATCACGTCCAGCAGCAAAGTACTGATCGGCGCATCAAGTCCCAAGAAAATTTATGCCCAAAGGAAACAGTGTCTACAATCGATCCTGGACGCCACTGCGTGACCTTGTCCCTTGGCTGATCGGGTTTTTCTTACTCAAATTTATCTTGTCTCTTGGATTATTCTATACATTAATTTTTACTTAGATCTAATCATCCACCACATGCATGCATGTTTATCTGGTTTTGCATGTCACGGCGACCGACAACGTGCGGTGACTCGCACCGGGGGCTCGACACCAGCATCGCCCTGGCGTGTCGCTAATCAAATCCGGTGCAAACCCGGCATCGCCGGCAGCATACGCTACTTCGACTCCGATCTCGACGGCCCTGGCGGCCAGGACTGCGGCATGCACGGGGACTTGATATGCCCGAGTACTTGCCGTCAAGAGAAGATCAAAGCACCCAACCACGGCGAACAGCGGCCAGACCTGCCCTTGCATGCGGCTGCACGCAGGCGCCCATGCACAGACTCAGTTTCAACAAGTGTTCTGTTCAAATCCTTCTGATTAATCTATCTAATCTGCATAGCTTTTTCTTATGTGCATAAACCTAGATCGATTGGAACCTGGTTGCCTGGAGCATGCAAGCCCACGTTACCCATCAAAGAAAACGTGACGCATGAGACCAGCTCGGCGACATCGCTATCGTCATCGACCCTGCTGTGGGCAAAATCCGACTCCTTCAACTTCTTCAACCACCACAGCGGCGATCAGCGCGGCGCACCGGTACACAAAGCCCGCTCTTTAGAAGGGCACTACGTACCCTTGGGGGCTAGAACTCGACGCCAACAACGGCATCAGTTTTGACCACGAGCACCCGGAAAACCGGCGACTCGGGAAGACGGCAGCGGTCAGCGTCCGCTGCCAGCACATCGGCTAAAATCATCACCGACCCGACGGACCATCGACTCCGTCCGACAATCACAATCGCCATCGACCCGCCGAGGTCAACTTCGACTACTTGACAATCGCATCCTCTGTGACGAGATCGTCACGGCGTTCACAACTCGACATCAACAACGACATCAGCGTCGACTGCATATACCCGACAGACTGGCGACTCAGGTCGGCGTCGACGCTGCACATCTTCATCGACTTCGACTCCGACACACGAGGGCTGGCGGCCTCGCCTTCATCGACCCCACCACATACCCTCGGGGGCTGGCACTTCTTCAACAACAACAAATTCGTCGCTGCACTCGACAAGACGACACTCGTGCCTTCTTCGACTCCGCGTCGTCGCCTCCGCATCGCCGATTCGACAAAAAAAGACTCGGGGGCTGGCGCCCCGTCATCAACGACAAACAACAACTTCGTCGCTCCACACGGTAAGGCGACTCCGACACCTTCAGCAACTCCGCCGCGTCGACTCCGGTCCGCCGCGTAGACCTCTTTGTCGCACAACTCCGCCACGTCGACTGTGGTTCGCCGTGTCGACTCCGATCCGCCGCATCAACCTCTTCGTCGCACAATACCGCCGCGTCGACTCCGGTCCGCCGCGTCGACCTCTTCGCCGTTCAACTCCGCCACGTCGACTTCGGTCCGCCGCGTCGACTTCTTCCGACTAAACACTGCAAGACTTAGCCGCACCCGATGCTCGGGGGCTGCGCCACAAATGTCGCGACAAATTCGCCTCGGCAGCACCCGAACATTCGGGGGTTGCGCCACGCAGGTTAAAGAAAATACACAAACATCGGACACACCCGAATGCCCGGGGGCTGCGTCGTGCAAAGTCAAAACTTCGTAATTCGCTTGACGCACCCGAACACTCGGTGGCTGCGCTAGGCAGGTTATAACATATTCACCTTGGCCGCACCCGATGCTCGGGGCTGCGCCGCACAGGTCGTAACAAATAAGCCAAAGCCGGTCACTCGACCGCCTCGTCGATTTCGAAGATGAAAATCAAACTACGCCAAGGCTGGTCACTCGAATGCCTCGTCGATTTTGGGGGTGGCAATCAAACTGAGACAAATTGATCACTCGACCGTTTCAAAGACAAGGAGCGGATCAAAAGTTTATTCAAAGCTTTGAGATTATCCTCAACTGCAAGCAATTAAGCACAATCTCGGGGGCTACTCCCAGCGGGAGCCCTGAGCGGGCACCCGACGAATTACCGAGTCCAAAGCACCAGACAACGCAGTAACAACGTGAAGACTAAGCCCAAAGTTGAGAACATCCTTGGACAACTCAGATTCGCCATTGGCTCGAGTGCGTCGGATTTTTCAAAGTCAGGTTCTCTACAGCCTGCACTGGATTTTTCAAAGTCGGGTTCTCTATAGCCCGCACTGGATTTCTCAAAGTCGGTCTCTCTATAGATCGCATCGGATTTATTATTATTGGATTTCTCAAAGTCGGTCTCTCTATAGATCGCATCAGATTTATTATTATTGGATTTCTTACACTGGATTTTTTAAAATCGGTCTCTCTATAGATCGCATCGGATTTATTATTATTGGATTTCATACACATACAATGGATTTCTCATAAATGATTCAACTCACGAAGAATGGATAATACAGTCATCACATGGTCATCAACACACCCGACGCATCGACTACGCCTACTCGACATACTGTTTTGAGTCTCTGCCCGATACTTCGAATCGACCAGACACTCGGGGGCTACTGACGAGGTTATACCCTTCGGGTCCCCTATTATTGGTATACCTGGTGCAGCCCAGACGAAGGCTCACCTGGCGGCCCAGCAATTACTTCAAGCACAAGTAAAGAACTCCAAAACGTAGTCTACTAGGACTCTTGTAAACCCTATCTGGCTCCCTTTATAAAGCCAGGCAGGGGCACCCCCATAGACAGATCAATACTAGATCCACAACTCGCATATGCATAACGAGACCACGTCTCACCATATCGCCATTACGGCCACCATGTAACCTCATATATCATCATAATCAGACAAGTAGGAGTAGGTCTTTACCTCACAATGAGGGGCCGAACCTGGGTAAATCCTTGCTTGTCAGTCGTCCGATACTACCAGCGCGCACATCTTCTCCCTCAAAATCTACCTGGGGTACTCGACCCTGGGATTGCCGTGGGCGTACCACGTCATCAGGCGCCCAGCCCCCAGCGAAAACCCTCCTCATTTCCCCCCGTCTCCTTCGTCCCACCCTCCGCCGCCTCCTCAGCCCGGCGCCGCCTCCGCTGGTTCTCAGCCCGGCGCCGCCTCCCTCCGGTCAAAGCACGGTCGAGCGCCGCTGCCTCGCGCCGCTGGTAGTCTTCCTCGCGTCGCACGCCTCGAACCGCCAAGCTCCTACGTCGCGGCGCCAAGATCCTGCTGCACGCCTCGCCCTATCTCGCAACCATGGCTTAGATGGGATACTTGCCTCATCTTCGTGTGAAGATAAAAAAAACTTGCCTCATCTACTCCGTGATGGAAAAACTTGCCTCATCTTCGTGAAAGGAAGTGTTTCCTCTAACTTGCTGGAGCGGCCGACGGAGGGCGAAGAAACCGCCGATTCGGCGACGGCGAGGTGGATTGCCTGGGGAGCTCACAAATCGCCTTTCTTACTGTAGATGGGGAAAGGGAACGGTCCTTTTTTAGCCTCATAGTCTTCATCCATCTGTCTTAGCTTGTACGTATCCGAATCACGATCCGGTCGTAGATCTCGATAGTGTCGATGTCAAAGTCAAGATTGACATCAATGTCGCCGAAGTTGATATGATCGGATGACACAAGGTCCCAACAGACGGCGCCAGCTGTCATATTCTGCAAACATGCAAGCGTGCCCATAAGTGCACATGTTTATTTGTTCGTGGGAGCGCTTAGGCGAGCTAGCGAAACATGGGACATGGGTTACCCATGTTTAGGCCCCATTGTACATATGAAAACCCTACTCCTGCCTTGATTTATATTATATGGGGAAAATATCAAGGGGGTTACAATGTGTTGAACTCGATGAGGTTTGGTGGCGATTGAAATAAGGAAAAGACAAATATGGATTCTAGATGATCTGGACGATGACGGTGGTGCGGTGCTTCTATGAATCTTGGATTGTTTAGGTCTTCATGAGTGCCCTAATTCTTTTTTTTTTTGCGAAACACAGTACAAACGTAGACGCTCACATAAGCGTGCACGCACTCACCCCTATGAACGCACACACACACCCTACCCATATGAGCACCTCCGAAATACTGAGCCGACGGGTCGAGTCTTGAGATTGACGAAGTCACCACAGGCACCTTGCTGTCGATGGAACGTCGCCTCCCACTGAAGAATATCCCGCTTAAATGAGAAACACCAGTGTTAAACCTGGGGTTTGAACTCTGGTGGGCTGGGGTACAACCACCCTCCTAACCATCTTGCCAGAGGCAAGTTCTCGCCCTAATTCTTCTTTTATAGTGTCCGGTTGGTCGGTGACGCCTTTCCTATACGTGAGAGTACTTGTATCACACGAATGAGAGTATTATGTGCACACAAAAGGCTCTTTTTGTATCCCTTCTTATTATTATTTTTCTTCTTCTTCAAGTCTTTCCTTTGGAACCATGACCTTACTTTGGAGGGATTTGGATGAATCCTTCTAGATCATTCCAGACTTCGAAAGTGCAAGCGCACCTAGCCAACAAGGTAACCATAATGCCATGGTAAGATAATATTTACTCCACATATGCTTCGCAATTTACCAATATGTACAATTAATAGAAAGGTGGATATGAGAATAGATACAAGACCAAGCACTTCAATTCATGCAAGAAATATACCTCTGAAGTTAACCTTAGGAAGTGCCTTTGATATAGTGTGAAGTGTCTAGCCACTTTATCATAGATTGTCCCAAGTGAAAGGAAGGGAAGGATAAGAAGGATATAAGTGGAAGGGCCACAACAAGAACCAAAAGAAAATCAAGGACCAGGATAGCAATTACATCATCAAGTCGTCAATAATGGATCAATACAAAGGGCTCAAAATATTAATAAAAATCCAAGCACTATGATGATAGTGATGATTACATACTTGTGAGTAATTAGAATATGACTTTCTCGCATATAGATGAGCTTGCTAATGTTTTTGAGAAGCAAGATAAGTTATTTGTCAATGAGAAGTTTGAGGCTTTGACTCGTGATCTTGGAAAAATCAAGACAAAACACCGTTAACAGAAAGGCGTATCACTCTAATGAGGGAACATGAGGAGCTCACACTTGATTATCTCTTTGATCTTTCGTCGGCTTGGCCATCTTCTTGCACTCCCCATCATTGCCCTTCTCTTTATTCATGCCTTTTCTCAGGATCAAGCACCACAAATAACGTGCCTAGCGCCTCAATAACAACGGTGCGTAGGTTACAGAGGCTTGTCACGCCATCCCCAACCTCCACCCCTCCATCGTTGTTTGGCATGCCACCGTCAATCCATCACACATAAGTTCGGTGAGGTTGGTTTTTTGTATGCAGTGATTGTGAGACATGATGTATTTTTATGTTTTTGTTTCATCCTAGTTTATAGAAATGAAAGATTGTCGGGTAACTCTTCACCGGTTGTGGTGGAGTCTGCATCGGCAAGTACAAACAAGAAGGCACCCCCTAAAGGAGGAGGCAGCTGCACTCGATTAGAAAATGAGTTGTTGAGTAAGACATGGCAAGAAATTAGTCGATGTCATATCCATGGAAATTAGCAGAAGTCTTAACACATACCAGAAGAGAGTATCAACCTCTTTTTTTTTGCATATGATCAAATTGAGATGCATCATAGAAGTGTCAGAACATTGCGGCCCTGCGGGAGCATGTATGTTCACTACAATACCTCTACTATTTGTTTGCTTTTGTGTTTTCCTGTGTTGGATATTGACATGTTTGCTTTAGTTGTTTTCCTGTGCTAGATCAATGGTGACATGTCCTTTGTACTGATCCATTGTTGGATACTTTTGGGGAATCATTTTTTTGAGAGTAAAAAAATGAGACCACCCAGGACTAGCCCTTGGTAGCATATTTTTATAAGAGAATTGCTCCTTTGTGAGAAAACCAGGAATTCGTCCCCGATGGGAATCGAACTCAGGCTGTTGAGCGTGCTCACCCACGTCTCCAACCACTGGGACTTGTCCGGTTTTCTTTGGGAATCATGAGAAGTGAAAGAAGCAGACTCCTCAAACGTACCAAATAATAGGAATATACTGTTGCCACTACTTCTACTCTGTTCCTAGGACTACGCAGGATGAAGAATAAGGGTCTCCAAGGACGATACATGAATTTGGTTACATGAATTTGGCCCCGTAGTAAACTGTTGGAGATATGCCCTAGAGACAATAATAATTTAGTTATTATTTATCTCCAGGTTTATTATTAATGTTTATATCTTTATGCTATAACTGTATTGGCACTTGAATAGCAAATACAACGTGTTCAAGAGAAAAACCTCCAATACAGGTGTAGAGATATGAACAAGTAAAAGCGTTCTGTTCTTGTCTTAAGACTAGCCTATCTTGTTGTTTGATGATCATGTTTTCCTGATCATGAACTTTGTATAAGTCACACAACTATAGGAGTTTATTGTCGGAATGACAATAGTACTGAACTGGCCCATTGTATGATCTTGCTAAGAGACTAATCATCAACGATGAAGGTAGCAATTGATCATATGTTTTGTTTTCATTTGCTGTATTCTTTTGCTATGAGAATATCTAGTGACCGCTTATTCGACACTCATGCTTTGATTGTCACCTAACGTCTGGCCATAACTGGGGACCATAACGGTGGTTTTTGGGTGTGGACTAGAATAATGTATTGGAACAGAGATTATTCAAGAATGTCACTTACTCTCCAGACGATGGAGAGATACATCCTCTAGGCCATCTCAGTATTACTATTGTCACCAATCGTCTGGCCAGACATAGCGTGATTAATCACGGACAATATAAATACGGAATGAGAAAAAAGAATGATATTGGTACGAGAATAATATGTGTTATGATCAAAGGGTTTGATCACACTAGAGCACATTGTCTCAAATCTCGAGATATCATTGGTATCGTGTACGTAAGGGGATTAGCGTAATGAGTAACACACAAGTTCTGTCGTTCACTCATGAACACACGGGAGCCAGTATGGCCGTCTAGGTCCCAATGCTGGTTATTGTCTGGTAAGTTCTCGGACATGTCTTTGTGTTTACTGAACCTTTCAGGTCACACACTTAAGCTGTGAGTCAATCTTTTATTGAGAGAATAAAGTTGTAGTTTTGTGATTATGAGAAGTGGTCGGAGTCCCTCCGATGTCACAGGAACAACTCCAGAGTGATTCGGAGAAGTTCCGGTGAAGTTATTATGAGAGGGAAATGATGCCGGTATAGGGCAGAATTTCCTATGAGAGAAATATGGCGAACATGATATGTTCCGGGATGCCGGGAAGTGTTTCCGACATCAGTGGATAGAGTCGATGATTTTATCTATAGAGTATATTTGGTTCCGAAAGAGTTTCGGAGGTTTGCCGGGAAGGGCGGGATGCGCCGGAGAAGAGTGGGAGACTTGGTGCGGCCGGCCTGGATGGTGGGGCCATGCGGCTGGCCCATACTAGGTATGGCGCAGCCACATGGGCGACTCCCCATCCGACTTGGAGGAGGGGTGCGGCTGGCCTCCTAGGGCCGGCGCACCAAGGGGTTGGTGTTTACCCCTTCCCCAAGCACCTCCTCCCCTTGACCCGCTATATATACTCCACCCCCTCCCACAAGGAGGACAATCCAATTGACTTGCATAAGTTTCTCTCTCTAGATATTGTGCAATTAGACGAAGCTCTAATCTAGATGGCGCTCTAATTAGACTTCGATCTAATCTCTCTCTAGTAGATCTCATGTGTTGAGAATTAGATCTCTCTAGTCTCATATAGATCTAATCGACCCTGATTAAATCTACCACTAAATCTACGCACCACTAAATCTACGCCGAAAGGTTGTCTCTCTTCGTCGGTGCTAGTAGCTCTAGGTGACGAACGTGCTTGGCGGGTTGGCGCCGTGTACGTGTGGATACCTCTAGAGCGGGGTTGCGCAAGTAGTTCCCCGAGGACGGACCGGCAACAATCTCATCTCCCGTCGTGGACGTGAGATTCTTCATCAGGCTTCACCGACATCTAGTTCGACAAACACAAGATCTTCCGCAACGGTGTTTGTAAGTATCTAGATCTAACATTATGGGATGCAGCATATCTTCATAGAATAGATCTTTACGGCAAGGTTACGGAAAATTTTAAAGTTTTACCCGCAACCTAATATAAACAACACCAGTTGATAGTGAAAATGTGTCACTAATAATAGCCTTACATAGCATCCGATGGACTAGTCTAGGCATATCCTCTATTGTATCTTCGGGGTATATCCAGTTGACCAACGTCCACATCCACATCTATATTCAGACGATTGCTAGAAGTGACATCATACCGACACAATTTTTATGTTTTAGGGTACAAAATACCGTGCCCAGCTTAGCAACCCGAGGAAGATTTCTTGTCTGAGTTAAGTCACCGGCCAGGGCTTACTCTCATGAATCATGACCACAGAACTTGCTTTCCAAAGATCATATACTCTAACAAAGCCATATTCTAAAGTGTGCAAGCATCATATACTCAACAAGAAGGAAATGTATTTAAATATTTGTTAGCTAACGAAGCTCACAATACCAAGCACAGGTTTCCACTTCAAAGACTACGGGTCCTTTTGCCACCAAGGATGCAGATTGATAACCACGTTTAAAGCACTAGTTAAAATTGTTTTGGGGAGATTGAATGTTGATGATAACCCTGTGAAGAATAGTTCAGATACAATCACCACAAAATGCCGGTGTCAAAAAGGGTCAGGTGCCCCACGTTTAATGCTGCCTGGATAGTCTAATGATCTGTCGTCGGGAGGTACACCCGATGGAAGTTGTTCATGTTCAGCTTCCTCCGACAGTTAGGGCACTTCTTATTAGCCTGAATGGCAGCCTTGATACACTTCTGGCAGAAGATGTGACCACAGATGGTCGATGATGGTTCGGCCAGCTCGTTCATGCACACAGGGCAGCTGAACTTTGGCTCCTTTGGGACCTCCCTCACAGGTTCAGGAGGAGCCTGCACCACCTTGGGCTGCAGTGTTCAAGAAAGCCTTAGAAAACATATATAGCTACTACAGGTGAAGTACAGCGTACAATTCTTACCAAGATATTGGTTTCCGGTGTGTCTACTATGTTTATTACAAGGTTGTTGTTCGGTGCTCTCGAGCGACCGTGCCTAGGGTTCATGCCCAGAGACAGTAGTGTGTTCACATGCTCATCAAGTGCTTCCCCTGGAACAGAAGACGTAAATACCATGTTAATAGACGGGAATCATAGACAAGAAGGCAAACTAGGGAATTAATATATTTATATACACACAGACCTGTCTACAGCATGAGACGCAATAGTTTTTACATCTTAATTTGGAAAACTTCATACATTAACAATGGTAAATTCTGACTCAACATTGTCATGACCCAATTCTAATGGATAAGCCACAACACCAAAGGGAAATTCAGTATTAAGTCTGAAGGAATTGCGCTAGCAGAACTTTCAGGCAATATAATACTTAGAGCTAATAAGATTGCCTTGATGTAGAAAAAACATAATACTTAGAGCTCTTTCATATTACTACAGGTCAGATGATCCCAGATCACAGTCGTTCATTGTGAAGATCAGTAGCAGAATTGCTTTATACGCCGTTGTGCCCAAAATCATGAGGATATGTCTAAACGAGGAACGATTTAAACAGAATTTATTAAACATAGCATTCCTTATATTCTGCGTCGATTTAATGCAGTGGAGACCATGCACACATACAAGAATGGTAGCTTCCATATATATTGTTGTAAATAATTTTCTATCATGCTCTTTTCTTATCAATCCTAGCCGACTGTTGATGTGCAATACTATAGAAGTTTAAGGGCATGATCGACACAAAAAATATATAGATGGTCAGGGCATACAGGAAGCTAAAATTATAAGGAATTGGATATCTTATTCAATTGTTGCAGTAAGGTGAATTGAATAATTGTTCGATTTTTGCAGTAAGGTTGTTATAAAACTTGCCTAAGAAACATCACAAACCACCAATCCAACAAAAAAAGGAACCAACAGTTGGGTCTAGTCAGTCTGGTAAGTAAACCAGACAAGTGGAAAACAAGCCAAAAAAAAATCCCCTAATGATATATGGTGAAGTCGAACCCGTGACCTACTACCACAGGGCAGCATGCTTGCTAGCCAGCTACGCTATATTCTCTTTATTGTAAACGGTGAAAAACATAATACTTATCTTGTATATAGAATGTGGACGCAATAAAAACCCAAGAAACAAATGATGTGGGGAGTCAAACTTAAGTCATAGGGGTTGCAGTGACCAAGTTTGGCTAGGATAACCACCATTCCAACAAAAAAGGAACCAACAGTTGGGTCCGGTCAGTCTGGTCATTAAACCAGAGAAGAAAAAAACAGGCCAAAAATATTTTCCTTCCCCAACAATATATGGTGAAGTCGAACCCGTGACCTCCTACCATAGACAGCATGCTTGCTAGCCATCTACGCTACATTCATCTTTATTGTAAACGGCGACAAAATAATACTTAACATGTATGTAGAACGTGGGATGCAATAAAAACGCAAGAAAAAAAATTATGCGGGGAGTCAAACTTAAGACATAGGGGTTGAAGTGACTGGCTAGGGTAACCACTTGGTCCTATATTTAGAATGTTGGATGTCATAAAAACACGACAAAAAAATAATGGGGGGAGTCGAACACTCAAACTTAAGGCATACAGGGTTGCAGTGCCAAGTTTGGCTAGGATAACCACTTGGTCCACTGGGTTGTTTTGTTTTCTGCGGAGATACATCTCCTTGATAAGGAAACACTAAACCATGGTTAACTGCCCGCCCACATGTTAGAGTGCCGTTGAAAAGGACTGCTGCCAGTTCGATGAATGCTCTGATTTTAAAAACTATGCGTGCATAGGGAAACATATGTATTTAAGCCGTACACCTTGTATGCACCGACCACGGAGCTCTAATAAACACCAAGGATGATGTGATGATCACCACGCCACATCATGTTAGAATAATCGGGGAAACAAAACTCCATAGATCTCGGCAAAAGTAGGCAATCTCGGTAGATTGGTAAAGAAATTGCTATGGTCAAGTACTGTTTGTATGAATTTGAATTTATTGGGTAAGATCCGTGGAAACAAGAGTACAACACATCTTAATGCTCAGATAACAGAAGACATGCCTGTTTTGGTGACCTTGGATCAAAACCCATGCCACCCAAATTTTTCTTGCCCTCGTTCAAAGCTAATTTATAAGCAGTTTCCATACCTACGGGCTTGGAATATGCAAGCCTATAACTGGGCCGCTGTTTTGACATCTCCACTAATATTAAAAGAGCCAGTGAGGCAGATCCAAACAATCTGAGCCGTAGACACACATGATCCAACGCCTCAAAACCATCCTTATGTGTCAAATGCGTTTAGGCTCTGCCCGCAAAAAAAAACGTCAGCCAAAAATTGCAACCGGTCCTCTCCATCACGATTCACGAGCCTTACGGCCGGCCGCCGTCATCTCCTCGCCCCGCACTCTCCAGTCTCCACCGCACCGCTGCCCCTCTCAGCCGCATCAAGCGCTCAGCAGAAACAAGGCATCGTGGCCACCGCGGCATCCCGCAGCCTTCTTTGTCAGCGTCCCGCAACCATATCCGCCGAGGCCACATACACTCGCGTCGCCGCGGCGCTCTCCGCCGTCGCCGTCCAACGTCACGTCCCCTCCGCCCGTTGGACGCCCGTCCCCAGATCAACGACATGGTCACCTGAGGCAGCCTGCGCCCATCAACTTATTGCGTCTTGCAGACGCTCATCCTCAGCCGGAAATCAAGATTTGTTTTCCGGATCTTTTTTCTGAACCTAAGTGCCATCTACAGGTATTCAGGTCAGCGTACTTGGCAGCCGGAGCGGCAGCTTATTCAGGTCAGTTTGTATGTTCAGTGTGTGCTTCTAAAGTTTGTAGGTTCAGTACGTGCATCAGCTGTCCAGGTTCAGATTGTTGTGTTTTACGCGATACCAAGAAACATGATGACAATTGTAAAGGCTGTCGTTCTCAATATTTTGTTTAGTGAAAATTCTATCATTGGCAACAAGTTGAGTGAAAATCTTCTTGTAACTACTGTATGATGGTACAACTGCGTTACATTATGCTACAAACATGTTACGTTACCGTATTAAGCAGATCAAGTGCCACCGCTATACGCCGTCGAGAACGCAAGTACAGCCAAGCTTTTTCCACTTAAATTAGCAACATTTAATTTTCCAGTGGGAAATAATTTGCCATGTTTCATGTTGCTAGGAGTTCTGGAGGTATCAGCACAACCAATTGTAGGTTCTTGTAAGTACTGGAGGTATCAACGACTTGCATGCTAAAGTACTTTTGGTGTATCTGGCTGATTCTCTGTATGTAAGTTTCCCTCTGGACGATTAGCATTTACCAAATTCAGCTATATGATAATCAATATTGTAGTCTAATTATGCGTTTTGCTTTTAAATAATCTTTTGTTCTGTGCCACCTCTTCTAGATAATTAAACCATGTTATGAGCGGCCAGATCATTAGTTGATAGCACCCACTTAATCAAGCTACAGTATGCAATTTATATATCTTTTTCTACTCCGACTATGTTGAATGAAGTTTGTGAGAGGAAGACATGATGAAAATATGTAACTGTTTGTTTGTGAATCAGAACGGACAAGTAAGAGCGAAGAATGGCAGAAAAGATGTAACTGCAGTGATGTGCGGGCCGGCGGGCAGAGCAGAGGTTCAGACTTCAGAAAGAAGAAAATGCGGGAGAAAGATGTACCAGTGGCATCCGGTGATTTTCTAATTTCGTCTCTTTTGTTTGATTAGTTCAAAAGAAATATTGTTTTGGTGCAAATTTGTGTATGCTTGCAGTGTCCAGATGTCCGGTTTTTCGAGGGATATGGTCTGTATTGAATTGTTTTAGGGAAGGAGAGTGTGAGGAGATATGCAGTGTTTATTGAAGAAGATGTGATGTCTTGACTTTGGAAAAAGAAGAGTATTAGGAAATTAATGAGTGTTTATTAAAGAAACATCTTTGCGATGTGCCGATTTTATGTGATGTCTTGATTTTGGATAAAAAGGATTGTCTAACATTATTATTGAGATTAAAAATGACGAAACATTATGAGAAATCAGGAAATACATTAGCAATTTTATGGAATGGATTTCTTGGATTTAGATAGTCTCATGAGGACACAGATATTAAACGCGCATTGCGCGTGCAAGATTACTAGTTTCAGAAAAACAGGAGTCTCGGTGATGTTGGTGGGGTCCGATTCTTTTGAAAACCAGATAGATTTCCCTAAGGGATAAACTAAACACTTCTTATAGTCATTATTGATTTTTCAATATACCATTGTGCTCTAATATAATATTAATTATGGGGTTTGTTTCTTTGTTTGTTATCTATGATTAACAATGTGCAACTAGCATGGCGGTAAGACCAGTGACGCTACCGACCACAGCTCAAACTGGTTCTCACAAAAAAGGTCCCGTGCGTGTCAGGTCTCCCATTGCGGGCTGTAGCGGGTTGAGCCGGCGTTCAGGGCTTTTTTCAACTTAAGATGGCCTGAAATTCTGTTGTAACACAAAAGATTGTGTATCTCATGTCTCAAGTCTTACTCAGATAGAGAGACCATGAGAAGACTTGGGTAACAATTAAAACTGAACATACATGGAAAAATATCCCCATGTTACCTAGTTAGTTTCTGTTATTAGGCACAATTAAAACTTGATCCTTCCAAATTACACTGCAATGGAGTAACTAGGTTATAGTTGGCAGGGCTATTTTTTGTATGCTCTGCAAGGTAAATTGTCCTGCAACAACTAGAAGCTGCCTCAATTAGATGTAAACTATGAGATCTACCGCTTAGATGTTTGTAAATTGCAATATTATTACTAAAGTCTGCCTAAAGAAGATATAAAACTACCGTAGATATGAAATATATTGGCTTATTGGAAGATCCTGTACACCTCCATGTTGTCTGCTATTTTAAAGATAGCCTCCCAGAGTAAACATATGAGATGACACATTGTACCAAGCACAGTAATCCATTTCCCACTAGAGATGGTGGACATTACTTTGCACACTGAACAGTCAAATTCTGGCGACTTGCAAATTTATCATGCTAATATCATACAAGATAAACGAAAGCTGCATGGCGATATCGTAACAGTATGAATCGATTTCATATAAAATAAGAGTACGCATTTACACCCGAATTCCAAATAAAATGTGAGATACCTGTTGGTCCAGAAGTAGTTTCAGAATCATCATCTATTATCACAGTGATAGGTCCTGCCCTGGCTGACTGTTGCCTAGCCTGAGACACAAATTGAACAGCAGTATCGTTAGCGTTTTAGTGACCTTCGCAAACAATCACCAGGTATATGAAACCGACAACAGTGCAAATAAATTAGAACCAAGTATATGGAACATACTTGTGGAAGCGGTCTAGAAGAATAGATCACAACATCGTCATCAATCACCTCCACGTCGATAGGGAAACTATTCCTGCCAATGTTTGACTCTGCAGCAGAAGGTGGCGCCAAGAGTTGTGAGGTCTCAGGAACCACCGTACCAGAGGCCCCGCTGTGTACGACAGGCTCCTGAATGGACAGCGAACCCCCTTCAACAGCTGGAAGTGAGTTCAGATCCAGAAGTTGTCGCTCAACCTGCTGCGACAGCATCTTGCCAGTCCGACGCCTCTTTGGAATCCTCCTTGCGAAATCAGGGGAGCTCATATTGTTGCAGTGGAAGCTAGAGGCTAGAGCAAATACAGTAGAATCCCCTGTAAGTAAGAGTTAATGAATAAGGAAGGAAATGCAGTATTATTCATAAGAAGACACAGCTTGACCGATCTACCACGTATAACACGGTTCAAAGGAGCAAAAAAGGTTAGATTGTATACCAAAAGGGGCAAACTTAACAACACACCCCTCAAACCCCTTTTTCTCGGTAATCGGCACACATATCCATAATTGAACAAAAATACAGTCCATGGGGATGTACAACGTCTAGAAATCCCATGGTTTCATGCTATCCTTCCGCAGAATCGGCCCCAACCAACAAGGACCCTAAAAACTCGATCAAACCTTCCCAAAAGGCGTCTTCAAGCCCGAACGCCGCCTAAAGCCCCGGGCACCGCCGCACCGCTACCAACAAAAGGCTGACAGAAAATGGTACCTTTCCTCCGCTTTCCCCAACTGCCCAAATCCCTAGCTACACGAGCCATGGAAAAATCCCTCCCTTCCCAGACACCCGTATATCCCCCTCAAAATCCACCTAAAATCCCTCAAATCCGTCCACGGCTTCTCCATTTCGCGGCGGGGGCTTCCTCGATCCGAGGCCGAACAACACCCCCCGAAAAATTCAGAAAAATACCACGACACGTTGCGTAGGAGGCCGCAAAGGAGACGAAAATTACCAGGAAAAATCCGGCGGGTCGCGGGGGTTGGTAGGAGCGACTAGGGTTTGTGGGGGGTCGGGTTGGGGGAAACTCCGCTGTGTTTGCTTGCTTGCTTGGCTTCGTCTCGCCCGCCCGCCCGACCGCGTCGCCGGTGACGAAGATTTATGTCTGAAAAGGATTTGTGGACCGGACGGGCGTGGGACGTCCCGACCAGCTCGTTATTGCCGAGCGCCTCGGTGAATGATGGGCCGGAAGTTGTACGCCCATGAAGGTTCGACACACTCGACAAAAGCATTTCTGCTGTGGACCGAAGACCGTCTATAATGCGGAGTGATTAGAGATGTGTTCATAAAAACAAATCAGACTCTTTCATGCGCTGAGGTGCCTAGTTAAGCATCTTCCTGGTTAAATAAGCACTCTGCCTAAAAAATCTTTTTATTTTCTAAGCATCTCTTTAAACCCCTTGCATTGTACATGTCCTAACCACGTTAATTTCAACCAATTGAGATGGTGTTATTTCTTCGAGCTCCTTGTTTGCTTTTTACCAGAGAAAAATGCGCGGTCTCACTAAATTATGATTCACAACTCGGTCAACGTTGTATATGGGAACTAATTTTATTCAACTCTCATGACGCTAATCTCCTGATCAAACACAAAACAAACTAAATCAAATGCAGAGTGAACGTATTTGCTAGAGTAGAATCACCTTGAATTTTCTCAAATTACATGTGAGATGCTCGATTTGAGTCACCATATTTGCGCTTAAGGCGCTCAAACCCTACATGTTTAGGGTCACGAGACAAATTAATCGACTACGAAAGACAAACTCGGTGACATTTTTTAAGTCATTTAAAATTCGCCAAAATACAAATTTAAGAAGCTTTGTTCCAAGTTTCAACTCTTTTGACAGCTTCCCTAATTTAGTCATACTGGCCTCACTACCATGTCAACGTGGTGAGTGGACTCAGCTCACGGGCTAGAGGTGTATGTAACCGACACATCCGACGGGGCAAGTCAGTTATCATTTGCCTGAGTTGGTTAGCATGACCAACACGTTTAGTCAAGCACACCACCTGAGTCACTCCTCCCCCACACCGGCGTGAGTTAGGGTTAGGGACTTGGAAACGACAATAGTAACCCGCCATTAGATGAAGTGGTGGCGGCTGGTGCTGAAGGGGATTGGCGTGATGGTTTCTATGTTGCTTTGCATGGGAGATGGCAGTCTCAAAGAGGAAACCGGAGAGGCGGGGACGAAGGCAGAAATAATAATCGATGGGGTCAACCTTATGAAATTGGGGTCAGCCTCTACAGATGTACAATGATTGGTACCAATATAGTGAAGAATTTCCTAATTCCATTGGGGTCAACTGACCCCGAAGCTCCGTCCCTGCAGAGAGGGAAGATGTTTCAAAGGGTGTCCGTGCGATTTTCCTCTGATAATCAATAGTGATGTATACCTTGTCGCTCGCCTTTATTTGAGCATCCTTATGAGGGGTGTGCGCATGGGCGCCCAACGACGCGTGGGGAGAAGCAAGTCTGCGGACGCCATGTCGTCGCTTGCTTTCGAGGACCGCATGCTGTTGTTGTTTCTCCACCTTGTGTCGCCTCGTTGTTGTTTCTTGACCTCTTGCCTATGTTGCACCTCCACCTCGCGCTCGTTATGGATCAGGGAAAGAATTGGACACAGGAGGAGGAAGGTAGGGGTGAGGGCGCAAAGGGTAGGGATGTCAAAGGTGAGATATAGAGAGTGGTTCTCCAAAGGAAAAACCTGGTCCTCCTCATGAACTTCGTGCATAAGCTGCACCAAAGGGAAGAACTCTCGTGGAAAGAGTGGTTCTTGCATTCGTACAATAGGGACCTCGGCGGCCTCTCTATCTCCCCTTCCTACATAGAAATTTTTTCCACCTCGGCCTCACCACCTACCGCTCCATCTCTACTTGCACTGTCCACGACGGGGTTCACACCTATTTTTGGCTCGACCGTTGGCTTGACGGGGTGCAACTCTCCACCAAATTCCCTGCCATTTTCTTCCATTGCTTACGCCCAAACCTTTCGGTGGCCGCTGCATGTTCTGGTCAGCTGGAGTTCCGCCCCAGGCTCTCGGCGGTGGCCGATGCAGAGCTCCCCACCATCATCGCCATTGCTGCGGGCATGACCCTTGACGGCGAGGAGGACCAGCGCAGCCTTGCTTGGGGCGCGGACGCCCAGTTTCCCCTCCAGAGCCGCATACGCTGCCATCATCAGCTGGGGGTCCCCGCTACCGACGAAGATCAAGATCTTCTGCCTGCTAGCGGACGCCGACCGTCTCATTACCCGTAGCAAAACCTTCATTTCAAAGGTTGCGCTCTTTCCCCCCGTGCGTCTCCTGTGGCGACACCGAGATTACTCGCCACCTGCTCTTCGATTGTGCCACTGTCGCTGAGACTTGGCGGCGACTCGGATGCCACGCCCTGCACAGTCGCTCGATTTGGGACATTCCTCCTACGATGGACGTGATGGAGGGTGCGTGGAAGATCTGTTTTGGCCGCGATCATGTGGCAGCTATGGAAGTCTCGGAACGACTGTGTTTTAACACCAAGACCCCTTCGGCCGCCGCGGTGCTTAGACAGGCGTCCGACGACATCACGCTATGGTCTCACCGTGGGAACTTCTCTCTTCGTCCCCATGTAGAGGTCCTGTGTGGCCTCATTCTTCACTGCTGATGGTTGTTTGTTGTATTCTCTTTCTCCCGCCCCTAGCTGTAATTTCGTTGTATGTGGAATTAATAAAAATTGGCGGGGAAAGCCCTCACCCCCCCCCCTCCCCCCGATAAAATATAGAGAGAGAAATTAAACAAAAAATAAAAAACAAAGTCTAAAAAATCATTGAAAATATGTTTTGTGAAATGTATGTGTTGAGAGAGAGATAGTCGGTAGTTATTATGTGCTTACTAGGGAGTTTAGGATCCAGATTTAGGGATAAGAAGATTGGTGATTTAACTCGGACCATCACTACTTGTTCGAAGTTTCAAAGCAGCTTGTTTTCTATTTGTTTCATTTGATCCGTACCCTTCTCAGGCCATCAACTATGTGAACCGATTCAATGCAAAATGTGTCGGTGTGAAAATCGATTCCCATTGTGCTAGTACTAGTTGAATTTGGCGCGGCGACACGCCGCGCGGCCGAGCTGCAGTGACGGTCGGCGAGGGGCCAGCAAGAGACGGCCGAGGTCGGGGCGGAGCTTGGTGCGTTGCGCCGGAGCCGGAGGAGAGGAGAAGAGAAGCGGTCGGGCGACGCTCCGCCTGGGCGATGGCCGGTGGGGCAGAGCCGGGCGAGCTCAGGCACCGATCGAGGAGGCTGTGGCGGCGGAGCCGCTGGCGGCGGCGGTCGAGGGTGGAGGGCGGGGGCCGGGGGTGGAGGCGGCGACCGGGGTGGAGGGCGGCGCGGGCGGCCGGGGTGGAGAACGGCGCCGACGGCGGGATGGGTGGTGCCGGCGGCCGGGCTGGATGGAGGTGGGAGCGGGCTAGGCAGCGCTGGGGGGAAATTAGGATTATTCGGCTTTTAGGGTTAGGGCAGTGTTTTATCTCTGGGGACCGGTTCGCGATATATGGAAAACGTAGGAGCTTTTCTGCAAAATCACGCGCTGACCGTCCGATCAGAATGGACGGTGCGGATCGATGCATGCACTATTCATCACTGTAGCTAGGAACAGTGTTAGGTACAGTGCCGCGATCGCTGTGAGGCCTCAAATTCCGGGAAAATTTGTAAAAAGAAATGTGGAAAAAATAAACAATAGGGGAAAACTAAAACGGGGAGAAATCTATTAGAAGCCAAAAAATATATCTATTCATAAGGGACAGGTACTATTCACGCTTGAACGGAAAAATAGATAAGTATTTTTAAAGTCGCTATTCGTGCGCAATGTCCGTAAAAAGAAATGTGGGGAAAAAATAGGGGTAAACTAAAAGGGAGAGAAATCTATTAGAAGCACACAAAAAATATTCAATTGTACCGGAGGACCGATACGCTATTTTTTGAAAATATAAGAACTTTTCTGCAAAAGGCCATCTACTGCAGATGCTATAGTAACCGGCGACGCTACAGTGCGACGCTACAGTACCCGGAGTGCTGAGAGGCCGCCGTTTCGGCGCTCCTTAATATAGTTAGTGATTATGATGTGAGGCGGTTTGCCGCTTCCATCGGAGTGGGCCAAAAAGAAGAAGATGCAAACTTGTAGAGACTCTCAAATATACACATAGAAAATCAAGATTACAGTTTCGGTGGGGCCTTTGTCCAAGAATACAGGAGGGAGTGGAGAACGGCTCCCGCGGCTAGAATTCAGTCGACGCTTGCTAACGGACAGGTCGGAGTGGGCAACGTGCATGCATGCGCAGGCAGTAACCGGAACGTGCGCACGCGTAGGTACGGCGGCGCAGCTGGCCAGCCACCTGCCCAGGATCTAGGAGAGTGCAAGGAGATGGCCGTCGCTACAAGTGGACGGCGAGGCGTCTGTCCAGAAGAACTCCCGCAACAGGTGGTCGGTGGTGAGTCGTTCGTGCACTACCCAGTGCCGTTTCCGCTCATACCCACGTCCTCCCTTTCGCCGGTCCTGCAGCTGTGCGCCGGAAGCAAGCCAATCCCGGCTAACTTGTCCTTTGCTTTTTCGCAGAGGACAAGCGCGTGCGAATCGCGGCGAGATATACCTACATTCTTGCGAGCTAGGCCCTGCGCTGCCACGTACGTGGGCGTCGCCGACCCAAATCAGTCACTGGCAAGCAGCTACGAGCTCGTGCTAGCCCTATATATGAACTAAAATTCTATGAAATTCTTTTGAAAATCCTTTGAACCAAAGAGACCCGTAGTCGGGTAGGCTACAGGTGACAATTTCACCCCATGGACGTGGGAATCATCTTCCCCGGACCACGGGTCAGGTATGGCCGGTGGGACTGGATTGCACTACAGGAATGCGTCAAGACGCCGACGGCCGATTTATACGCTGACGAGGGGTACACTCATCAAATCCCATGGTTAAGAACCTAGGGTTGAGATGATGGGGAGAGAACGTGGTAGTGATGGTAGTTTCGTCGGCTGACAAGCAGAGGCAAAGATTTACCCAAGTTCAGTTCCCTCGGGTGGAGGTAAAGACCCTACTTCCTGCATGTCTGTTATTGATCGTATGAGATTATGCGGTTACAAGGAAACTCCGGCGAGATGTCGATCTCGCTAGATCTTTGGTGGTTCGAGTATGGCTTGTCTCCAGATCGGCGCCCCTCCCAGCCTTTAAATAGGCTAGGTCTCGGGAGTTCTTAACCGACCTAGTTTACACATATGGAAAGTTCTAAACCGACTATGCCTATGTCTAATCTTGGAGAGTACTCCATCTTCTTGAGCCTCTTGTCTTGGGCTTCGAGTAGGCTCTTCGCTATTGGGACTTAGTCGTTACGTGCACCAGGTACACTCACGGTAGGGTACCCGAGATGTATACCCTTGTCATACGCCGACGGCCAAATGTCGGGGTCGTCGGCGTACAAGTCGAGATAGGGCAGCCTCGACCTCGGCCATCGGCGTAGCCAGACCGGGCCGTCGGCGTACGGAAGGCCGTCGGCGTACAAACGCCCGTCGTGACGGAGCGAGGACGGTCGTCCCGCTGTGTTTAGACGCCGACGGCCTTGCCATCGGCGTTCGTGGGTATTTATACTTTTTTCTATTGAATATGAAATAATTCTATACGCCGACGGCTGCCGTCGGCGTATAATTTTTTCTTTTTTCAATTAAATATGAAATAATTCTATACGCCGACGGTGGCCGTCGGCGTATACTTTTTTCTATTTTCAATTGAATATGAAATAATTCATATCTTTAAATCCGTAAATTGAAATTTAACAAATTAAATGTCTAAATCGATTAGAAAAATGAGAGGAATCCAAATATGACATCCATAAAACCTTTTTCACCATGCACATGGCATTTTGTAACATATGTTTGGTACTTGCTTCATTAAAAAGTCAATTTTGACACTTAAAAAATGGAAAATGATATTTACGAAAATATTTTGGAAATTATTTTTGGCAACAATGTTTTCCATACCAATACACCCCTATGTGTCAAGTATGGACACATTATCACAAACTATGGCATGGGAATGGCCATAACTTGGTTATTTGACGCGAAAGCTATATATGTCTATAGATGATAGACTTTTTGTGAAGCATTTTTTTTGAAATATTTGTCAAAACTTATGTTTATCATTTTTTCTAGCAACTAGTACACATAAAAGAACTCCATGTCAATGGAATTTATTTTTTGAGTATTTTCTCAATTTCTTTTATTTTTGTGAAAAAACGGTCAAAATGACCGTCGTGGCAATTCATTGAAAGGGGTCACATTTTTCAAAACTATCGATATTTCTGTGATAAAATCACTACTTTTGTACCTAAAAATGATATGTAGTACCCTTTTTGACAATAAGATGGGTGCCTTTTGCAACATATTTTTGGTATTTCCTCCATAACAAAATTCATTTTTGGCACTTAAAAAATAAAAAATGATATTTATAAAAATAATTTGGAATTTGTTTTTGGCAACAATGTTTGCCATACCAAGGCACACTTATGTTTCAAATATGGACACATTATCACAAACTATGCCACAGTGATGGCCATAACTTGGTCATTTGGCGCGAAACATATACATGTCTATAGATGATAGACCTTTTTGTGATGCATTTTTTGAAAAATTTGTAAAAAAGAAATTTATCATTTTTAATAGAAACTAGTACACATAAAATAACTCAATTCCAAAGGATACCTTTTTTTTTGAGGGTTTTCACTTTATTTAATTTTTTTTCAAAAAAAGGTCAAAATGGCCAACATGACTATTCATCGAAAGAGATCAATTTTCTAAAACCATCGATGTTTATACAATGCAAAGGATGATATATGGATGTCATATTTGAATTCCTCTCATTTTTCTAATTGACATAGACATTTTATTTTTCAAATTTCGATTAACGGAATTAAAGATATGAATTATTCCATATTAAATGTAAAAATGAAATAAAAGTAAAATTAATTTTATTGTCATTTATTCAAAATATACTATTACATAATCATTGTTACTTATTCAAATGATTTTTTTAAATATAAACAATGAAAAAGTGTAACATCATAATTCAGGGGTTAATATGATTGATATGATACAAGTATCAGTAAGTTCTCATTTCTCATTTGGAAGCTAATAATGAAGGAACTCAAAGGTTAAACGTGCTTGGACTGGAGCAATTTGAGGATGGGTGACCGAACGGGAACTTTGACCAGCGTAATTACTTTGACCTATGATTAACTGTGTAATTAGAGATTAATTATGTAGCTGAGTTAGAAATTTCGAAATAGAAAAAAAAATAATAAAAAATTGCATTCATAGGCCAACGGCATTGCCGTCGGCGTATGAGGACTGACGGAACGGCTCGGATGCCGTCTTGTGGGGCCCACCACAGCGTACGCCGACGGGGTCGCAGACGCCGACGGCGGATTGGGTACGCCGATAGTCGTGTACGCCGACGGCGTATCCATACGCCGACGGCATACGTGCGTACGCCGACGGCGCCCGGCCGTCGGCGTCTTGTGCGTTTCCTGTAGTGTTGATACTAGACCGTTCAATGGGAATCCGCTAAAAATAGGATGGTTTTGTTGATTCTCATTCGTGTTTGAGCTTACTGAACTCTAGCATCATCATAATTCGTGTAATTTATAGTTGCAACTTGCAGTTGAGATTTTTCAGTTGCACCATATTTGCGGCGGCCTAGTTACACTATGGTTAAAGTTGCAACTGAATTTTCTCTTTAAATGTGGATGGTGTCATCCGAATAATGTAAACGGTGGACTTATCTATGTGTATAGTTAAGCATGAATTGATTATCCGCGATCAAATTGAGTTTATAAAACTTAAATGTGTATGTCAAATTTTAACTAACGCATACGGAATAACCTCGCATCGGTGAGAGAAACGCGATCATTCATAACATTAGTTTGTATCGTTGGTGATATCAAGGATGCAATTTCGTTGCATGATTGTTAATTGGGGTTAATGGTTAGTCCCCTTAGAGAGTAGAGACATTACAACTCAGTCTTCGAATCACTATGCAATGATAGGACGGTGGTTGTGGACTCCACAAATAAATATATGGACTACTTTTGAGACGAAGAAGTAGCAAACCTTATACTCCCTCCGTTCACAAAAGGATGTCTCATCTAGACATCTAGACATCCTTTTGTGAACGGATGGAGTACATAAGAGTTAGTAAATGCCTATAACTTAGGAGAGTCATCGCACTCTCTCGGAGTCACGAGTTGCAAGGTTGTTCTTACAATGCAAAATAGGCATTGGCACAATTTCATTGTTTTTCCCCCTTACAACATCAACATCATGGATACCTAGAGCTGAAAAGAAATGTAAAATGTTCGCTTGTATCTTGGTCCAAAACATAATATTGACCGTCAATGACACTGCAGTCGGTAGTCTCAAGTGTTGTTTTGTTGTGATGCAAAATCAGTTCAACGAACAGAGACTACCGGTTCCGCCTTAATAGTAGAGATTTACCGAATCCGTGGATTTTACAAAATATTTATAAATGATGTTCATTCAATTCTAGATTTTTCATTGCTTTTACAGTTCTTTCTTCATCACTATTTTGTGGTAACTAGGTTTTACACTAAGTGGAGGGCCACAATTATAGATTATTTTTACTTCTGAAGGACCAAAAATATCAAAGTCTTGAAAACCAGTCGAGAACTAAATAATAATTGAATACTTAATCACGTTTCTTTAACTTGCCTTTTAAGTAATCAATGTTTGCACAAAATACGAGTATACTGAAAAAAAAATAATGACTTCCACTACCAATCAGTTATTTATAATGAACTATTTTACTTATTATTTACAGCTCAATTTGTCGTAAGTCTCGACCACTATTCATATTTGTACAATCATTATCAAACAATCATATTTATTTTATTATTTTATTTGACAACACAAATTCAATATATTCAATTTAAACTCCTTCATTGCTACACGTCTACACATACGTTAAGAGTATAACTCTTTTTGGGAATGTTATTTCTAAGTCTTGGATGAGCATCTTGCTGGACTATACTCGGTTCCGCATGAATGCAAGAAAGGAATAAAAATGCCAAGACCATATTAACGCACATAATTGTTTCTTCCAAAATGGTGTACCGTACTGTCTTATATATGTGCATGTATATTGTTATGTGTTAGTATGTTCATTCAGGGCTATGCAGTGTTGCAGTCTAAGAAATATCTTCAAATTTGGTTGTACCTAACAGAAATTTACAGTGTATGAGATGTTAATGAGTGGTTTTTCTCGAACCCCACAAATGTGATGTGAAACGACTATGCCTTTGTTTATTACTCAGTTCCTCGGACCACTTCTGCTTGAAGCTAAAACATGGACAACAGAAGCTCGCCCTTCAATATTAACAAACTATAGCCCCTAGCTGGGTGGACCTCAGCTGATATATATTGCCGCCAATCTGCTATCTCCTTTAACTCATTTAGAATTTTAGGTGGAGTTCACTGGTGCATAATTTAAATATGGGATGACAGCCAAAAGGTTTCGAGTTCAAGACCCTATAAACGTACTATTACAAAAATGTGTCCCTGCATCAAACCCATATCCGAAAACTAAAATAGTCTAAATGTGAGAGTGCGGGGGTGGGAGGGAATTGAAATATATTGCATGTCTCTCTTCTTTAGGTCAGAACTTTGATTGTGTATGCTGGCGCATGAATGCAATAACCTTAACATGAATTACTAATGATATACCACATGATCTATGCAACCTTCAGACCCAGTTTGTGACTGTTGGAATGCTTGTCATTTTCCGAAAGAAAAAGATCGGTCATTAAAAACCCATAACAAGTAGCAGACACACCGAAACACCACACAACATCGAGAAACCCAAAGGTGATGACGGGGTTGGACTATTGCAACCCCTCCAAAATTGCATATTTTCATTACCAAAATAGTTAGTCTTAACACATGTACATTTTTTTCTAGGGAACACACCTGCATTATAGATCTTCAAATGCTTATCTGGAATATCTTGAAGCCAAATCAAACTCTATGGGCTCAAATACTACCCTCTTCCTAACTCATAGCACTAAGCTCATTAAGATGACCTTGGAGAACCATTTCACAGGCTCGGTATCATCATTGGTGGTGGTTGTGTCATGATGGTTTGAACTGTTGATCACTTCGGCGGGATTTTCCTTTTCCTTTTTTTTGGCTGCATAAATCCCTGATGTCTCGACTAGTTTTCATTATTATGAAGTTGTAGAGATTATGTGTAACTGGTATCTAATATTAATATTCTTTCTACCGAAAATTTGCAGAAGTCGATTCATCTCATACTGATTTTGTGACCGGTGAACGGTGAGGACAGTGGTGAGGATAGTGATCGAACTGCACATCACAAACCCCAATATACATGGACCCGATGATACAGCGGATGAAGTGGGCATGGAGTGTGATACCCATCTCAACGACGTCGTCGGTTAGGGGCTTAGGGCAATGTACCTCAAGTCCAGGAGGCATGTGAATATGATGTCAAGCAGGCAAAGACACTGGTGCACGGCCAAGCCGGGGCAACTAGCAAGATATTTAGGAAATTTTGAATTTCAATTTACAATTCCTACGCATGTCATAGGACTTCTGGATTTTAAGCATGTCACTTCTCGTGACAAAATCCAAGCGTTCGGATTCGATGAACAACATGCATGCATACGTTGAAAGAAGTTTTTTTTTACGAATTAGGTCGAAGGAAGTCTACAATACATGTCAACATGCGCAACACGTTATCCTGACAGTTGTCCAATAGCTAAAATTACCGAGGGAAAAGTTGAGTGAGTGTGTGTGGTCAAATTGCCGAATGAGCACACCCATGTATGCCACAGCCGATCCCCTTCTCCGGTGAACTCATCACCCCCACCCCCACCCCTTGTTTTAAACTCTATTGACTTTATTGAACAGTAATACGATCATCATTTAGTACTGAAAATAAACCCAAGAGGATCAACAAACAAAAATAGCTTAAACACTGACAAACAAATGTGCGGCCTCATTCGCTTCTCGCCGACAATGCTGAACCGTCACCATGCCAAGTGTGGTTAGAAACTGCCAAATTACAGCGGGCAACTGTAATCCCATCGAGAATAGTACTAGCTTTCACAATCTCCATCGAATCAGATTCCACCATTCGATTTCACAACCGTTATAGCGGCAACCTTATACGTAAGATCGTAACACGTAATTCCCATTTGTCAAAATAGAAAAAGAAACAAGTTCTTCGCCGCGTGTCAGGTAGGCAGGCACGCGTCCCTCTCCAGAACGGAACCGTGTCTCTCCCTCCTTTTCTCAACAGAAAATCCTACAACTACGGCGGTACGGCCACACGCAGCCCAATGCCAACACCTGGTCTTGGTCGTGTAATTGTGTTGCCAATAACTTCATACCCTAGAATGGTGCATATGAGATTGAACAATAATATTACTGATAAAATAATAATGACTACCACTACAAGTCAATCGTTTGTACTAAACAATTTTACTTATTATTTGCATCTTATGTTGTCCCTAAGTTCCCAGACATTGTATATATTTGTACATTCGTTAATAAACAAACATATTCTTTTATTACTTTATTTAACAGCATAAATCACAACAAACATCTATCGCTACCACATGTGTTAAGAGTACAACTATTTTGGAATGTTATTTTAAGTTTTGGATGAGCATCTTGTTGGACTAGACTTGGCTCCGTACACTAGTGGAAAGCAGGCCTTTAGTCCCGGTTTGCCAATCGGGACTAACAAATCGGGACCAAAGGCCCCCCACCTTTAGTCTCGGTTGGCCATGAACCGGACTAAAGGCCCCCCATGTGGGCGGAGCTGTGCGCGGGCGGGTGGAGGACCTTTAGTCCCGGTTGGTGTTACCAACCCGGACTAAAGGTACCAGGAATTTTTTTAATTTTATTTTCAATTCTATTCTTAATTATTTTCAATTCTATTTTTAATTCTATTCTGAAATTTCTCACTTAGCCACACACTTAAACTAGTTATACACTTAATCTCAGGTCAAAGTACTTACTCTGTTCATACTGCCCATTCGATCACCTATCCTGAAATTGTTCCAGCCCGAGCACGCTTAAGTTTTGAGTGCCTTCCAAATTAGCTTCCAAATGCGAAGTTAGAACTTACTGATAATAGTATCCTATCAATCATATTAACCCCTGAGTCATGATGTTACACTTTTTTATTGTTTAATTTTTCAAAATTTATATGAATAAACACAATGATTATGTAATATTTTTTTGAATAAATAACAATAATTATGTAATAATATTTTTGAATAAATAACAGTGATTATTGATAACCCCAAGAGCAAGGGATCACTGTAGCACCTCTCAATGTGGAAGTAAGGTATCGATCCGCAGGAGCAAGAAGGAAAAGTTATCTATTCCCTACAACTAAAGTGTCACAAGTTTTAGTTGATTATGCACTAAACAAGTTTAAAGAACAAGGTGATTGATTTTATGGATGGAAGTTTTAGTGTATCAAAACAAGAACGTAAAAGTGTCTCAATCCTCTTCAATGCAAGAGGACAAGACAAAAGTTTTCTCTTGTAGGAACAATGGACATGGGTTCATGGTTTCACTCATCCTCTCTCTCTCTCTCAATCTATGGTGGTGATCATGTTATAGATAATAAAAGTACACACAATTGTCATGCTTTTATGGTAAACTTCTATGACGGCTACATGTTCTAAAACACATAGTTGGAAGAAAATAATCATTTGTGTTGCTATGTCACCCTCGTAAGGCTAGCATGGTTGCTGTCACTCCCACATCATACTTCTCCCTTTTTACCCCCAGATAAAGGATGTTGGGTTGTATTGTGTCACTCAATACATATGCCGTTGTCACACCGGCCATCCCGTACCTACATACATCATACTTCATAATGGACAAAATTCTAAACACTGGTGCAATGATTCATATTTCGTGTGCATGACCACATCTCTCTCATCTATCCACACGTGGTGGTGTCAATCACCTCATGACAAGGATAAATAAGGCATTATGAATAAATCAAACCATCACATGCATCATAGAATATCTCCAAAGTATGACAAGTCATAAAAGATCCAACACAACGGTAAATGCATAACAAATATCATCTCACACCACAATATCCACCATAGGAATTACATAGATGACCGTAATCATGTTTGGCAGCTCATACGGTACTAATTAGTGAAGCTCAAAGAGAGGAGAGATACATAAGTTACCACCACAAACCCAAATCCAGGGGGTGGACTACTCCCCCTTCATCATGGTGATGATGGTGGAGAAGATCTTGCTGTAGATGTTGATGATGAACACGCCGGAGGGGGGTGGAGCCCTCCGGAGGCGATTCCGGCGGCGTTTCCCCCCTCCGATCTTCTCCGGCGGCAGCCTTCTATCTCTCTGTTTCGTGGTTTTGTCTTTCTCCGCTGCCTCCTTTCCGAATAGCCTCGGGGACTATTTTTATAGTCGGTTTTAGGTCAAGACGAAGTCGGTGGAGCAAAAATCGACGGCAACGGAGCTCCGAGGGGGAAAAGAGGTGGGCCCACGCGGCCAGGCAAAGGAGGCCGCGTGGGACCCTCTATTTTCCAGCCTGTTGGGCTTCTGGTCTTCAACTTGAGCCCATTGCGTTCGTCTCAAAAATTCTGAACCGTGCTCTTTGACCTTGCCCTTTTTGGAGTCCCGAAGCTCCCGGAAAGTCTGAAACACTAAAAAAATACTTTTTCTGGATAACAGGGTTAATTCCAAAAAATAGGGGAACTTGTGAATTATTCCCAAAATCATTATAAATCATTGATATAACCCTTATATGATGCAAATATGATTGGAATATGAATCAAATAATGCAAAGTTCATGTATGCATTTTACATGCATCAATTATGTAATAATATTTAATATGGAATAATTCATATCTTTAAATCCGTAATTCAAAATTTGACAAATAAAATGTCTAAATTGATTAGAAAAATGAGAGGAATTCAAATATGCCATCCTATCAATCATATCTTTTGCATCACAGAAACATCGATAAACTTGTTATGAAAAAAAACCTCTAGCATGGAGCCAAATGATTAAGTTATGACAATTCTCATGGCATAGTTTGTGATAAAGTTCTCATATTCTCACGAAATTTTCTTGATTTCTATCTAATTTTGCATAGTTAAATGAGTTTATGCTGATTTTCCGAAATTAATCCAAATTTGAACTACAAGTGTTTGATAGTTTGGTCTTAATTTTCTTAAATCATTTTAAAATACACAACCAGTGGTTATATCACAGAAATATCAATAGTTTTAGAGAATTTGACCTCTTTCGATGAATACTCCTGGTGGCCATTTCGATCGTTTTTTGAAAAAAATCCAATAAAGTGAAAAAACCCTCAAAAAAATATATCCGCTGGCATGGAGTCCTTTTATGTGTACTAGTTGATATAGAAAATGATAAACTTAATTTTGGACAAATTGTTCAAAAAAAATTCACAAAAAGGTCTATCATGTATAAACATTCATAAGTTTCAAGCCAAACGACCAAGTTATAGCAATATCCACGGCATAGTTTATGATAAAGTTCTCATATTTGACAAATATGTGTGTCTTGGTATAGGAAGCAATGGTTCCGAAGTGTCGTGGTGGGATCACGGCAGATGCCATGGGTATGGCTTAGTTAGGGCCGAATGGTCGTTGGGGGAATCCGGGGAGGGTTTATGCACTCAAGATGTGCACAAGCAAGAACATGCAAGAAACCACAAGAACATGAACAAGAAGCCAAGGAATCCAAGAACACAAGAGACACCACGATGTACCCAGGTTCGGGGCCTTCGTGAGGAAGTAAAACGCCTACTCCTGCCTTTCCTCTCTCAATATATCAGTGTCGTTCTCAAGTACAAGGTGCTCCTCGAGCTGTATGATGCTGCTCAAGTGAGAGCTCTAGGTAGAAGATGAAACTATGAAGGGGGAAATGAGCTAGGGTTTTTGCCATCCTCCTCCCTGGAGGTAGAGATGCTGCATATATACATAGGCCGAAGTACTGTTTTGCCCCTGCCTCCAGCTAACAATGGCATGGCCAGAAGGTAGAAGACAAGCCTCTGCCTCCTGCCAGCTCAACGGCCGGACTGTCAGGCCGGACAGGCCTAGCTTTCCTCTTCCGGTCATACTCCAGTAGCCTGCCGAGGTCTAGCCCGTAGACCTTTCCGGTAATAGCCAAGTCAGCTCCTAGGCCCCCCGAGCTTCCGGGAAACCCGTGGACGGACCTCGCCGTCCTCTGAAGCTTCGGGCCACGAGCTCTGCGACGCCCGTGACCTCTCTGACATGCCTCGATCCTTGCTGCCAACCTCGGATAACACTCCTGATCCTATACCTCGGTAGAGAATACCTTATTCCTGTGCTAGCTAGCTGACTGCCCCGAGGTTGATACCTCGGAGGATATACCTCGGATAATATACCTTCAACGTACGCCTTACGTCGGATGACGCCTCCTGCGTTCTTGCTCAATCGTTACCTCGGACAGCTTACCGCCTTAACCTTACATGTCTTTACCTCATCTTTACCCTACCCGGGGGTAACCCCCCGACACGAAGAGATTTTACAAATTATTTTTATAAATATTATTTTCCTTTTTCTAAGGGCAAAAATTGACATTTTTTGTGAACCAAGTACAAAAAATATGGTGAAAAATGGCATCCATCTAAATATCACAAAGAGTAGTCCACATTCAATGGATAATCGCCAAGTATTAGGAATTTTCTTGATTTCTATCTAATTTCTTCTAGTTAAATGAGTTTATGCTGATTTTCTGAAATTAATCCAAATTTGAACTACAAGTGTTTGATAGTTTGATCTGAATTTTTTTTAAAATCATTTTAAGTTATACAACCAGTGGTTATATCACAGAAATATCAATAGTTTTAGAGAATTTGACCTCTTTCGATGAATACTCCTGGTGGCCATTTCGACCGTTTTTCGAAAAAATCCAATAAAGTGAAAAACCCTCAAAAAAAGATATCCTCTAGCATGGAGTCCTTTTATGTGTACTAGTTGATATGGAAAATGATAAACTTAATTTTGGACAAATTATTTAAAAAAAATCTTTACAAAAAGGTCTATCATGTATAAACATTTATAAGTTTCAAGCCAAATAACCAAGTTATGGCAATTCCCACGGCATAGTTTGTGATAAATTTCTCATATCGATAAATAGGTGTGTCTTGGTATAGTAAGCAACGGTTCCGAAGGGATTTTACAAATTATTTCTATAAATATCATTTTCCTTTTTTTAAGAGCAAAAATTGACGTTTTTTGTGAACCAAGTACAAAAAATATGGTGCAAAATGGCACCCATCTAAATATCACAGAGAGTAGTCCACATTCGATGAATAATCCCCAATTATTAGGAATTTTCTTGATTTCTATCTAATTTCGTCTAGTTAAATGAGTTTATACTGATTTTCCGAAATTAATCCAAATTTGAACTACAAGTGTTTGATAGTTTGGTCCGAATTTTTTAAAACCATTTTAAGATACACAAACGGTGGTTATATCAGAGAAATGTCAATAGTTTTAGAGAATTTGACCTCTTTCGATGAATACTCCTAGTGGCCATTTCGACCGTTTTTCGAAAAAAAATCCAATAAAGTGAAAAAACCCCCCAAAAAAAGATATCCTCTGGCATGGAATCCTTTTATGTGTACTAGTTGCTATGGAAAATTATAAACTTAATTTTGGACAAATTGTGGCGGGACCTAGCGCTTTTGCCGTGTCGTTTTCCTTTGGGTGCATGTGGGAGTTTAACATGATTTATATCTCAGATGTAAACATGGTAGTGGACAGTCACACCTGAGCTAAGGCTGGAGGCCCTTAACGACAGCAAGGAGCTAAATCTCCCTATGAGCTAGAGGCCACACGATAGCTACAGGATGTCGACGACCTTCCCTAAGGGATGAACGCCAGTAGACCACAAACGCCCACTGTAAACACGAACATCTATCGAATGTGTATAGGTCAGTATAACCTCTGATTGGATTTATACCGACAAGTTTAGTACACATGTTTCTGGGCGTTGCAATGGTATTAAAACATTCAAACATATATGCATCCATTGGTAGTATGCAGAAATGTGTTGCAAGGTAGATTACAAAGACTCGATTTCAGGCAATATCATTATTTGTTGAACAACCATCTGGCTATTATCAAATACAATGACTGATTAAATAATCCAAGTACTGAAGTGGCGTGGTTAGTACAACACATAACATTTTATGACAATCTATGCAAGATATAATGTGTCAGAAACTCTCGTGCTCAACTGATAGTCCCTACAAATAGCACAGGGAAAGATTAACTTCCTTATAAATTTAGAATTGTTTGCGAGAAGGGCCAGTGCTTTCAAATATTTGCTTAGAGAATAACTTGATTTAATGCTCAGTCAGCAACACCAGGTTTAGTTTGGCTCAAATATGGTTCATAAATTCTCTGTCAAAAAGAAATCTATTTATACAAAGCAATCTACACTACTAAATAGAGGAGTGGGGTCGGCAGGAGCAAATCTGTGAAGAGTAAAGCGATAGGAGGGTAACACCAGGCTTTATCCCTAGCTGCCCCTGGTGCAGGTCCACTTTGTTGAGCAAAAGATAGTACAGTAGGCATTATAGTACACATGGATGCGAGGATGAAGCATAAATAAAGTACAATACCACATTATTCACTCATTTTAGTTGATTGAAGTGTTCTATAAGTCAAAATTCGGCGGTATAACAATGTTGCGGGCACGAAACTATACTACTGCATACATCAATGCTTGATTTAGTGCTGAGTATTGAAACCGATTAGCTGTCAATAAATGAAAACCTACGAAAAGTTAAACAGCTAAAACACACTTGAAAAGGGCCAATCTTCATTTTTGACAATGCACACAACAGAGTATGATACAGCGAGCATATCCAACCTTCTTAATTAGTACTAATGATACAAGCATGGAAAGAGAAAGCTGACGCTGTAGAAAGATGCACTTACGAACGCTGTGAACACATAAAATGGACGCTTTAGTATAATACTATGAATTAAGTCTTAAAAATATGTAACTGGTGTACCCTGGAAAAATCAATAATGTGATGACTCTTAAGAAGAACATGAAAAAAAGAAGTAATAGCACTCACGAATCTCTACTCCTAGAGCAGTACCAATGTCCCAGAAGACAAAAATAGAGGATGCCAACAAGGTCAGGGAAATAAATAGCATGATGATTACCTAAAGGTATGATTCTAATAGCTAGACTGAATATGGGGAGACATAGTTGAGGCTTATTTGAGACTGGAATATAATTCTGAAGATATTAGCCCTCCAATGTGAGATGTTGAGGAATGGTAACAGAAAAGACCATCTGATTATCCAACCCCATATTCTTTCTGCTAGGAGATAATGAGAAATTTAATGGCATGCTTCAGATTCAGAAAAGCCACCATGGTTACATCGAGAGTTTTCCAGGTGTGATTTATTTATTCCACACAAGTTAAGATCGTTGTGCAGATTAGGTCAGGTCTGACAAAAAAACACAGAAAGCTAATTTACTTATGGATCAGATGTGTTTGCCAAGTCCACTGGGAGAACTCTGAGTATATGATATATCTATGGTACTGCGGCTGTACATGACCCCAAGAACAACAATTTCTCTCGGAATGAGACCTGAAGAACCCAGCTATCTGAAACTGACTAAATGAGAAAGCACACAGACAACAATTGAAGCAAACATACTCCCTTTAGATGGAATCGAAGCTATAATCGTAGAAATCTGAATCTTGGGCACATCAAATCTACAAAAAAAAATCAACTACCTTGCGGTGGCCCTGAGCCCATCGTGAGGATGGAGCAACTGATATTCTTCTCCTAGTAACCAAGCTCTCCAGCCTCTCTGCCACCGCCGCTGGTTTCATCGTCCTCTTGTTCCCGTCCGCCACCTTCTTCAATCTACCGTGTTTCTCTAGATCATTTTGTACTTCTAGAACTCGATGAGGCGAAAACATGACAAGAAAACCCGTGTTACTGTAATGCTGAAAACAGATGTGAAGAAATAATACCTAAGTAAAATGCTACTATACTAATTGGGTTTAATTTGTTACGGGGTACAATAGCAAGTGATTTACAGGTGGTAAAGACCAGAAGATCAATTGTAAACCACGCATGCCATTCAAGAAAGCACCACTATTTTGTACTGTAATTCAGTAAGAGCGAATTTTAGAATGAAAGTACAGATGATACTACATAATAACATGCACGAACCAATCAAGTTGACAAAAAGGGAGTGATCAGATATATCAAACTTCAGGTGAGATGAAAGAATCTGACCGGTCCCAGATGAGCTTCCCCAAGGCAGAAGTTCTTATCCTCACTTTCTCCTTCAGTTGTACTACCTCCCACCATTCATCGCAACTATGCAGAAGCTGAAGGCCCTGGAGCTGATCAGCTATGGTACTACCAGTGCAGCCCTCAGACAATTTATCTACCTTCACTACGCTCAGTTGGTTACGACAAGTTGAAGAAATCATATGAATACATCAAGAAACAAAAAGGATAAACTAAACATAATGAGTTGTTAACTCGGTACTTTTTTCAGACACATTCCTAGAGGATTATAAGAACACTTACTACAAATCTTACGAAACAAAATTCAGTCACAGCCTTATAACAGAGAAAGAATCCCTGCCTCATCATCAGATTCTGAACTTTCTGAAAATTCTGAACCTAAACAAGCACAAAGGAACAAACAAAATATATATGTTTAACAAGTTGAAAGGGAGTCCATCTATAAATCTCATTGGTACCAGGTGAATCACGTGTTGAAAAGTTTCAGCAAAAATGAAAAAAGGAAAACCCGGACGAATTTGTTGCATGGATTTGAAGATCCGAGAGTGCTAGCTCACCATGCGACCAAAATGAGAGATGCTTTCCGTCAACATGGTCCTACTATCGCTCCAGCAATTCGCAGCAACGGAATTAGCAACCAAAAAAGAGCAAAAAATGGGATCGAGACGCGAACATTCATAGAAGAAAGGGTGCAAGGAGAACGCCACATCAGCGGCTTCCCCGGCGACTGATACGTCTCAAACGTATCTATAATTTTTGATGTTTCATGCTTGTTTTATACCAATTGCTACATGTTTTACATCTACTTTATATCACTTTTATATATTTTTTGGGACTAACCTATTAACAAGATGCCGAAGTGCCAGTTCCTGTTTTCTGCTGTTTTTGTATTCCAGAAAAGCTAGTCTAGAAATATTCTCGGAATTGGACGAAACTTCACGGGGATCCCTATTTTACCAGAACTCACGTGACAGACCAAAGGAGCAACAGAGGAGAGCCAGGAGGTGGCCACACGCACCTAGGGCGCGGGCCCCACCTCTGCCGCGCCCTAGGGTGGTGTGGGCCCCTCGGGGGTCTCCAGCCGCCCTTTCGCCTATTTATTACCCCCGACGCGAAAACCCTAAGTGCCTGAGCAAATATCCACGAAAAGTTCCAGAGACGCCGCCACCGTCAACCCTAGCTCGGGAGGGTCCAGAACCTCTTCCCGGCACCCTGCCGGAGAGGGGAATCATCACCGGAGGCTTCTACATCGCCATGCCTGCCTCCGGAGTGATGCGTGAATAGTTCATCCTTGGACTACGGGTCCATAGCAGTAGCTAGATGGTTGTCTCTCCAATTTATGCCATCATGTTTAGATCTTGTGAGCTGCCCTACATGATCAAGATCATATTATTGTAATGCTACATGTTGTGTTTGCTGGGATCCGATGAATATTGAATACTATGTCAAGTTGATTATCAATCTATCTTATATGTTATTTAAAATCTTGCATGCTTTCCGTTACTCGTAGATGCTTTGGCCAAGTAGATGCTTGTAACTCCAAGAGAGAGTATTTATGCTAGATAGTGGGTTCATGCCTCCATTTAATTTGGGACAGTGACAGAAAGTTCTAAGCTTGTGGATGTGCTGTTGCCACTAGGGGTAACCTAACGATGCTATGTCTACGGGCATATGTGTTTGTTTACATTACGCGCTTTACTTAATGCGATTATCCGTTGCTTGCAACTTAATACCAAGGGGGATTTGGATGACAACCCGGCGGTGGATTATTAGTCATAGATGCCGTTGGATAACGGTCTATGTATCTTGTCGTAATGCCCAACTAAATATCATAGTAGTCATCATGTCATGTATATGCATTGTCATGCGCTCACTATTTGTCAATTGCCCAGCTGTAATTTGTTCACCCAACATGTTAGTTATCTTTTATGGAGAGACACCACTAGTGAACTGTGGACCCCGGTCCATTCGTTTACACTGATTAAACAACCACAAACTGCAAACTGTTCCTTTTTCATTCTCTGTAATTTAATACTCATTTTCCACACGAGACGTTTAATCCTTTGTTTTCAGCAAACCAGTGAGATTGACAACCTCACTGTTTCGTTGGGGCAAAATACTTTGATTGTATTGTGTGCAGATTCCACGTTGGTGATCGTATTGCGCCGTGCGAGCCACCAACAACCTTCTGAAGAGTTGCTTCTCCTACTGGTTCAATAACCTTGGTTTCTTTCTGAGGGAAAACTTGCTGCTGAACTGCATCATACCTTCCTCTTGGGGTCTCCCACGAGCGTGTGATTCACGACATCAGCGACGCCTGCACTGGCCAGCCGGCGGCGCTGGCGGAGGCACCGATGACGACCCCCACGCTCAGGCGCTTCGCGGACTTTCAGCCTGCCTCTGCGCCGGCACAAGTCCACAAATGGACCCAAAATCATGCATACGCATTTCAAAGCGAAAACAAATCCCAAAAGCATGGCGAACCAGCCAATGAATAGGAAGACAAAATACAAACAACCAACGCACTGGACAAACAGACACCCCACAAGCAACAGAAGCAAACTCTAGATCGGATCCAAGAGATAAAATCGAGCCAACCGGCGACCTCCCCCACGTGTCAGCAGACACAACCAGAAAATTGAGAAAATAACAAAATGGCAACCAGAAACACAGATTCACAAGAACAAATAATAGAACACACATGCACACAAGAGGGTCCCAAGGCGAAAGAGATCCATCGACACATTCAGCACATCAATCAGGCTAAGCAATCGGAAACAAGGAACGCTAGAATCCAAACACATCAAATATAAAATGCGTAGCCCCAATTAAAAAAAATCCCCAATCCAATGAGCCAGCACACACAGACAACCACCTCCGTAGCACGACCAAGCAATGGGAGAAATCTAAGCTAAAACGTGGATTGAAGAAAAGAAAAAACAGATGCGGAAGCATCCACCAGGAGCACGGCCGGCGAGCCTGCCACCACCAGCACAGATCCAAAGCACCCAACAATCTCCAAGTCAACCAATCGGGAGATGTAGACCTGAAAAACAAAAACCGCGATATCAGGAGAGAAGACCAGGAAGAACACACCGGAAAAGAAGTAGAGAGGTCGCCGGAGTCAAAGAATCAGAAGCGGCGGTGCAGCAACCGAACAGAGAGCAACGAGGACAGAAGCGAGGCTAGCCTAGAAGTCCAGAAAATGGAGGGGAGAGGACCACGCGTCCCACACGCGTCTCTACCGAAGGCCGAGCCGAACCGACACAACCAGGTACGCAAACAAACGACACAGAAAACACACCTACACACGCGCACACAGTCACGCCGACAAGCGGGCCCAGAAAATGCTGACCCACTTGCAGTGAACGAGCGTACGCAGCAAAAGAAAACGAGCCAACCACATAGTCACTGATTTGTGGGACCAAAACGTGGATTAACCACAGGGCAGCAATTCTAGGGAGCTTAGATTTTGTAAAGATATAAAGGCTAGACATTTCGACAGCCCAATCTGAGGTCCACGTCGCGCGCTTTCCTCCGTCCGTCCGATTGGAGCAACCAACGATCAGGATTGTGCCACGTCCCCCAAACTTCGGCCGCTACTGTTCATGCACGAACTTTACAGCACGCAACGTAACCGGTCACTACGGCCCGCGCCGATTACGGCCGGTCACCCCGTGCGTCGCACGAATTTTCACGCAAGAGACGTCCCGGTCACCACGCCTCCGCCCGAATTTTACAGCGCGCAACGTACATGTGCTCACCGGTCACCTCGCCCTGCTCCTGCCCACTCGCCCCCTCTCTAGGGTTCCCCGACCCTGCCGCCCCACACTCCGGCCGCCACCAGCCCCGGCCCGGCCGCTCCTCCACGCCCTGCTACGCCCCGCCATTCCCCGCCCGCGCCTCCCCGCCATTCCCCGCCCCGCTCCTTCCCTCTCCTACTCACGCGCCGGCGCTGCCCTCCCTCCTACTCGCGCGCCGGCACCAGCGAGGAAGCCACGTCGGGTGCAGTGCCGGGAGGCGGCAGAAGCGACAGATCCCTCGAGTGGATGCGGCACCGACCTCTCCTCCGCTCCCGCCGCTGCCAGGCCTTCCCTTTCTCCGGTTCCGGCGGCGGCGGTGGCCACGCTCCCTCCCGCTCGCGCGCGCCGATGAGGAAGCAGCCCACGCGCGCGTCTCGGTGAGGACACCTCCCTGTCTAGCGCATGCCGGCGAGAAAGCCGGCCACTCGAGGCGTCGGGTGCGGCGCGAGGAGGCAACAAAGCCGTCGACTGGGTGCAGCGCCGGCCTCTCCTCCACTTCCGCTGCTGGCACGCCTCCCCCCTACTCCGGTTCCACCGGCAGCGGTGGCCACGCTCCCTCATGCACGCGCCGGCGCAGCCCTCCCTCCTTCTCGTGCGCCGGCTCTGCCCTGATGCTGACATATTTGAAGAACATGAATTTTAGTAAGTAATTTGTAATTATCAGGCACCCATGCAGCTTCTAAATTTTCTATAATTCTGCAAACACTATGGTTTGCTTAACTTGGGGATCTCGGTTGGTTATATATGAAGGATTGAATCCAAATGAAAAATGTTTTCCAAATTGAAACTAAGTGAAAGCAAGAAAATTGGTCCTTTTTCATTTGGATTCAATTTGTCCCTGTATCAAAAAAGATGGATAAAATTGTTTTCACACACGCCCCATGTATTTTCATGCAATTAAGATGTGACTGATTCAAATTTGTTCTTTCGGTTTCCTGCAGGGATATATAAATATATTATGTTCATGCTCAAAATTGGGTTTTGGGTAAAACTATAAATATAAATACCTATTTGGTACTCTCTCTATTCCTGTTTATAAGCCTATAGTTTTCTGTGAAAATTCTAACTTTACTATCTTAGACCACGATTTTAGAAAATAATAGTAGCATTTACCACATCCAATCAGTTTCTTTAGATTCTTCATTCATGGAGTATATTTTCCCATTTTATTTTATACTCTGCCCACCATTTGTGTTGTTTATGCATTTTATTTTAATCCTTTTGATACTACTGTATAATGAAATAAACAACGAAACTTTCTGAACATGACAATGTTGTCCCATTGAAACTTCTTTGCCAGTCACCAGAAAGAATATGCATGATTTTACCCATCAAATCCTCTACTAGCCTTAGTATCTTTATCATGCTAGCAGTGAAATAGTACAGTTTAATGAAACATGATTTGTAGTACCATTTTAGCAAGCAATTGCCATCTGTATGCCCATACAATTGATGGTATACACATAGTATTTCAGTTTGGATATGTTGGACGTTCTTTACGTTTCTGGGTAAATAGTTTTTATTTGGTCGGCGTAAATTCACATTTGGGCCTGATTCTAGCTTACAGACATGTCATGATTGCCTTCTTTCCTATTTGTAGATTGCGCGGCGCGCCGCCATATCCCTCTTGCTGCTGTTCGCCTCCTTTCCGACGCAGCCCACCGTGGTGGCTGCAGCTGTGTTTTGCTCAATCTCCGTGGTGGATTTGCGGCAAGGACTTCTCTTCTTATTAAGTTGTAAATTTGAACATATCCAGTGTGCAGCTGATTTCTCTACAAATTCAGGAACGTAATGCAAGAAAGAGCATGCCACTATATGTTTTGCTTACAAGTCAAGAATAAAATTTCAGATCTTTACAAATTCCGAAGTGGGGCAATTTTTCTACAGATCCAGAAATGTGATGCAATCATGTACATGCCATCGCGAATGTGGTGACAATAATTACATGTTAGGACTTAGATTGGTTCTTAGTTTCTTATATTTCTTATCTGGATGCGACAAGTTCAACCAAATGTCAGTACCTAATTTGACATGTTAATTAGGTATTTACGTCTACATTATTTTCACAACCCACTCTAACAAAGATCAATCTATTTGCTGCAACAGTTTGATAAATTATTTTGTACAAATCAAGATTTTTTTTTAAAAAAAATATTGTCATCAACTTCACAGTGATGTAAAAATCCAATGCACGGTTAACATCTTATTGTAATACCACTTTGCCAAATAAATTAATCAACACTTATTTCATATAAAGCTTACCAATTGTCCAAATTTCCTGACCAAACCTTTCTCATTTCAAATGTGAATATCTGCCATTGACTATGGGTATATGACTTACAAATCTTTCCTTACGAGTTATTAACCATTGTTCATGCTGATACACTACATAAGCAACAGTCTAGAGAAAGTATTTCCTTTGTCGAGGCTTAGGAAACAGACTGTATTGCACCTTCATACTATGGTTTTGAAATAGTGCCCTTCTCTTCTAAATGCATATGGAATTTCAGGACCTGCAGATGGTTTCTTCACTAACAAATTTTAGGAGTTCCGACTGATTTGCTTATCAGGTTCAGATTTTCAGAAGTAAACATGCTGGTTATGATGGAGGTATGAAGCATAATTAACTCCCCATTTCATTTATATTTGAAGCATTCCTCTTTTTCTGTATCGTTCGTAAGCTTCCGAAGATGCCAGGAGAATTGTTGCTGATGAAAGAGCTAATGCCCGCTTGGAGATCGAGGATGCTAGAGCTGTTGTACAAAGAGTTCAGCAAGTACATCATGTGTAGATTCGGTTGGCTACTAGAGAGAAATCACAGTATGCTATTTGTGTTGTACCCACAAGATCTGCTAGTCTAGATGTTCATCGGTAGATGCTTTGTGCTATGCCTCTGTGCGTGTGTGTTTCGAGAGAGAGAGGGAAACAGAGAGATGGTGAGGAGGAGAAGTACCTTCTCCCTGGCTCGAAGATCCCGTGGCGGTGGCCATGGTGGAGAGCGGCGGAAGTGACGGTGGCGGTGCTTCCCGTCGCACTGCGCAATGACCTAGATCGGATTGGTTTTGTCGGTGGGGTTTGTGGCGGCGGTGAACCTCGTAGTTCGTGCCCTGGCCCCCCACCTCTCTTTTTATAGCGCTGGAGACAGGGGCCCACCAACCATAGGAGGTTGGGCGCCCCCGATCAGGGCGCGTTGACTAAGGGTCTGGTGGGGCCGTTGGGCCCAGTCGGTGGAGAGATCAATCTAACATTATCCCCATTGATCTCAACTTTTACTTTTAATCTTTTATACCTTTTACTTTACTAGTTTCATCACCGATTAGTACATAGAGCATGTTTCATCGTCACAGCTCAATTGCCGATAGAATCAGACAGCTACAATGTACTTCTCTGTTTTGAAACCAATTCTATTCCTTTTGGGCCTCTCGTGATCGAGGAATCATAGGCTTTCCATTAAACCCATGCCGGCTACGTGTTCCATGAACACGCTGGGTGGTAAGCCTTTCGTAAGTAAATCCGCAAGCATATTCTTTGTCTTTATATGCTCGAGATTTATAGTTTGATCCTGGATTTTATCTTTCACAACATAATACTTCATTTCTATTGGCTTTGTAGCATTACTCGACTTGTTGTTGTGAGCATAGAATACTGCAGGCTCATTGTCACAGTACATCTTTAGTGGTCTACTAATGCAGTATACCACTTTCAAGTCGGGTATAAATTTCTTTAGCCATAGCGCCTGCCCCGTGGCCTCATAACATACTATAAATTCTGCATACATCGTAGATGATGCAACTATTGACTGTTTGGAGCTTCTCCACGAAATAGCTCCTCCTGCGAGAGTGAACACATATCCTGGCGTGGACTTTCTATCATCTTTATCTCCCGCAAAATCTGCATCTGAATACCCTCTTATTTCTAGGGAATCAGATCTTTTATATGTTAGCATGAGGCCTTTTGTGCCTTGCACATAACGCAAAGCTTTCTTTGCCATTTTCCAGTGCTCTGGGCCTGGATTCTCTTGATATCTACCGAGTACCCCAGTGATAAATGCTAAGTCAGGGTGAGTGCACACTTGTGCATACTGTAAGCTTCCAACAGCCGAAGCATATGGTATTTCTTTCATTTGATCGATCTCGTACGGGTTCTTAGGACATTGGAATTTCCCAAACTTGTCGCCCTTGACTATAGGAGCAGGTGTGGCACTGCACTTATGCATATTATACTTTTTAAGAACTTTTTCAAAATAAGCCTTCTGCGATAGTCCTAACACTCCATTCTTTCTATCTCGGTGAATTTCTATGCCCAAAACATATGAAGCTTCACCAAGATCTTTCATATCAAAATTTGAGGACAAGAACTTCTTTGTTTCTAGTAGTAGACTGGCATCACTGCTAGCAAGCAAGATATCATCCACATACAGAATTAGGAAAATATATTTCCCACTTTTAAACTTTGCATAAATGCAGTTGTCCTCAACATTCTCTTTAAATCCAAATCTTGTAATTGTTTCATTAAACTTTAGATACCACTGTCTAGAGGCTTGCTTTAATCCATAAATGGATTTCTTTGATGGCATCCCATATGTTCCTTTCCCTCCATGAAAAAACCCTTGGGTTGTTTCATGTAAACATTTTCTTCTAAATCTCCATTTAGAAATGACGTCTTTACATCCATTTGATGCAACTCTAAATCAAAATGTGCAACTAATGCCATTACGATTCTGAAGGAATCCTTACATGAGACCGGAGAAAAAGTCTCATTGTAATCTACCCCTTCTCTTTGCGAAAAGCCTTTTGCCACAAGTCTTGCTTTATACTTTTCTATATTCCCATTGGAGTCATACTTAGTTTTGTAGACCCATTTGCAGCCTACTGTTTTGGCTCCTTTAGGAATTTCCTCTAAGTCCCAAACATCGTTGGAACTCATCGATTTCATTTCATCTTCCATTGCCTCCACCCACTTCGATGAGTGAGGGCTTCTCATGGCTTCTTCATATGAAGTGGGATCACCTTCCATATGATCTATTTCTATGTTATAAACATAATCAGTAGAAATAGCTGACCTTTTCGCTCTTTTAGACCTTCTAAGGGTCTCATTTTCTAAAAAGTGGCTGCTGCACCTCCCTTTCATGCTCAACAACGGGTTCAGTCGGCTCCTGACGGACAGGTTCTGGATTTTCACCCACAGTTTTCACGGGTGGAGTTACAACATGTGCTTGCACTACAATCTCAGGGATTGTCGGTGCAGCTACAACAGGTAGTGCGAAAAATGGCTCCTGAATCATCGGAAAAGGTGCACACACCCTCTTCCCCTCAAGATCAATTTTCCGAGCTACCATGCTCCCCCTCATCATTTCGTCCTCTAAGAAGACTACATGTCTCATTTCTACAAACTTTGTGTATCTGTTTGGGCAGTAGAAACGATAACCTTTTGATCTATCAGGATAGCCAATGAAGTGGCAAGTTACTGTTTTGGGGTCTAACTTTGCAATATTTGGATTAAATACTTTTGCCTTAGCTGGGCTCCCCAGACCCTCAAGTGGCGTAGAGAGGGAACTCTTCCTGTCCACAACTCGTACGGTGTTTTGGGCACCGACTTGCTTGGTACTCTGTTGAGAATGTGAATGGCGGTTTTAAGCGCCTCCATCCATAATCCCAATGGGAGGTTGGAATAACTCATCATGCTGCGCACCATATCCATAAGAGTACAGTTACGCCTTTCAGCTACTCCATTTTGCTGAGGTTCGCCCGGCATAGAATACTGGGCGACTATTCCATTTTCCTGTAAAAACCTTGCAAAAGGTCCAGGTACTTGACCATATGGAGTGTGCCAACCGTAGTATTCCCCCCCACGGTCGTATCTGACTATTTTAATTCTTTTATCATGCTGATTTTCAACTTCTGATTTGAATATTTTAAATTTATCCAATGCTTCAGATCTTTCTTTAATTGGATAAATATAACCATATCGGGAGTAATCATCTGTGAATGTTATGAACGAGTCATAGCCATCCACACTTTTCACAGAAAATGGTCCACAAATATCAGTGTGAATGATTTCTAGTGTTGCTGTACTTCGGTTTGCACCCTTTTTAATTTGCTTTACATACTTTCCTTTTATGCAATCTATGCATTGTTCGATATCTGAGAACTCTAACGGAGTAAGAATATCATTTTTAACGAGGTTTTCGATTCTTCCCCTCGAAATATGGCCTAATCGACAGTGCCATAACTTCGACGAGTCATTAGTTCGCTTTCTTTTCTTTTGTTCTTTGTTCGACAAGGAAGTTTGCTCACTCACATTACACACAGAATGCACTTTTTCACGTAAGGATAACAAATAAAGCTCAGCGTGAAGTAAAGCAATACCCACACAAGCATCTTTAAACCATATGGCACACTTGCCATGTCCAAAACAACATTCATAACTGTCTTTATCCAAACGTGATACACTTATTAAATTTCTGTGAAGTGAAGGAACAAATAAGACATCTCTAAGCAAAATCGTGAAACCATCAGCCAACTCTAAGGAGATGTAGCCAACAGCTTCAACTTCTGCTTGAACTCCATTCGCGACTTCAATGCATCTTTCGCTTCTTTGCATAGTCCTTGTCGAATGGAATCCCTGTAAAGAATTTGCAACATGAACAGTTGCACCTGAGTCAATCCACCAAGTAGATTTCGAAAACTGTGTATACAGGGATTCATTTACAAAAGAAACTGTGTTTATACCTTTCTTTGCCATTATTGACTTGAGCCAATCTGGGCAATCTTTCTTGAAATGCCCAGTCTTCTTGCAGTGGAGACACTGATCTTTATCCACTGGGAGACTCTGATGATGATATTGTTGGGGACCTTTGACTTTGCCATATGGCTTGGACGGGGAACCACCTTGGTTGCTGTTGTTGTAGTTTATTTTCCTGTTTTCCTTCACGTAGTTCAGGGAACCACCGTGAGAGGACTTGAGCCTTTCCTCCTCTTGCACACACACATAGCGATGGTCTTTTCAACGTCCCATTTATCAGGGACATGTTGTAGTTGATCACAAAGTTCTCAAACTCTTTAGGCAAAAATGCCATGACAAGGTGGACAAGCAAACCAGGCTTGAGCTCCAGGTCATCATCCATAGGCTTTAGCTTGGCAGCCATGTTGCTCATCCTCGGGATGTGCTCCCTGATGCCATGTGCACCTCCTTGGTACTTTTCTGTGACCAGCTGTTTGAGCAGCTGGGTAGCATACACCTTTGAAGCCATGTGCACCTCCTTGGTACTTTTCTGTGACCAGCTGTTGAGCAGCTGGGTAGCATACACCTTTGAAGAGCCAGTGAACTGGCTCTTTATCTTTTCCAGGAACTGCCCAACGGAAGTGCACTCTGCGATTGAGCCTGCAATGGCGTTCTCAATCGTGTTCTTTATAAATGCCATGCATTTCTTGTTGGCATTCAGCCACTTTTGGTTATCCAGGGTGTAACTCATCTCCACTGGAGAATGATCCCTCAACTTTTTCTGCCAAGCAGATTCATCATCATTAGCCTCTCTTACTGGCTCTTTTGGCTTGACTGGCTATGGAGTGTCCACAACCCAGTCAACCTCGGCACACACAAATGCCAGATCCACTTTCTTCCTCCACTCAGTGTAGTTGTCACCCTGAGCATTGGAACGTCCTTGAGGCAACTCATCAAATGGTAACCTCCTGAAACCACAAAAATGTGAGATGACAAAAACAATTGCATGTATTAATCCAACGTTGGTCAAAGTAAAACATACAACTGTTTATGCGATTAAATCTATATCGCCGTTGGGCAGAAAATAGAAATAAATACATCTTTTATACACATAATAACAAATTATGATCATGTTATTAACAACGTTGGTCATAAAATAACAGGATCATAATCACCTTTAATATTCACTTTATCACATCTTTAAAAAAAATATCACTTTATTGCTTTTAAGCAATTACTTTTAACTATTTACAGCGGAAAAATGAATAAATTCATGAACTTTATACTTTTCAGAAACATTTCTGTCACTTTTCAGTTCTCTAAACAAAATCTCGTTGGATAATTTTGAATAGAAAAAACTAGATGAAAATTTGCCCAAAAATGGACAAAAAAAATTAAAACAGCGTCTGGAATAAAAATACAGACAGAAACTGTTCTGTGCGGCCCGCTCGGCCTTATTTTATCTACCGCCTGAAAGCGACTCGCATTTGGCCCACTCGGCCGAAAACGGCCCAGCCCGGCGCCAGCCCTTTCGCGGCCCACGGCCCGCTGGCGCTTGCGCATGCCGCAGCGGCCTTTTATCACTTTCGGCCCAAAGGACCCGGTTGCGAGCTAGGGTTCAGATCCAGCTGTTCATTTTGATCGGACGGCTGTCCGCGCTCTACGCTAGAACAAAACCGCGGGCGCGTCGGGGAAGGGGAAACCCTAGGTTTCATTTCCCCACTCGTCTCTGTCTCTCGCCTCCCGCGAGCTTCTCTCGCGCGCGAGCTAGGGTTAGCGTCGCCGGCAGCAACTGATGGCGCGCCACCGCCCCACCGCGCTCGCGCGCCCCCTCCCCTTCTCGTCTCTTTTTTTCACCTCCCTCCCCACTGTAACAGAGAGAGCGCCACGGAGGGCCTCCTCTGCTCCTCCGCGTGCCCCTGTGACGCTCGACGGCGAGCTTTCGACGGCGTCGTTGCCATCCCCCTCGCCGGTCGCGCGTCTCCCTCGCGGTGAGCGCGCCGCCGTCGAGCGGTTTGGCCGCGGTGAAAGCGCATCTTCCCTAGATGATGTTTTGGTGTTAGTGATAACACAATTATGTATCTAACGATGTATTTTGAGCTTCCAGGGATTACTGTTATAAGCGTCATCGAATAGAGCTTGCAAATTGGTCTTAGCAGTTTTCTGCTCCAGGCAGCGGTAGTACCGCCAGGAGGGCGGTAGTACCGCTGCGCAGTTCTTCCTCGCAAGCTCAGCCAGCTACCGCTGGAGGTACCGCCATTTTTCAGCTTCTGTTTCCATCAGCGGTAGCTCCAGCGGTACTGGAGCGGTAGTACCGCTGGGCAGCGGCAGTACCGCCATCCCCAGCGGTGGTACCGCTGGGCAGCGGCAGTACCGCCCGAGGTACCGCTGTTTTCTCCCTCTGTTCGTTGGGCGGTAGCTGCAGCGGTACCGCAGCGGCAGTACCGCTGCCTCCAGCGGTAGTACCGCTTTGAAGACAGGCGCGCTCCAGAAATTCTAGCCGTTTGAATTGAAGACGAAGGAAGGCAGCGGTAGTACCGCTGCCCCCAGCGGTAGTACCGCCGCGGGATTTGGCTGCGCAACGGCCACTTTTGGAGGAGCTATTTAAAGGGTCTTCTTCCTCACTTGAAGACTAAGTTTTCCTACGCTCTCTCTCTCCATTGATGAAAGCTTCAACCTTCTAAGATCTCCCACTCCAACCACCCAAACCTCTTGATACTTTGTGGAGTGAAGGAGGAGGTCTAGATCTACATCTCCACCGAAGGAATTTCAAATCCCCCCACACTATCGTGTGGAACTTGCATCTTGGGTTGCTTGTAACTCGAGGTGCCTTTGTGAGTCTCGGAGGAAGTCCGAGGCATTGTTGGGAGGCTCCAACTCATTGTGGAGTTCCCCGACCTTTGTGTACCGGCTTGGTCAACGCCATCAAGGTGACCTCATAGTGGTGAGCCAAACCCCCACGGGTAAAGCTCACGGAGAATAGAGTGAGCACATCCGTGCTATTGGAGCGCCTAGGTGGCTCCACACTCCTCCAACGTAGACGTACTTCCCTTGGGAAGGAACTACGGGAAACATCTCCGTGTCTCCACTTTGCGGTTATTTCTATCCTTTACTTGTTGCTTCCGCTACGTTTTACCTTGCTTGTATCACATAGGTTGCTATCACCTAGTGCACATCTAGTCAACCTTGTTATACTTTGCTCAAGCCCTAATTAATCGAAAAAGAATTAAAATTTGGTAGTCGCCTAATCACCCCCCCCTCTAGTCGACATATCGATCTTTCAATTGGTATCAGAGCCTCGCTCTTATCTAAGGCTTCACCGCCTAAGAGAATATGTCGGACAACTTGGACCCAACCGCGTCGGTAACTAATGAACGCTTGGTGAGGTTGTTAGTGATCTCAAGAGTGAGATGTCTAATCTCAATACCGAGATCACTACCAACCTCAACCTAAGCATGAAGGAATCGATGCGGGAGATGTTCAAGGAGTTCTAGGGAAACCGGAACCTAAGATTGATTTACCCCCGGGAAAAGGAGTCGGGAAGGTAGATATCTTCCTTCTTCGGTCCTAGTCAATGTGGACGGAAAGGCAAGCCAATCCCGAAACAAAGAATGCCGCGGAGGGTAACTCAATCCCAAGGAAGCCGGGGGTGTATGCAATGTCCACCGGAACAAGTGTATAACACAATCCACCAACACGTCTCTCCGCCACACATCGCCAATATGGGCGCACCTCCTAAGCTTGATCCAAAAGACTTTCCTAATTGGCAATATCTATGCGATCACACATGTCTAGTTGTTGTGTTTTCTTGATTGACATTTTAGAGCAAGGCTTCATCCTCAAGACCCACTCAACATGACTCAACGGAGAAGGCCAATCATCAACTCAACGCCACCGCCATGCACATGATACAAACGGCCGCCGGCCCAACTTATACCACTCATATCCGATGTGCAAGACGGCAAAGCAATGTTGGGATAAACTCCATAACTTGTTCTTGGGGAAAAAGCATTCAACTTTCCAAGTATGAAGCGGTTCAAGATGAAGCCGATGAGTTTGTGATGAATGAAGATGAGACCCCGAAGATCTCTATCGAAGGCTCACCGCTCTTGCCATCACCTTGAATGATTTGGTTTGAGAAGTTTGAAGATAATTGGATCAAGCGCAAGTTTCTCAAGGCCATCACTCCCTCAAATCAAGGCTTGGCTCAAACCATTCGATCAAGACCGGACTTCTCAACACTTGACTCCAACACCGTGCTCAACGAGTTTGTATCCATTGGATGGTGTCAAGAGCTCATTCATGCTCATGCTCGGCAAAGGGACTTGCGGGACAATCTCCAAATGTTGCTTTGAAGTCCACGGCCATCACTAGTGAAGAAGAGTTGAACATGGAGTTGAAGAGGAGGATACGGAGGACACAAGCAAGACTATTATGAGCACATGGCCTTGCTTCAAGAGCCTTTGGGGCAACCGTTCCAAGAGATCTTCATCAAGACCTTTTGCTAAGAAGAACTTCGTTGCAAGACCAAGAGGAGACCGTCCAAAGACTTGCTATAATTGTAGTAATCTCAATCACTACATTGCCGATTGTCCTTGGGAGAATCGAGAGGACCACAATGGCAAGCTTGTGAGAAAAGACAAGTCCAAGGGCAACGGCAACAAGAACTACGTGAAGAAGAGGGTTCCAATGCCTTGTGTGTTCAAGATAGAAAAGTTTTGGAAGAATACATGTCCGGTGATGAAGATGAAGATGAAGTTGTAGCTACCGCTCGCATTGCCATAGCTACACCTTCCTCTACACCGTCATCCCTATTTGAATCCCCCAATGAAAATGAGTCCATTCCCTACACATGTCTCATGGCAAAAGCCACCTCGGTAACTCCTTCTCCAAACCTATTGCCTCTACACCTCCTTCCTTATTGGATTGTGTAGAGAATGTTGTGAAGGAGCCCCAAAGTCCAAATGAGGTGGACTTGTGGCTAGCTAATCTTAAGGAGAAGACAAAGTGAATGTTGATGCTCTTTTGGAGCAACTTGAGGAAACTAACTCTCTTGTAGATCAAAAGGAGGAGATCATTTCGGGCATGGCAAACCGTGAGGTTGACTATGCTAATGAGATAGCGGATTTCTCTATCGCTCTTGAAAAGGAGCAAACTCGTAGAAGGTCTCTTGAGGAGGCCCTATCTAATTCCGAGGAATCCTATGCTATTGACATGTCTAGAGTTAAAAAGGATCATGAACATGCTCTTGCTACTTCTAAAGTCTATAAGAATGAGAAGCTTGAGCTAGGCATTGAACATGCTAGACTTGAGAAGGAAAACAAGAGACTTGATGAGGAACTCAAAACCCTCAAAGAGTCTTTTGCCAAACTTGAGAAGTCTCATGATCAATTCCTAGGTCAACAAGTGAAAGAAGTTATTGCATCCACATCAAATGAAATTGTTGCTAAATCTATTATTTGTTGTGAGCATGCTAACCTTGTTGAAGAGAATGCTAAGTTGAAATCTCAACTTGAGAAGGGCATTTGGCTTGTGCCCAAGGAGAAAAGAACCTCAATGACCTTTTGAGCAATCAAAAGGATCAAATTGGAAAGAAGGACTTGGTTTCTCTACCAAGTCAAAGAAGAAGAACAACAAGAAGAAGAAGCCTTCTCCCTCTTCAAAAGCTATTATCTTTGTGAAGGAGGGGGAGTTGGCTAAAGAGAAGGAGACCAACACCATTGTGGGTTGAGGTCACAAGGGACCTTCCTACCCATAATGACTTTGCCGGCAAATATAACCCATCTTATGTTCTTATGAAATCTAAGATGGTCATGTTTATGCTAAATATGTTGGCACTTCTTATGGTGATGATTATCATTGGACTATTTGGGTTCCAAAGACCCTTGTGACTAACAAGAAAGGACCCATCGAAAAATGGGTACCTAAATCAAGACTTGATTCCTTGTAGGGTGTGGCGTCCGGTGCGGGTCGATGGACGGTGGATAGTGGCGCATCCCAACACATGACCGGACGCATTGACTTGGTGGATGATATTGAACCTCCTCTACCTCAATATTCACGAGTCAAAATTGGTGACAACCGCGAGCTTAAGGTATTGGGACGAGGCAAGGTCGTTGTTGCTAGAGAGTCTCTATCAAGAATGTACTTGTCGTTGAGTCCCTTGGTTACAACTTACTCTCCGTCTATCAACTTACTAAAAGTGGTTATGGGTGTTATTTTGATGACGAGAGTGTGATCATCACCGTGAAGGGATCTCTTAAAGTAGTCTTTGTTGGACATGTCGAGTACGGCATGTATGTGCTTGATTTCTCGAAAGAGAGCATGTCGGCCGCGACTTGTCTAATGGCTAAAGTTGATGTGGGTTGGCTTTGGCATCGCCGACTAGCCCACACCAATATGAGAACACTCCATGATCTTCAAAGTGGTGATCACATTCTTGGACTAACCGATATTAAGTTTTCCAAAGATCGTGTGTGTAGATCATGCGTTCTAGGAAAGCAACATGGAGAAGCCCATCCATCAAAGACGAAGATTACCACCGACAAGATTCTTGAGCTCATTCATTTGGACCTATTTGGTCCATTATCTTATGATAGTCTTGGTGGGAAGAAGTATTGCTTGGTGATTGTTGATGACTATTCAAGATACACATGGGTCTATTTCTTCAAGAAAAGAGTGAGACTCAACAAAGAGTCATTGACTTCATCAACATGCTCAACGCCAATATCAAGAGAAGATCATGACAATTCGAAGTGACAATGGGTCCGAATTCAAGAACTACACCGTGGAGGGGTTTCTTAGTGAAGAGGGATTGCTCATCAATATTCCACTCCATACACCCCTCAACAAAATGGTGTTGCGGAGAGGAAGAACCGGACTCTTATGGATGCGGCTAGGACCATGATTGCGGAGTATGCTTCTCCGTTAACTTTTGGGCCGAAGCCATCTCCACCGCTTGTCATGCAACAAATCGGTTATATCTCCGCAAGCTATTGAACAAGACCCCATATGAGATTCTTCTTGGGAAGAAACCGGATCTTTCTTATTTTCGTGTCTTTGGATGCAAGTGCTTCATTCGCAAGAAAGGTAACCGGTTATCTAAGTTTGAGACTAGATCTATAGAGGGCATCTTTGTTGGTTACTCCACAAACTCTCACGGCTATAGAGTCTACAACAAGACCACCGGTCAAGTTGAAGAATCTAGTGACGTGAAGTTTGATGAGGATAATGGCTCCCAAGTGGGGCAAGTTGATCCTAATGTTGTAGGTGATGTACCTATGGAGCTCGCTCTAAGAAGGATGGCAATTGGGGACATTCGTCCCATTGAAGAGGATCCTCCTCAAGTTCAAGATCCTCCTCGAGCTCCTCCTCAAGTCATACCATCACCAACTCAAGATCCTCCCCGTAACCAAGAACAAACTCCGAGCCCTCAAACAAGTGAGCAAGGTCAAGAACAAGATCAACCTAGTGGTTCCTCTCCACAACTTGATGTTCAAGACCAAGCTCTAGATGGTGCACACGACAATGATCAAGAACAAGATCAAGGTGGTCCACATCAAGATCAAGCTCAAGATCAAAACAATGCACATGACTCCGATGATGAAGGAAATGATCAAGTCATCTCTCAAGAAACTTCGGAGGAGACCAAGAAGAGAAGAGAATTGCGAAGAGAGCAAAAATTAACTCGCTTAGAGCATACATTGGACAAAGTTCTTGGAGGTGTCCAAAGCAAGGTCGTCACAAGAAAACAATTGGCAAGCTTTAGCACCAACCATGCTTTTGTGTCCTTCATCGAGCCCAAGAAGGTGTATGAAGCTCTTGAAGATCATGATTGGATTGATGCCATGCATGAAGAACTCAATAACTTCAAGCGCAACAAGGTGTGGAAGTTGGTGCCAAGGCCAAATGGGTGCAAGAACGTCATCGGCACCAAATGGGTCTTCAAGAACAAGCAAGATTCGAACGGCATTGTCATTCGAAACAAGGCAAGATTGGTGGCACAAGGCTACTCTCAAGTCGAAGGTGTTGACTTCGGTGAAACCTATGCCCCCGTTGCTCGTCTTGAATCTATTCGCATCTTGCTTGCATATGCATCTCATCATAACTTTAAATTGCAACAAATGGATGTTAAAAGTGCTTTCCTTAATGGTCCTATTAATGAGTTGGTATATGTTAAGCAACCTCCCGGGTTTGAGGATCCCAACCATCCGGACCATGTTTACAAGCTCGACAAGGCACTCTATGGCCTTAAACAAGCCCCACGTGCGTGGTATGAGCACCTTCGAGAGTTTCTTGTAGACCGTGGATTCCAAGTTGGTGTTATTGACCCCACCCTCTTTACCAAGAAGGTGGGTGGCAATCTTTTCATATGCCAACTCTATGTAGATGACATCATTTTTGGTTCTACTAACAATGCTTTCAATGATGAGTTTGCAAAGCTAATGACAAGCAAATTTGAGATGTCCATGATGGGGGAGTTGAAGTACTTCCTAGGATTTGAAGTGAAGCAATATAGGGAAGGTACCTTCATCAATCAAGCCAAATATACCCAAGACATGCTCAAGAGGTTCACGATGACGGAGCTCAAACCTTACAAGACACCCATGTCCACCTCCGTCGACCTCCACACCGACACCGAGGGTAACGATGTCGATCAAAAACTCTATCGCTCTATGATTGGCTCTTTGCTTTATCTTTGTGCATCTAGACCGGATATTATGTTTAGTGTGGGTAAGTGTGCAAGGTATCAAGCGGCTCCCAAAGAGAGCCACTTAGTGGCGGTTAAGCGCATCTTTCGATATTTGCTTCATACCCCAAACTTTGGTCTTTGGTATCCCAAGGGTTCAAGCTTTCATCTCATGGGTACTCGGATGCGGATTATGCCGGAGAGAAGAAGGATAGGAAGTCTACATCCGGGAGTTGTCAATTTCTTGGCCGCTCCTTGGTGTGTTGGTCTTCCAAGAAGCAAAATTGTGTTGCTCTCTCCACCACCGAAGCCGAGTACATCTCCGCCGCAAGTTGTTGTGCTCAACTCTTATGGATGGTGCAAACTATGAAGGATTATGGTATTACTTCTCCAAGGTGCCCCTCTTGTGCGACAATGAGAGTGCTATCAAGATCGCCCACAACCCCGTGCAACATGCCAAGACGAAGCATATTGAAGTTCGTCATCATTTCATCCGGGAGCATGTGGAGAGGGGCAACATTGACCTTTCTTTTGTAGGAACCAAGGATCAACTTGCGGATATATTCACCAAGGCCCTTGATGAACCAAGATTTCGAGAGTTGAGGAATGAACTAAATGTCATTGATGCGAGCAACTTTGCTTGACCGCCTTGCACAAGTACCCATAGTAGACATCGTAACTAGTTTAGATGCATGCATGGACATAGGGGGAGTGTAGCTCAACTCATGAGTCAACACTACTTCTATTATGCGCACATAGACAATTCGTGCTTTATTTGGTCACTCCGGTGACAAATTGTGCTTAAACGATGAGTATTGGCCTTGAACCCAAGATATATCTTCGCGGTTTTGGGTTGATAATTGCTCATACATGGTGGCCTAGGCCACCGCCCTCCTCCTTTGAGGAGTTGGTTTTATTTGGATCTTATTTGGTTTTTAGACTTCTTTTTGGGGAGAGAACTCAAGCTTGGGTCTTCAAGTTTGGTTTTTGCAAACTTGAGTTTCTTCTCCTTCTCAGCTACTTGTCTATCCCAAGCCAACACTCTTTCTTAAAACAGCCCTCTCTCTCTCTAAAAATGCCTTTTTCATGCTCTTGGTTGTTTGGATGGTCGGAAACGGCGGTCAAATCGGCTTCGGGGCTCATTTTTGAGCCCTAGCTGACTTTTCCCCAGGCGCCGGTACTACCGGGCACCCTGGCGGTACTACCGCTGCGCGTGCTTCACAGCACTGTGCAGCGCGGTATCGCCACGGTGCCTGTTTTTATCGGGACCGGTACTACCGCTGGATGGAGCGGTAGTACCGCTCGCGGAGTTTGGACAGGATAAGGCTCGGGGGACTCGTTTTTAGGGTTCCTCCCTCATTTCGTTTCTTCCCCAACCCTTCTCCTCCCACCTCCGCCGCCGCCGGCCACTCCTCCGCCGGGAAGGAGCTCTCCCCAGGCTTGGATCTTCAACCTCCACGCCCCGGGACGCCTCCTGCATCTCTCCTCCTCCTCGATCCTCTGCCATGAGTTCCGGTATGCCCTATCCCTCTCTCTCATCTAGTTGATGGATAGAGATGAAATTAGTGGTGTTCCTCTTGGATTCGTGGTAGATTGAGTAGGTAGAGATGTGTATTTGTGGATCTAGAACCTTGTCTATAAATTTGTTGCGAAATTTGTGGCTAGATTGAAAGTTCCTCTTCCTAGATTTAGAGGAGTAACCCTAGATAATGTTAGTGCTTTTTAAGCCATAATATTACCTCTTGTTACATCTCCAACACTAGTTTTGGCACTCTCCCTCTAGTTTTAATTTCATACAATTTTGTAGACATGTGCTCTTTTTCTCCAAAATAATGAAATGGTGCATTCTTACCTATGTGCTTGCCCCTCCCATGCTATTCACAGGTAGTGCGTCTCGTGGTCGCACCAAGTCTGTGGGCGCAAGAAACCAAGGACCGATGGTGGTGATGAGGTTCAAGATGAGATTGATGGGGTTCCCGTGACTCGCCGGAGGTTTCCACCTCCGGAGAAGACCTGCCCAAGAGGACCAAGACTGCTAGTCAATGTCGGACAAGGATTTTGCGGTCAAGCGGGCTGTCAATTGCTATGTGATTGAGAGGATGGATCAAATTCCCTCCATTCGGGGCAACAATCCTTTCTTTCACAACAAGTTCCAAGAACAATGCTACAATGAGATCTTGTTGAAGAAGCCGGTGGAGAACATGTGGAGCAACACTTCATCAATATGGATCACATGAGGGACAAGATTGATTACTTTGGAGAAGCTTGATTTGCGAAGAGTTTGGGCTTTTACCCATGATGGAGTTGGAACAAGATTTTGATGAGAAGCTTGTGGCTCAGTTTCTAGCCACCGTTCACTTTGGCAATGAGACGGAGCGCACCATCACATGGATGACAAAGGAGAAGAAGTTTGAAGAGAAGTGGTCTGCAATTGCTCAGATGCTTGGTTATGAGGAGTTTGGTTCCGTCCTCTACGAGGACTTTGATGATACTCACTTCCGTGTACATCATACGGGGGTGCAGGCTGTAGAAGTGAGAAGCTTTGCCTTTATATGACCCGGAGAGCGCTGAGAAGTGGAAGGTTGGCAAGTCAAGGGACTTTTCCCACTTGGGACATCATGCACAGGATTTATCGCGAGACCATCAACCCAAAGGTGGGCAACATTGATGAAATTCATGGTATCTCAAGAATCTCATGCTCCTCACAAGGAGATGCAAGGCAAGGGAAGAAGTTGGATGTCATGGATTTCATTTGGCATGAACTTTGGGAGGTCATTATCAAGAAGAAGAACATCGCTTTTGCTCCTCTCATCATGCGTATCATCATTTGGAAGTGGGTTGAGGAGAACGATGTTGCGGAGCTTGGGGATGCGGAGGATGGATCCCCACAAGAGTAAGCGGCTCCTTGTTAAGCCCCATCCGAAGAAGAAGAGCAAAGAAGTTGTGGATGAAGCCGGTCCCTCTCACACTAAGAAGGAAGGGCCTTTCCTTTGGATGGCTACTTCTATGAAGAAGCTCTTCAAGCTGACCAAGAAAGTTGAGAGGAACCAATATGATGTCTATGAGAGCACGATGAAGGCTCGCCAAGCTGAAATTGCTCACCGTCGTGCTCAAGGAGAACAAGTGCAGTCCGGCTCGGAGAAGAACATCACTCCATGGGAGGAGTGGCAAGCTCAGGACAGTGCAGGGCAGGTGATCACTTGGGCAGATTATGAAGAAGATGAAGTCACCTCTCAGCAGCCTCCGTTCGGTTTCGAGTGACCCTTGGGGCGTTAGCATCGGTCTTCCCTTTTTGGTGTCTCGATGCCAAAGGGGGAGAGATATCTAGTAGCTCGTACGGGGTTTCGCAAGGGTTGTGTGTCACAAGCTTGTTCTTTATTCGTGTTGTTTCTCTTATGCTTGTGAACACTTTTTATTTTCAGTTGTGGATCTCTCCATGTGGTGTAAGACATGTGAACCTTAATTGCTTAGCTTATGTTTATCTTTGTTCATGTCTTATTCTTTGTTGCAAGCTCTTTATCTATATTATTTGCAAAGTTTGCAAAAGCTAGGGGGAGCATTGATCCTAGGTTGTGTGCGTTTGTGCATTCAAAAGCATTTCATGAATAATGCACATGTCTAGGGGGAGCTCCGTCTATCTTTTACAAATCTTTTGCCTTGCGATAATTGTGTTGTCATCTAACGCCAAAAAGGGGGAGATTGAAAGTGCATCTTCCCTAGATGATGTTTTGGTGTTAGTGATAACACAATTATGTATCTAACGATGTATTTTGAGCTTCCAGGGATTTCTGTTATAAGCGTCATCGAATAGAGCTTGCAATTGGTCTTAGCAGTTTTCTGCTCCAGGCAGCGGTAGTACCGCCAGGAGGGCGGTAGTACCGCTGCGCAGTTTTCCTCGCAAGCTCAGCCAGCTACCGCTGGCGGTACCGCTGGAGGTACCGCCGTTTTTCAGCTTCTGTTTCCATCAGCGGTAGCTCCAGCGGTACTGGAGCGGTAGTACCGCTGGGCAGCGGCAGTACCGCCATCCCCAGCGGTGGTACCGCTGGGCAGCGGCAGTACCGCCCGAGGTACCGCTGTTTTCCTCCCTCTGTTCGTTGGGCGGTAGCTGCAGCGGTACCGCAGCGGCAGTACCGCTGGGCAGCGGTGGTACCGCTGCCTCCAGCGGTAGTACCGCTTTGAAGACAGGCGCGGGCTCCAGAATTCGAGCCGTTTGAATTGAAGACGAAGGAAGGCAGCGGTAGTACCGCTGCCCCCAGCGGTAGTACCGCCGCGGGAATCTTGGCTGCGCAACGGCCACTTTTGGAGGAGCTATTTAAAGGGTCTTCTTCCCACTTGAAGACTAAGTTTTCCTATGCTCTCTCTCTCCATTGATGAAAGCTTCAACCTACTAAGATCTCCCACTCCAACCACCCAAACCTCTTGATACTTTGTGGAGTGAAGGAGGAGGTCTAGATCTACATCTCCACCGAAGGAATTTCAAATCCCCCACACTATGTGTGGAACTTGCATCTTGGGTTGCTTGTAACTCGAGGTGCCTTTGTGAGTCTCGGAGGAAGTCCGAGGCATTGTTGGGAGGCTCAACTCATTGTGGAGTTCCCTACCTTTGTGTACCGGCTTGGTCAACGCCATCAAGGTGACCTCATAGTGAATGAGCCAAACCCCCACGGGTAAAGCTCACGGAGAATAGAGTGAGCACATCCGTGCTATTGGAGCGCCTAGGTGGCTCCACACTCCTCCAACGTAGACGTACTTCCCTTGGGAAGAACTACGGGAAACATCTCCGTGTCTCCACTTTGCGGTTATTTCTATCCTTTATCTGTTGCTTCCGCTACGCGTTTTACCTTGCAACCTTGTTATACTTTGCTCAAGCCCTAATTAATCGAAAAAGAATTAAAATTTGGTAGTCGCCTAATCACCCCCCCCCCCCCTCCAGTCGACATATCGATCTTTCACGCGGCGCCCCCCTTTTCTACTTTTCCGGCGAACAACTAGAGGTGCGCCGTTAGTTCTTCTCCCGGATGCCTCGGCTTGCCGATGCGCATCCGGGTAGAGAGGAATGGCGCTGCCCTGCGGCGGCGCACTTTGCCGGTGAGCCGGAGGCTCCATCCCGGTAAGTACGAATCCCTTTCTTCCCCTCTTTGATCTGTTAGGGTTAGACTTTTTCTTTCGGATGGGGCTTTCTGCGGGAGGGATTCTTTTTCTTTCTCTTTTCTTCTATCACCGAAAACAACTAGAACCTAGTAAAGGCTCTGATACCATTGTTGTACCCACAAGATCTGCTAGTCTAGATGTTCATCGGTAGATGCTTTGTGCTATGCCTCTGTGCATGTGTGTTTCGAGAGAGAGAGAGAGGGAAACAGAGAGATGGTGAGGAGGAGAAGTACCTTCTCCCTGGCTCGAAGATCCCGTGGCGGTGGCCATGGTGGAGAGCGGCGGAAGTGACGGTGGCGGTGCTTCCCGTCGCACAACGCTAACCCTAGATCGGATTGGTTTTGTCGGTGGGGTTTGTGGCGGCGGTGAACCTCGTAGTCCGTGCCCCGGCCCCCACCTCTCTTTTTATAGCGCTGGCGACAGGGGCCCACCAACCATAGGAGGTTGGGCGCCCCCGACCAGGGCGCGTTGACTAAGGGTCCGGTGGGGCCGTTGGGCCCAGTCGGTGGAGAGATCAATCTAACAATTTGCTTTTGATCTTGATGTGGTGCCAGCTTGTGATTAGGGGGGAAATTGGTAAGTGATTATTGCCCAGTGCTGTATAAGTGCAGGATTTAGACCCTATCCCCCTCTATGGGGACTGGTAATATTGAGGAACAACAAGATTCTATTAGAGTTGGTAAAGTTTTCTCTTGATTTTTGTTAATATATTACCTAGACATTGTCATTGCCTCTCCCTCTTTTATTCATTCCTTTCACGAGATCCACATCAATTTAGATAGCTTATTTTCCTGTATGTGCCTAATTTAATGCTAATTGTTATTCATTTTTGTAAGTTGTGTGCTTTGTCATATGCATTCATGTTGATGTTTTTATGTGTTTTAACATGGATTCTTTGTTCCTATTAATATACTGGTCATACTGCTATTATGAACTTCAAGCAATACAGTTTTTAGAGTGAACGATTCAAAGTGAAACTGATTTGTAAGACTGAATCTATCTATTCAAATAATTCATTTCTGATGTTCTGAGTATTCTGAAGTGTTGAATTTCTGGAGTTGTATCGATGGCTAAATATGCATGTCTTGCTGTCAAACGCCTTTGAACTCTACCATTATCGTTATGACATCCGGTACAACCACACAGGCGCGGCGCGGCGACGCCGCGCCATCTTACCTAGTATGACTGATCTTCGACTAAGTTTATGGTTGCTGGAATGCTTGTAAAATTCTCAAAAAAATCGAACATTTAAAATCCATCGCAAGTAGCAGACACACCGAAACACCACCCAACATCAAGAACCCCGAAGGCGACAGCAGGGGCGGATTATTGCAACCCCCTCCAAAATTGTTTTTTGATACAAAAATAGTTGATCTCAATGCAAGTGCATTAGAGATACTCAAATGCTTAACTCCAAATATCTTGAACATGTTGACATGTATCGTCAAACTAAGTCAAAGATCAGTTATATGGTTGATATTTTGAAATTGATTTTTTAATGTTTGTGGGATACACCAATGTATCCGGGATTTTTTTAATTTCTTTTAAAAAATACCAAAATCACTGGACCTCAACAGTCAATGACACTTTTCAGAGTTCGTGGTTCCGAATAAACACATCCTCGTACACCACGGCTGAACCCCTTCTCCGGCAAACTCATCATTCGTCCCACCCGAGCCGCAACCCTACACGTACAACGAGAACTTTCCTGTGGCAAGATGGTTAGAAGGGTGGTTGTACCCCGAACCCACCAGTGTTTAAACTCCAGGTTTGACGCTGGTGTTTCTCATTTAAGATGGAATATTTTTCGGTGGGAGGCGACGTTCCCGTCGACAGCGAGGCGCCCGTGGTGACTTCGTCAATCTCAAGACCCAATCCGCCGGCTCAATCTCTCGGAGATGCTCATAGGGGTAGGATGTGCGTGTGTGTTCATATGGGTGAGTGTATGCGTGTGTATGTGAGCGTCTGCGTAGCAACAACAAAAACCTACACGTACAACGCATTTCTCATTTTTCAAAAAGGAAAAAAAAAACAAGTTCGTTGCCACGTGGCACGCGGGCGCGCGTTCTCTTTCCGAAACGGAACCGTGCCTCTCCCTCCTTTGTCTCAACAGAATCCTACAACTACGGTACGGCCACAGGCACCGCAACGCCAACACCTTTCCTCTCTTTCTCTCTCCTGGCAGTTCCATCGCCAACGGAACGCGCGCACACACGGATCGCCCCGCCGCGGCGATGGCCGGCAACGAGTGGATCAATGGCTACCTGGAGGCGATACTCGACAGCGGCGCAGCCGCGGGTGGTGGAGGATCAGGGGGCGGCGGTGGCGGTGTAGGCGGGGACCCGAAGTCGCCGGTGGCGGGGGCGTCGACGGCGAGCCCACGCGGCCCGCACATGAACTTCAACCCCACGCACTACTTCGTGGAGGAGGTGGTGAAGGGCGTGGACGAGAGCGACCTCCACCGGACGTGGATCAAGGTCGTCGCCACCCGCAACGCCCGCGAGCGCAGCACCAGGCTCGAGAACATGTGCTGGCGCATCTGGCACCTCGCCCGCAAGAAGAAGCAGGCAAGCCCTTGTTGATTTCGCCGCCCTACTTGCTTGGTTTGGTCGGTTTACTCTGGTGGCGGTTCCTCTGTTTTCTTCCTCTCAACAAGATACTATCGCGTTCGTGCAGTCTGCATGAGTGATGACTAATTTTCTGACGTAGTAGAAACTTTCCGAGATCTTTTTAGAAAATGGTATCTGATCGTTGGTACGGTTGACTGATAAATTGATTGGACGCTCTCCTTTTCGTCTTCACAAAACATGTTCCCCACTCATGCTTGATCTTGGTAGATCGGCCAATTCGTCGTTTCAAACTGGATCAAGCCTCACGCGTGCACGACGATCACGCGCTGCGGCTCCAAGAATCCAGGACTCTGCAAATTACGTCAGATGCTTAATTTTCCTTTGGTTTTTGCTTGCCATGTAGTGGTATGATTATTTGTTCGTCGTTTTCATCACACCAATCGCTATGTGTTTGTGAAAAAGACACGGAAAATTATGGTCCTCTCGTGCGACGATCACATTCACAACGGCCGAAAAGTTGGCCTTCCTTTTCCCTCTTCCAACTCAAGGAAACCGAATCTAAGAAGGCAGAGCCACGCTTTTGCTGCTTTGTTGCTTACCAAATTACAGAGTTACATTGTGCTTGTTTTCATTCCTATTCTTCATTCGGTGATGCTTTCTGATTTCTTGGTTGTATCGGTGGATGTTGTTTTGATGATGTGCAGCTGGAGCTGGAGGGCATCCAGAGGATGTCGGCACGGCAAAAGGAGCAGGAGCAGGTGCGCCGAGAGGCCACGGAGGACCTCGCGGAGGATCTGTCCGAAGGCGAGAAAGGGGACACCGTCGGCGAACTGGCACCGTCCGAGACACCCAAGAAGAAGTTCCAGCGGTACTTCTCCGACCTCAGCATCTGGTCGGACGAGAACAAGGAGAAAAAACTCTACATTGTGCTCATCAGGTCCTGCACTGAAACCTCTATCTTTGTACCATTTGTACGGCACAAATATGACCGTATAAATTTCATGGAAATCCTACAATCTCTTCCGTTTTGTTTGCAGTGTGCATGGCCTTGTCCGCGGTGAAAACATGGAACTGGGTAGTGATTCAGATACTGGCGGGCAGGTAAATAAAAAGTTGATCATTCAGTTACACCAAGTGTTTCTGACAATCAAGATTGCCATGACTGATAACCACTATTTTTCCTGTTTTGCAGGTGAAATACGTCGTGGAACTTGCAAGAGCGCTTGCAATGATGCCCGGAGTATACAGAGTGGATCTGTTCACACGCCAAGTGTCATCCCACGACGTGGACTGGAGCTACGGGGAGCCAACCGAGATGTTAACATCCGGTTGCCATGATGCGGAGGGGAGCGGCGAGAGTTCTGGAGCGTACATTGTGCGCATACCTTGCGGACCGAGTAACAAGTACCTCAAGAAGGAGTGCCTGTGGCCTTACCTACAAGAGTTTGTCGACGGAGCCCTCGCACATATTCTGAACATGTCCAAGGTCTTGGGTGAACAGGTAGGCCGTGGGAAGCCGGTCCTGCCTTATGTGATCCATGGCCATTATGCCGATGCGGGTGATGTCGCTGCTCTTCTTTCTGGTGCGCTGAATGTACCAATGGTGCTCACCGGTCACTCGCTTGGGAGAAACAAGCTGGAACAGATCATGAAGCAAGGGCGCATGTCGAAGGAGGAGATCGACTCAACTTACAAGATCATGAGGCGTATTGAGGGTGAAGAGCTGGCCTTGGACGCAGCAGAGCTTGTGATCACTAGCACGAGGCAGGAGATCGATGAGCAGTGGGGATTGTATGATGGCTTTGATGTCAAGCTCGAGAAAGTGTTACGTGCAAGGACAAGGCGCGGGGTTAGCTGCCATGGCCGTTTCATGCCAAGGATGGTGGTAAGTGTTCAGCACAAAGTGTAAGAATTTTTACCAAGTGTAATAGCACTGTACCGTTTCTGCCAAATTCCGAAAATCTGGTATTTTAGATGGCATATGTGGTATACAGTGTATTTTTTCTCGACGATATATATTTGTAATAATATATTCGCTCCATGTCAGGTGATTCCTCCTGGGATGGATTTCAGCAGTGTTGTGGCTGAAGATATCGATGGAGATGGTGATAAAGACGATATAAGTTTGGATGGTGCTTCACCGAGGTCACTACCCCCAATTTGGGCTGAGGTTGGTGTCTGATTCCCAGTTTCATATGCAGGTCCTCATTAATTTAGATGATCTTAATATTGCTACATGGAACTCGTGTTGCAGGTGTTTCGGTTCCTGACCAATCCTCACAAGCCGATGATCCTGGCCCTGTCAAGGCCTGATCCGAAGAAGAACATCACTACTCTTGTGAAAGCATTTGGAGAATGCCGCCCACTGAGAGAACTTGCAAACTTAGTAAGCAAGAGCTTACTTTTTTTGAGATGGCTTTCCTGAATAAGTTCATTTCAGTTACACAAATTTAGTAACCATGTTTTCTGTTTCTATCATCAAATGTCAAAAGTCCATCCACATCATGATTACCATGTAGAAAGGAGTAACCAAAATACATGTTCTGAACATCATTTTGGTAGTATGTGTATGTGTTGCCAGTAACTAAATTTCCATAATCTGTTTTCAGACTCTGATCATGGGGAACAGGGATGACATCGACGAGATGCCTCCTGGCAACGCAAACGTCCTCACCACGGTCCTGAAGCTGATCGACAAGTATGATCTGTACGGAAGCGTGGCCATCCCAAAGCACCACAACCAGGCCGATGTCCCGGAGATTTACCGCCTCACGGCTAAGATGAAGGTCTGCTGCATGTCATATCCACCATGTTTCAAGATTCAGCATCTCACTCTGACAGAAAACATTGGCTATTCCCTGCAGGGTGTCTTCATCAATCCCGCTCTCGTGGAGCCTTTCGGTCTCACCCTGATCGAGGTCAGCTTCAGTTCATGTTCCCTAACAATGACAATCTTCTGATGCTTTCGTGTAGTCATAAACAAAAGAAAAAAGACAATTCGATCCTGACAATCTTATGGCCTTTAGGCTGCAGCGCACGGTCTCCCGATCGTCGCCACCAAGAATGGCGGGCCGGTCGACATCACAAACGTAAGCAAGCATCCATATGTTTTCACATCCTGCAAGTGAAACTATTGCAAACTTGCAGTGGCACTGTGAATCTGTATGAAATTACATATAATTGTATGGTGCGTGGATGGCACTGATGTAGGCACTGAATAATGGGCTGCTGGTGGACCCGCACGACCAGAACGCCATCGCAGACGCGCTGCTGAAGCTGGTGGCGGACAAGAACCTGTGGCAGGAGTGCCGGAAGAACGGGCTGCGCAACATCCACCTGTACTCGTGGCCGGAGCACTGCAGGACGTACCTCACTAGGGTGGCCGGGTGCCGGATCAGGAACCCGCGCTGGCTCAAGGACACGCCGGCGGACGCGGGAGCGGACGACGAGGAGGCCCTGGAGGACTCGCTCATGGACTGCCAGGACCTGTCGCTCCGCCTCTCCATCGACGGCGAGCGCTGCTCCCTCAACGAGCCCGGCTCCTCGGATCCGCAGGACCAGGTGCAGAGAATCATGAACAAAATCAAGCAGTCGTCCCCGGCAGCCGCCGCTGAAGGTGACAAGAATCCGGCCGAGGTTCACTCCCCTGGCACCGTGAACAAGTATCCGCACCTCCGCCGTCGTCGCCGGCTGTTCATCGTGGCTGTGGACTGCTACGGCAACGACGGCAAGGCCAGCCGAAAGATGCTGCAGGTGATCCAAGAGGTGTTCAGGGCGGTCCGGTCGGACTCGCAGATGTCCAAGATCTCCGGGTTCGCGCTGTCGACGGCGATGCCGCTGTCCGAGACGCTCCAGCTCCTGAAGCTGGGCAAGGTCCCCCCGACCGACTTTGATGCGCTCATCTGCGGCAGCGGCAGCGAGGTGTACTATCCCGGCACGGCGCAGTGCGTGGACGCCCAAGGGAGGCTCCGGCCGGACCAGGATTACCTGAACCACATCAACCACCGTTGGTCTCATGACGGCGCCAGGCAGACGATCGGGAAGCTCATGGCGGCGCACGACGGCTCGGGCAACGCCGTCGAGCCGGATGTGGAGTCTTGCAACGCGCACTGCGTCTCATTCTTCGTCAGAGACCCCAAGAAGGTAACGTCCCTGCATATTTTTCTTAGGATTGGCACTTGAATCTGAATTTTATTGATTCCATAGGTGAGCACCATCGATGAGATGCGGGAGAGGCTGAGGATGCGTGGCCTCCGGTGCCATCTCATGTACTGCCGGAACTCGACGAGGCTGCAGGTTGTCCCTCTCATGGCATCAAGGTCACAAGCACTCAGGTGAGTACAGAGTAGTACTACTATACAATGGAACGTAACGACTGTAGCATTTCCGACAACAGAAGCAACAGCCATACTAATTGATCGATCTCTGACCGACAATCTCAGGTATCTTTTCGTGCGCTGGGGGCTGCCCGTGGGGAACATGTACCTGATCGTCGGTGACCATGGTGACACCGATCGCGAGGAGATGCTCTCGGGTTTACACAAGACGGTGATCGTGAAAGGCGTGACCGAGAAAGGATCCGAGGACCTGCTGAGGAGCTCAGGGAGTTACCATAGAGAGGACGTCGTCCCATCCGAGAGCCCCTTGGCTGCCACCACTCGCAGTGATCCGAAGGCCGACGAGATCATGCGGGCTCTCAAGGAGGTCTCCAAGGCTTCCAGTGGCATGTAAATTTGTTGCCCGGAAGCCCTATGATACCTGTACATCTTCATGGGTGCCTTTTAATATTTTCTGCTTGTAAATAATCGAATGACGGAACCATTTTTCCCTTTTCTTCGCTATACATGTATAATCTGATGAACACTAGCACGCCTACATCTTGCAGTGAGACATAATTAAGACACTGCTGATGATGTCACAGTTGGCTCGATTGTTTGTGAGTTAATTCAGCACTATGCACGTTAGCAATATATGTCTTAATTACATATAACTAAACACCATAAGGATTACAAAGTTGTTGTCTCGATGGGTGAGCGGCCTCATGGCCGGTGTGGAAGCCGTAACAGTGGCTCCAAAAACCGTTATTGTGTCTAGGGTGTATAGAGCTGTCCGGCCTCATGGCCTGTGTGGAAGCCGTAACAGTGGCTCCAAAAACCGTTAGTGTCTAGGGTGTATAGAGTTGTCCGCCCGCTTGGTGTGTGACCTCGAGGTCGACGCACGTGTGTGGCATGTACTCCTTCCTGCCCAAATTACGTTACGAAAGTTCGACCAAGCATATTGATAAAACTATAAACATTTATAATATCAAATTAATATTATTATAATCATCATGAAATACATTTTCATATGCACATGTTCGTCCATTTTTGTACATACTTGATTAGGAGGGAGTACCGAGTATTTGTAGGGTGTTTCCAGGTGCGGGTCCTCGAGGCTGGTGTGGTGGTTACATGGATACTAGGGTGGGGAACCCATATATGTTCTTGTAGGCGTTTTCTCATCTTAGACGATGTAGAAGACACATGTTCCTTAGACGTTAGTTCTCCACCAACCAATGTCTACCGCAAGATCAAGTGTGCCCATATTTGGCATATAGGTGTCTCCTAGCATGGAAACAACATTCATGAAGTTATTTTCAAATTATTTGTAACAAGATAATTTTCCATCTTTGAAATGCCTAAAATAGAATTTTTGTGAAGCAAGTGCGAAGAATATTATGCACAGTAGAATCACTCCAATATTGATAGAAAATTTCCAATTATTGTGAATTTTCTGACTTTCTAGCTACTTTCATCCATTTAATGACTTTATTCCGACTTCCAAACAGTAATTCAGACTCGTGAACTATAATTGTGTGATAGTTTGATCTTAAAAATTGCCAGCAATTATTTTAAGATACACTAGTGATTATATAAGAGTACCATCGAGAGTTTTGGAAAATTTGACCCTTTCGAATACCATGTCTGCCATTTTGACTCTTTGAAAACAAATCAAAGAAAATGAGAAAACTTCAAAAAAATGTAATGCTTCCTCATGGAGTCCTTTTATGTGTATTAGTTGCTAGAAAAAATATTTAACTTAGAATAGTACTAGTTTTTAAAATTATTCACAAAAAGACTATCTTGTAACATAGGTGCATCTTCGCCTGGAAAATATCATTGTCACATAGGTGCATCTTGGCCTGGAAAATATCATTGCCAAATTTATTTTTCAAACTATTTGTAAAAAAAATCAATATCTGAATGTGTCAACAATGATGTGTTTTTTGTGAAGCAGGTACAAAGAATATGATGCAAAATGGCACCACTCCAATTGACACATAAAGTAGACCATATATTATGGAAAATACATAAATTTTATGAAGTTTATCGCTTCATAGAAATTTTGCCCATTTAAATGACTTTATGTTAATTTCTGAAATTTATGATACACATGTAATGATTATATCGCAAAACCACCTAGCGTTTTATTGACCACTTTCTATGAATAGCCATGTCATCCATTTTAAACCTGTTTTGAATTATTATTCTGAAGAAAACTTCAAAAATGAAATCCTTACTCATAGAGTCTTTTTTTGTGTACTAGATGCTACGAAAAATACTTAACTTATAATATGACAAGTTTTGAAAATTGTCTTTCACAAAAAAGACCATCATGTATGAACATTCGTGAGTTTCAAGCACCTGACCAAGATGGTGGCCATATCAATGGCATAGTTCATGACAATATGTCCATATTTGGCACGTAGGTTTATGTTGGCATGGTAAAAAAAATTGCCAAAGTGATTTTTCAAAATTGTAACAAATAATTATCGATTTTCTTAGTGACAAAATTGGGTTTTCTGTGAAGCAAGTGCAAAGAATATGATGAAAATTAGGAACACTCAAATTTACACACAAAGTACACCATATTTTATGTACAATCCCGAAATATTATGAGCTTTCTCGATTTATAGCTATTTTCGCTCATTTAATGACTTTATGTCGATTTCCCGAAAGTAATTCAGCTTTAACTACAAGTATGTGATACATTGCTCCGGAAAATTGTCAAAGATAATTTTAAGATACGCAAGTAGTGATTGTATTAGATAACCACTAATAGTTATGAAAAATTCGACCCTCTCTTAATAGTTATGTTGGTCATTTTGACTCTGTTTCGGAAAAAAATGAAGAAACTTCAAAAATGAAAATTTCCTCATAGAGTCCTTTTATGTGTATTACTTGATAGGAAAAATACCAAACTTAGAATATGATAAGTTTTTAATAAAGTCTTCAAATAAATTACTATCATGTATGAACATTTGTGAGTTTCAGACCAAATGACCAAGGCGGTGACCATATCCATGGCAAAGTTCATCGTAATGTGCTCATATCAAACACATAGGTGGTCTTGTGACTTTGTGCTCCGATCCTTCGTCATTCTTGGTGGGTGACAGTGCAAGACGAGCCTTCGTCGACGGTTTGTGGATTTGCGGTGTAAGTTTGTATCATGTGTTGTTGAGATGGGTGTGTGGTGTTGTAGCCATTCTTAGTGTTGTACCGGCAGTCTTGGTCTTTCTTCTATATGACTAGTAATTGGGCACGTGCAATGCACGTGTCTTCGTATTTTATTGGCAAGAAGACAATAATAAGCTTGGCGATCATATTAATAAAGCTTAGTGGACATTAAATGGGGATAATTGACCAAACCGACCGCACGGGAACACCCAACCATCTATCACATATCGTAAAAAATAAGGCTCACACATCTTTGGCCCTCATGATCTATGCGGCCACTCGTATTGGATCCTCGATGTGATGGATGCGCATACGAAAAATAATACCACCCGAAATTGCTTAACAAAGAATACAATACCTTTTTTCCTCTTATTTGATAGAGAGACCTGGATGAACATGCCCTCATCTTCACCTAGTACCTGCCGAAGTTGTGCTCGCCTCCAGCCATGAACGGGACGATGACGCCACTACAAACTGAAATGGTCAGTCTTGCACTTCAGTAGAGTTGAATGATATGGAAATATGAACCATTTGAGATCATTGATATTAGTAAAACACATGGAATATCTTACAAGCTAATAATCTAGCATGAGAATGTGGTTCTGCAATGAACAATTACATGTCACAAGGCTAACAAAAATGTAACTTCCACATATCTGCAGTACTTCGATCATTCAGTTTGTGTTTTGCATGTGAAGGATCAGTCGGCCACATGGGAGCTGCTATAGGACAAAATGAAGATTCAGTACCTAGCTATAGTCATCTGTCCACTGAAAAAAGGGAAATATAACATACATTTCAGAGTTTTGAAAGAACAAAGAGTTTGGAACAAAATTTTCCGCATGGTGTGTAAAACATAACCTCTGAGTCACTTAGGTGTCGTGCAGGGCGTCGGGCGTCGGCACACCATGCAGGGCGGCGACGACGTGCAAGGCGCCGGGCGCTGGGCGAGCACGGTAGGTCGTCGGCGTCACCATGTACTATTCTTAGCTACAATATCAAATCACTAAGAAATATCTATACCTATTTCATGCCTTGTCAAAATGATGAGTATACACCATTAAAGCAAGAAAAAAAATGAGTATCTACATATTAATAGGAGGACATATTTTATACCCAACTACATGTGGATAAACTTGACAAATCATACTGTATTTTTTAGTACAGATTATGGTGATGAACTCAATTTTTCGTCTAAGCTCGATAAAACTGAGCCTGCATAGCTAATCTTTTCACTTCCAATAGCAACCACCGTACACAAAATAGCTCCAAGTTACAACCTATGTATCATCTATTAAGCCATCTAATCCTACCATCGATAAATACCATCTCCAAGTTAGCGAATCTTAAGTTATACACAATATAAGCCAAACCAATGGCCATGAAAAAACCTTCAAATAAAACACAGACGCCCTCAGGAGATCAACCGATCCATCATGACCTGCATGGCCTCTTTCGCATAGCCTCAGCCTCCTGACGGAGCCATGTGCACATCAGGCCATTAGAAAATAAAAGCTAATCTGCAGCCGCTGCCGCGCGCACGACCTGGCCAGGACCTGGTTTCCGTTGCAAATCTGGGAAAATAACTGAGTGCGTGCGCGGTTGTTTCGATGCGAGCGCTTGAAAATGCAGTGTCCACTCGTGTGGCGAACGATGTTGAGGACGAACAACGGTGGGGGTAGACTCTCGCGCGGCGGGCAGACTCTCACGCGGCTGCGTCCTCAGAGGAGGCAGGCACGGTCAAGATCATTTGGATCACCCTTCTCTCCCTTTTTTATATTAGTCGTGATTAATACGCCTCCCAGCCTGCATTCTCGAAAAAAGTTAGGATTTGCGAGGCAGCAGCAGTGCACACGAACTCGTCCAAGTCACTGTGGGAAGTCCCACCCTTCCGGCTGAGCTCCAACACACGCTCCCTCTATCACTCATAGAAGCCCCTCCTGGCCGACGACCGCAAGAAATACGAGAGCCGCTTGTAAGATGTGCTGAACTTAAGAATCAGATTTTTGACTAAGGTGGGAGGCTATTTTGGAAAGTATTTAACACAAAATTTCAACAAAATGATGGTAAAGATAGTGTCGGGGCGTCTAAGTTACATATGGAATTGCATTATTTCCCTTTCGACAAATGGGTACATGAGATACAATCTCCTGGGTCCGAATCTCAAACGCAATCCACGGGCGAGGCATTCACAGTATCTACCGGTAGAAAGACACTTCTCGTGGGTTCAGGCTTCGAATGATCTGAAATGTAAATTAGATTCAGTCGATGATAATGGCCTAACAAGATGGATTGTTCGTTTGTGCTCAATTAGCCGATAAATTATATGCAAACCTGGAGTTGAAATAATATGTGCACTAGGCAGCACCGCAGCAGCAGTGAGCATGCACACGAACTCGTCCAAGTCACTGTGGGAAGTCCCGCCCTTCGCCACCGCAGCCGCCACCTTCCGGCTGAGCTCCAACGCACGGTCCCTCACAGAGGCTCCCTCCTTGCCGACGACCACTGCGGCGATCCTGTTGGCCACCTCTCCGGCGTCGGGCACGGTGTCAGCTCCCTCCGCAACAGGCACGGCCACGCCGGCCTTGGCGAACTGCCACGCGTTGGTGAACTGGTCGGCGGCCATCGGCCAAGTGAGCATCCCCACGCCGGCCGCGGCCGCTTCGAGCGACGAGTTCCAGCCGCAGTGCGTGAGGAACCAGCCCACGGCCCGGTGGCGCAGGATCTCCGCCTGCGGCGCCCACTGGCGGATCACCATGCCCCGCGCGGCCGTAGCCGACTCGAACCCCTCCGGAAGCACGGTGCCGCTCGTCACCACCCAGACGAATCCGGCCGAGCTCCGCGCCAGGGCGTCGGCGACGCACGCCACCTGCGCCCCTGACAACGCCTGCTGCGTCCCGAAGCAGACGTACAAGACGGAGCCGTCGTCGAACGCGTCCAGCCACGCGGCCAGCTCCGACGACAACCCGGGATTCTCGGCAGAGTCGATGTCGTCGCAGCCGCGAACGGCCTCCGACAGCATGCCCACGGCGAGCACCCGCTTCCGCATCAGGTCCGGGAGCGGATGGTCGTGATCCAGGTACGCGGGCTCGAGCGCCGAGAACGAGTTGGCCACGAAGTATGAGCTCTCCTGATTCCACAGGAAGATCTGTCGGATCGTCTCCGACACCTCGTCGCCGGCGACGTGCGTCCGGAAGAGCCACGACAATTGGCGCCACGGGAAGCTAGGCGATCCCGGCACGTCCGGAAAGGTGACGGCCTCGTCGTCATCGTCGGGGCGGCGCCTCGCCGGCATGCGGCGCCAGAGGGAGTGCGACGTGGAGAGGTAGAGGATGCTGCCGGGCCAAAAGGCCACGTGCGGCACGTCGAGATCCTCGGCGATCGGAACAGTCCACCCCGTGAACAGGTCGGATACGATGGTGGTGACGCTGCGTTGGCGGGGTTGAGCCTTGCACCATGCGAGGAGAGGCGCCGAGAGGGCAGCCACAGAGGCCATGAACGGCCGGAAGAGCTCGGGAGGGAGGTCCTTGGTGTTCTCGCCGCACCCGGGTGGGAGGAGGGGCGAGGAAGGGAACGGCAGAACCACCGTGGCGACCGACGGGCATGACGTCGCCAGGTGCCGGACGTTGCCTGCCGTGACGGCTACGGTGACTGCGAGCCCCCGCGCGGCGAGCAGCGCCCCGAGGTCGAGGAGCGGGAGCATATGCCCCTGCGCTGGGTACGGCACCACGAGCACGTGTGGCTTGCCATCGCCGTTGCTTGCGCTTGATTGTGGTGGTGCGTCCATGGACAACCCCGATGAAAGAGTTTCCAGTCTGGTGCGTCGACGGCGGCCTAGGACGGAAATTTAAGCACAATTGCACCAAAGCATGCGGGTCAATCGGGGCGGCACACTCTATGCATGGGCGAGAGTTGTTGGGTCAAAAAGGAAAAGAAAACACTTTATCTGCATGTGGATCGGTCGACAGGTCATTCACGGTGTAAAATGGACTAATCTATCGTCTAACTCCCAATAAGCACGTACAGTACCAGTGCACGTATCAGATGGGACCCTCCATATCTTTTGGAAACCTCACGTTTATGCAAAAGTAAGCAAATCTCGTGCAAATCGGTTAGTTGTATATTGATACGCAAGCGGGGACAGCGCCGATCAACTCTCCCCCGCGTCAACTCTCCATCGCAAACAATCACATTCAACCTATTATCTTGATCTGTTTGGAGATATTCCATGATGCCCAACGCCTCCTTCAAATCAGCAAGTGTGAACCTGCCACAAAAGATGATAGCAGAAGGTGACAAAGTGACAGGCTGACAGCCGTATCGATTACGATTTTTTTTGTTTTTGACAGGGTATCGATTACGATTTTACCACTAAGATGTTCCGTCAGTGGGATATGATGGGCCGTTGATACGCCTTCGATGACATGAGCTAGACTGACCGATGTGCCGTCTGCCTCTCTTTTACCGAAGGGTCGAGTGGGTGCATGGTTACTTCGCGTTAGGCTGGCACGTGGCGATCCCATGTCATTGCACCTCGGGTCCCATGTGTCACGGGGGACGCAAAAAGGTAGGGAGAAGGGAACGAGGATGTAGTACTCCAACTTCTCAACCCCCCTCCCCCCCACCCCACGCGCATTTTTTTCATCACGCTATGTTTCATGGTTTCCTTTGCGACCGCCGAAGTGCATCGGTGCCACTACACCCGTCGACCATTCACCACTGCACAATGGTTTTCCCTCTTCTTCGTCTGCTCCACCATAGAGAATCGATACCCTCGGAACGGGCAAGGATTTGTTGACTTTGCCAAACCCAAAGTTAGGTTATTTTGAGTCACTCACATGCGGAGCCCACATGTTCCGCATGTTAGTCACTCAAAGTTAGGGGCATAAAGTCAGTGAATCCATCCGCCCTGAACCGCTAAGCCCATAGAGATCCACCGCACCGTTGTGTAACCATGTTTTCGTCGTTTGGCAAACATGGTTGCACGACGGTGCGGTGGATCTCGTCGATTTCGCAAACCCGTATGAGAATTTGGGTAAGGATCCTTGTGCAAGTATTAGTGTGTACACTCACTTTGCTCAGTATGTAGTCCGTTTTGAAATGCGTAAAACATCTTATATGGTATGGAGGGAGTAGTAAACAATTAAATTGAATAAACATTCACAGATACTTGCACAAATTACAACCGCAGAAAATGAACCTGAATCGATATTTGCACCGTCGATTTTGACTACAAGGTTTCCTAACGCAGTAACCTCCCAAAGCTAATATGTAAAGCGATTATCTATAAAGAATGCACAAAGAAAAAATGTAACAAAAGTGATAAATCTATTCCCGTGCCACGGACTGTGCTAGTTTTACACAAGTGGAGAACAAATCTGTATATACTAGCTAAATGCCCGTGCGTTGCAACGGGCACAACATTTTGATATTAGTGGAAACAGATTTTTTTTTTACTTCTAAATATCAGCCCTGGAGCCAAATGACGAACCCTCTCTCGCATCGATCACTAAAGGCCTCAAGCTAAATTTAGCGTTCCAAATCCTAACGGCTCCAAGGATCCCCACCATTCGCCTACTCTTGAGCACCACCGCAAGAACACGAACCCCTACCCTGAATCCTCTCACCGCCACCCCTCCGACCCTCTCCCCCACTATAAATCCTCAAGAAAACCATCATCTTCCTCCACCACCACCAGAGCTCCCAATAATCCATCGCAACAAACAAATAAACCAATTACCTCCGCGCCATCCCTCAGGTACGTACGGCATCAATGGCGGGTTCAAGGAGCGACGAGCTGCGCGTGACCCTGCTGGGCCTGGCCCTGCTGGGGCTGCTGCTGCTGAGCCACACCGCGGCGCCCGTGGAGGCCACCGCGACCGTGCGCAAGACCAGCTTCTCCATGAACGCCGCCGGCGGCCGCACGCTCAACAGCTTCAGCATGAACGGCGCCGAGACCGAGAAAGGCAAGGGCAAATCCCGCGCCGGCGCCGGCGACTTCTGATCCACCCTCCCGATCGGCCAGCCGCGTCGACCGCTACTAAATAATGTGTTTGATTAGCCAACCTTCGCGAATGCATGGCCGTATGGTTCGTGCGGCGGCGTCGATTGCTACCAGACGCAAGGGAGCGTGCATGCGTACGCCGCTTGCTGCCGCGCTGGTTGATTAAAGTTTCTTTCGTGATTTGTTTGTGTTGCTAACTTGGATGTGTAGATGCAGCGCGTGTGCCTGCACCCATCCGGTGTGTTATTCTTTATTATGATAATCTGTCCACTATACTTAAACCATTGGATCAGTATTTGTGTGTACCTGATTTGCTTCCTTCTGCTAAATTTGCTCGAATTCTGTTGATCACCCACTCGCACCACCGTTTGGTTCTAGAGATTAACACTTGCAATGTCCAGTTAGAGCATCTCTAGCAGAGCCCGCAAAATGCGCAAACCCGCAAAATAACCGTCGGATACGGATTCGAAACCTCAAAAACGCGAAGAACAGAACGCTCAAAACTCCCTGACCAGTAAAAGTTTTTGAGGGGGCCCGTGAATCCGGCCCTCGGAACCGTGTATTCGCTGTTTTCGCCGTCGAACTGAAGGGGCCCTGTATATCATGAAAGTGGTTGGCGGGAGGGAGTATTCAGCACCCGCCGGTGACCTTTCGCCGTGGAACTTGCCGGAATTTCGCCGGAATCGCCAGAATCTCGCCGGAATCACGTGCAGACGGACACTGGCAGCAGCTGCGCCGCCGGCCTGCCGGACGTCGAGGTTGACCGGCAGTAGAGCTCGAGGAGCACACGAGGACCGGCGGCGGCGGCGCCGGCGAGAACCGCGTCAGCCCCAGCTCCCGGGGGCGCTTCTCGGGCCGCACGGGCGAGCTGTGCGACGGCGGGGATCCTGGCGAGCTGTGCGTGACGGCGGGGCTCCGGCTGCTGCCCCGCGTGGTCGAGCCAGCTCGTCGGCGTCCTTCGGCAGCCAGCGAACGCAGCCGTGCGACGGATCGATCGATTTTCTATCAGCTAGCTAGCTCATGTATATGGATGGATCAGTCGTATTCTGACCATACACCCCTTCCTCATCTGACCCCCCCCCCCCCCCCCACACACACACACAGCCCGAGGTTTTCCTTTAGCCTCCGTGCTAGGTTTGCCTTTATGGCGTTGTCTGAGGGTAGGATTCTGGATCTCCGCGGCCAGATCCAGGGCGTCGCGGTTTCTCCCCGTCGAGCTGCGCTCCGCCGGTGGCAGGTGGGAGTGCAAGCGAAGCTGGTAGATCCGCGCATCCCTCCTAATAAGGCTTGCGCCGGAAGCTCGGAGCTGGGTTGCCAGGTCCAGCTCGATGTCGAAGCTCTTCTCTTTGTGGCGGTGCTCTCATGGTGGGAGCCGAAGGCGGTGAAGATGGTGAGCAGCGTCAGCTTCCTTAATAAGGTCTGGTTCTTGGTATCCTGCTGCTATTTTTTCTCTCTTCTTCTGCCTCCTCCGGCTCGTGGCGGGAGCTCGGGGTTTGACGGTGGATGCGTTTCTATGGTGCGGTGGCCGGATGCCGTAGGCAATTTGAGATCTGGTGGCTGTGGAGCTGTTTCATCTGCTGCAACTCACCATGGTGGTGTTGGGGAGGAGGTGGCAGCGCTGCGTGGCCAGAAGCTCGATTTGTCTTGGAGTTGTGATGCCGCAGATCGGAGAACAATCTCGGTGCCCTTTGATTTGGCTGCCGACTCAGGTGACCAACAGGTGGTCCGCATCGCCGGCGATGTTTGCTGGCGCTTCTTCAACCTCCAGGTGGAGGCCATGTTCGCAGCTCGCGACGGCGCTTCTCTTCTTCCCAGGGCCAAGTGGTTTCATCCCCGGCGTTGGTGAGCCGTGGCTCGAGCTTGCTGTACTCCGACGGTGGCAGAGGAGCTGATTGCGTTTTTCATTTTATGCCTAAGGACTTATTTGTAATATGTAGGGGCTTGTTTGTATTTGCATTTTCCTTCGAGGACCCCTATGTAAAATGTAACTGCACCGCTGAAATATAAGAGGCATCCAGGTCCTTCGGGACCTCTCCGCTGTTCAAAAAAAAATGGATGGATCGATTGATTGGACTATCAGTTAGCTAGCTCATGCACGTATCTGGATGGATCCATCGATTGCGGCGACGTACGGTAGCTAGCTAGCTCATGTATTATGCCACTTCAAAATCGGCCTGATTTCAACATGGCATCTGGGGGTGTGAGGCCACTATCAGACTTGGACACCTTGTGAGAACCTACCGGTGGCAGGATGGTTAGGAGGGTGGTTATACCCCAGCCCACCAGAGTTCAAACCCCAGGTTTGACGCTGGTGTTTCTCATTTAAGGCGGAATATTCTTCAGTGGGAGGCGACGTTCCGTCGACAGCGAGGCGCCTGTGGTGACTTCGTCAATTTCAAGACTCGACCCGCCGACTCAGTCTCTTGGAGGTGCTCATAGTGGTAAGGTGTGCGTGTGTGCGTTCATAGGGGTGAGTGTGTGCGCGTGCATGTGAGCGCCTGCGTTGTACCGTGTTTCGTAACAACAAAAAAAAAAAGACTTGGACACCTTGTATTGTGTTCAGATGAACTTGGAATATATTCTTCACCACCCCCCACCCCTTCCGGAATTTATTCATTTTACTTCCGCGCTTCATATATATACCAATCTGCCTTTTAGCAACATCTTCGACAAAAACAGTTTTCCCATGATTGTTTTGTAAAAACAGTGCATTGTGCAATTGCCCTATATCTGAACCACTAAGCAAGCTCTACTACGACAAGCTTTACCTGACTCCAATGAGGTGTGGATGAGGGCAATGGTGCGCCTTCGTCTCGCTTCAGTGTTTGTAGTCGTTTCTAGGTGGTCCGGAAACCTATTTATAATCTTTATTACTTTTAGAATTATTTGTACCGTTGTTGATGATCACTAGTGATGAGGACATGATAAGCCCGGATACGACCAAATCTATTGGTCACGAATATATATTTCAGGTGATTTCTATTAACAATTATAAATTGTACCTTTACCCTATCAACTAGATTGGTTGGACTTTTCGCAAAAAGAAAATTGTTTAAGCCATAAACAACGAAACAAACAGGATGTCCCTGCTGAATAAATGGTTATCATGTTAAATAAATTTAAACCAGAATAGTAAACAAAAGGGGATGTAGCTCAGATGGTAGAGCGCTCGCTTAGCATGCGAGAGGCACGGGGATCGACTCCACTTTTTTCTACACCATGTGCAGGGATCTAAATCCTGGTGGGTTCCTAGTTCAGTGTCAAACTTCAATTCTGGGTTGCTCTTTATCAGATGCCATCTAATAGCAGCGACACGCATGTGCTTTGGCATAGTAATGATTCTGGCGATTGCTTGGTTAGTGTTCCAGCGTTCTGCATTGGCTGGATCGAGTATGCCTATAACTTTCAATTTCATCCTATTGGGAGTTATATGCGGCTCTGCTGGAAGGTTTTGCGCCAACACTCTAGGTGGCGATGGAAACGTCTGGCTCATGTGCTGGGAAGTCCTTTGTTCCATTCATTTACTCGGAAACTGTTATCCATCCATTTTGTATCGCATCCTTCATGGTCCTATTACAACAACGCGTGACAAGGAGGTTGTCTGGTTGCAATACTGGGTTCGCCGGTGCATATTTTATGCTGTGCTAGGACTTGTTATCCCAGCTTTCACTGGCTTGTTACCATTTGCTTCTCTTTCTGACTGGAAGGACCATTTTTGCAAAGAGATAAAGACCTTCTTCATTGGTGACAAAGTTGAAGACTGAAGTATCTTGGATGCAACAATTGGCACAGTGCTATTCTATTTTTGCCAGTCAGATGCTCAAATACACCTTTGAAGTAAGATATGTTGAATTGGATATTTGCCTCCCAAGTTTCACCTTGGCGTTGCACTAAGGGAATGAAATGTTAGTTGGGAGTTGATGGCATTGTTGAACAATGAAGGAAGAATAATTGAACTCCTCCAGTGGCAACAGGCATCTGGCTGGCCTCCATCCTTGGCTGTAATTTGATGGATTGACATCACCATGCTTCCAACTTCCCAGTCAAAGATTTACATGGTGTAGGGTTAAGAGTGCAGACCAGTTAACTACCACCTTTGTTGTAGTTATGTTATCATTATCCTTTTCCTGGGATGAGGTTTCATTGCCTCATTTGTTGTGTAAATCTCTTTGTCCACTGTAAATATCAAGGGATGTAGTCTATCTTGTGTTGACTGCTCAGTCCTAAAAGGTTGCTGCTATTATTTTAGGTGTGGGTGCTCCTCAAGTACTTACATGCACAACTCAAAAGTATGCACAATTATGAGTTCTGCCAAAATCTTGATAGTGTCTCTTCTCTCATTTGTGTATATAATTAAGAACTCCAAATTTCATAATTCGTCAAGAGTTTATATTGGTTCCCAAGTTACCCTTGCTGTTGTGTAGTAATCATATTAAGTTAGCATAAAAATGCAGCAGTTCCCGTTGAGAAGTACATTCTGTTTTGATAAAAAACAAAATCAAATGTTAGTATCATGCATCAAAAGCACTAGTTACACATTTAACAGTGCTAGTTTAGCGCTTTGCAGACAAAATATACACCATCTTAAACCAGCTTATTATGTTCACAAGAAGTAACAGGTTTTCTTTAGGCGACACATAGATGTACACAAGAAATACTCAATTGTACTACTGTTGCAACTAGCACTGTATACAAACCTGATGCCGACCAAACTACATGGCTGTACTGGAGAGTCACTACTTCACTAGGCCTCTTAGCCATGTAAGCTCATCACCATAGCTCTGCCAGTTGTTTCGAGTAACCATGACTAATGAAACTAAGATCTCAGTCTGCAAGGTAGATCAGCATCACTGGACTGTCCGGATTCTCTTGGACGGGAGTGAGGTGATCATATCCTCATCCCGCAGCCCCTTGCTGTGTCCATTGATAAAGCTGCAAGAGAACTGGACTGGCTGCTGTGTTTCTGCTCCATTGACCATCCAATGCAGGAATGAGTTGTATATCCATAAATATAAATCGTTAGTTGAGAGCTTTATTTTTTGTCACTCACCTGAGCAGTAGTCTACTTGTTTAATCTTCTTAGATGGAGTAGCCTCGTCCAATCTGAGTCTTCTCTTCAAACCAAGGGTGATATCATCACTAAGTAGCTCTGACAGAGCTGAGCTGTTGTGTTGGAATTTGCTCTTCTTGGAATTGTTTTCGGTCTCCAACTCGGACTTTCGCTTCGAGGACCGGATAACTCCAGGCTCTGACAGAATGCATATTCAGATTAAAATTTGCAGAAATATCTCTGTGCATGAACGTTATTCTAGTGCAGTATATGACATAACAACATCCTCCCAGCAATAAGCAGATACTGAATTCATATGAGCAGCAGATACTTGTAAGGAACTGAACTTGGACGTTGAGATGAGAAGACAGCTTTGGACAATTTCATGAGAATGTTGTGAGCCTATGAGCACGTGTATAGTGTCTGTCAGAAGTTCCAAAATCAGGAAAAACTATTTTGAAGGTCGGGTAGCTTCTGCTGAAACCGACCGAAAAATCAATCAAGCATCGGGCCTGAACAATCATTGACCGCTACTGGTTATAATTATTAAGGAGCAAAAACTTTAGGGAATCAGAGATGAACAGGTTGCTGCTTGACCCCTCGAACCCACACTGTAGATTCTATTGCAGCAAATTGACACACCAAATGCTCTAGTACCACCAATCCACTATCAGTCATGAACACGGCGGCACCAGTGCTGGGATTACCCAAAGCCATAGAACTACTCCGTAGAAGAGAGGCGCACCTGATAGCGGGGGAGAGGGCCCGGGCCTGCCGTGGACGGACACGGGCGCGGCAGGGTCGGCGCCCGTGGGTAGCCCTCGCGCGGCGAAGAAGGCGAGGAGCGCGCCCCAGGTGACGGACAGGGAGACGTGCTCAGAGCAGCGGCTGAGGAAGTAGCCGTTGAGGCGGACGGAGGCAGGGTCCAGACCCAGCGCGCGGCCCACCTGCGCGAGGTCCACCCCGTCGCCTCCCTCCACCGTGAAGATCGCCACCTCGGCCGCCGACCCCGATGAGGCGGCATCGGGCGGCGAGGGAGACCGGCGCAGGTGCACGGTCTGAAGCGGCGGCGGAGGAGGCATCGGCGGCGATTTTCCCTTCGATGCTAGAGATGATCAGAGAGAGAGGGGAGCGGAACAATGGCGAACACTCTGGTTGCTTTGCCTCTGCTGCTGGGCTGTGCTGCCGTTGCTGGCGGGCTGTGTCGGAGTCGGAGGGTGTTTCTGGAAGTGTCGCCGCTCGGTCCGGACACATACCGATCTACAGTATATCTATATCTATATCTATACCTAATCTGTACTATATAATACGAGTAGTGTTTCTTCCTCCAAAAATTTCGTCCGTTTGATACGTCGCGAGTTTCTGCAGCCCCGATTGGTAACAGTAGCGAGAAAAGGATTCCCGATCGGTAAGTACACGCACGACACGGAAAAAAAGCTACGATTAAAAGGAATCCCGATCGGTAACAATAGCAATCAAAAGATGCCAAAAAAAATCAATGCAAAAAAAAGGACTCAAAAAAAAATACTCCCGATCGGTACGTACACGCACGACACGCGAAAAAGCTAGCGATCAAAATACATCATATAGGCATCGATCTGTCCTTTGGTACGTGCCTACGTGAGTTATTAGTATGCATCGGTCTGCCCTTTGGTAGCTCTTCTATAGTGCAAAAAAAAAATCTCTAAAATCTTCTAAGCACTAGCGACATCAGCGAGGTAAAACATGCAACAGACAGATTTGGTGAATCAATGCCGACACTGCACCAGAAGGGCAATTGTGAGAAGTGATCAGCCGACATTCTGTGGTATAGTACATGTTAACTTGAAGATGCAAAATTGCCTGTCACCACTTAAAATCTTGAAGCAGTGAATTGTATGAGTTGCGGATACAAGGGAGTAAGGAATTAAGGTCCCTATGATTAGCACATTAAGTATCTTTAGAACCTCTTATTGCTTTCTTTCTCTATAAACATGTGTGTTGGCATTGTAAATTTAAGATTTCAGGAGGCGACAGAGCTTAGCTTGTTCTTTTTATTTATGTTTTTTTAGTCTAAGTCACGAGTTCAATTTGCTCACCCTTCTAAAAACCAGAAAAGAAATACATCTTTAGTGACATTTCATTATACTGATTTAATTAAATGTAATGTTCAATCTTTGAGCACTGTAGCAAAGACACTCTACAAAAAAAACTCAGCAGTTTCTTTCTGAAGTATGTAAAGTTTCATTTTATTTGGACCAAGTGACTCGGCAATAAACTTATTGGAAATTGCAATGAAATGTTTTGACATAATTCAATTAATATCTCATTTTTATAGGCCGGTTGCAGCGCACTCAGAAAATGTAATGAATATATTTTAACGTAATTCAGTTGATATCTCCAACAATTTTATATAGGCCCGTTGCAACGCACGGGCATTTTGCTAGTATCTCTACTATATAATATGTCTTGAGGAGGTGTTGGTACGTTTTTTAAATTTCCAATTTTACCCCGTAAGTTGGCAAATATTACAGCTTCTGCCACCGCCAAGTGAAACGACCTGTTGGGTGGAAAATAAAGAAAAAAAATCCCCAATTCTGAACCCCGCCGGACGACTGCCTCCAGCCCGAGCTCCTCCGTGGTCGTCGTAGCGGCCACCTTCCACGACGACGACCTCCACGCCTTCCTCCCCCACGGCCTCCGCTCCCGCAGCGTCGTGCTCCGCTCGCACGCCTCCCTCCTCCTTCGTGGCCTCCTCCTCTGCCACCCCGTTCGCTCGGGCCTCCCCCTTTCCGCCGAGTTATCTTCGTACCCTCCGCCGGATTGTGCCCTGCGCTTTTTCGATTCCTAGCGGAGGGAAGGTGCTCGAGGTCTCTCCCCACTGCCGGAAGGTGCCCTTGTTCTTCCCGTCCCGCTTGGCAAGGAGCAGACCGCTGGATTTGCAGGTCGGGCGAGACGACCGCCATGGCCCCTATCTGCAGGTCCATGGTCCCTGTCCTGGATTGATTGATTGATGCTAGGCTCGACTGTGCTTCCTCTGTTTGGTGGGAAGAAGACACTGAGATCGGGAGGAGGATGAGCTTCAGCGTCGCGGGCATGGAGGAGGAGCGGGGCGCGGCGGCGGCAGCAGCAGCCGCAGACGAGATCCGTGGCCGGCTCCCGGCCGAGGTGAACTGGGAGATGCTCGACAAGCCGCGCTTCTTCGTCCTCGGCGCGGCGCTCTTCTCGGGCGTCTCGGCCGCGCTCTACCCGGCCGTCGTCGTCAAGACGCACCTACAAATAGCCCCACCCGCACAAGCCACCACGGCCACCGCCACCGCCATCCTCCGCCGCGACGGCCTCCGCGGCTTCTACCGCGGCTTCGGCGCCTCGCTCGCCGGCACGGTGCCCGCCCGCGCGCTCTACATGGCGGCGCTCGAGGCCACCAAGAGCTCCGTCGGGTCCGCCGCCGTGCGCTTCGGCGTCTCCGAGCCCGCGGCGTCCGCGGTCGCCTCCGCGGCGGGGGGCGTGTCGGCCGCAGTCGCGGCCCAGGTCGTGTGGACCCCCGTGGACGTCATCAGCCAGCGGCTGATGGTCCAGACCTCCGCGACCCCCCGCCGCTACGCCGGCGGCGCCGACGCGTTCCGGAAGATCCTCGCCGCGGACGGCGTGCGGGGGCTCTACCACGGGTTCGGCCTCTCGATCATCACCTACGCGCCCTCCAACGCCGTCTGGTGGGCCACCTACGCCATGGCGCAGCGCTTCGCGTGGCGCGTCGTGGGCGCCGACCGCTCCGAGAGCTACCCGGCGCTCATGGCCGTGCAGGCCTCCAGCGCCGCCGTCGCCGGGGGCGCGGCCGCGCTGGTCACCATGCCGCTGGACACCGTCAAGACTCAAGACGCGGCTGCAGGTCATGGAGACTGATGGGGTGGCGGCGCGGCCGACGCTCGGGAGCACCATGCGCGGGCTGCTCAAGGAAGGCGGGTGGGCTGCGTGTTACCGTGGGCGGTGTAAACTGTAGATACAGGAGGCGGCAATGAGATGCATATAATCTGGGCAATGCTAGGAACAAGCTGTGTGTGCACTACCGTGGGACGCACGAATTTCATCCATGGTTCCCTTCTGGCATTTGCTTATTTATTGGTCTAGCATAATAGATTGTATCCGGCGGATTCATGCATCATTGATCTCCTAGATGTGCTTATTGTCTCATTGTTTGGTCGCTATCGCAGCGATAAGTTTTTTATGTTTTACATTTTTAGGCTATGACCTCGCTGAAAATGAGTGAGCATCATGTACATGACCTATGATCTGATGGTTGTTATATTGTACATGCTACCATCAAAATTATGCTAAAGTAAACTAAATAATTAATGTCCACAAAGTTTTTAGTTGACCCGTTGCAACGCACGGGCAATTTGCTAGTAATAATAAAAGCATTAAGGTTTCTTGTGGTACGTCATTTTTATTTCCAATTTTACCCCTCTGTTCTCAGAAATATTACCCACCACTGCCACACATAAGTCATACCCGTTCGTTTTTTTTTTTCCGTGCCATCGGTAAGTTACATACCGATTCGTTTGTTTGTCTTTTTTTCTCGGTCGTCCGCCCCGCACCTCCCGTCCCGCACATGACACACCTTCTCTCCATTCGTTCGGTCCTATGGATTCTTGTTTTGCTTCTATTTTTTTGGTCTGATATCTTCCAGTGCGGCGGCTGCTGAACAGTTCACCGGAGGTAGATCGGGGAGAGTACACGGGGAGTAGCGACTAGGGAGGTCGTGCTGGAGGCGGGAGCACCAGGCCGGCGTACTCGCCGGCGGAAGCCGAGCCCGCGCGCATCGTGCGGTGGACCACGGATCGGATCCGCGCGCTCACACTCAGCTGGCTTGGACCAGCTCGCGACTCCGGCTACCCAGCCCTGGCTCCTCCACCCCGTCCCCCACCTTCCTAATGCACTTCATCACCGGATCCCCTCACTCAGCCGCTGCGGCAGCCCTCCCAAGTCCAAGCTCGTCCTGGGCATGGATTCTGAATCTGAACGCGTGCGGGAGCAGCGCAGTTGGTGAGGGAGGCCAACTAGCGAGCAAGCTGCGACGAGGTCCCCACTGGCCAGACAGGTTGTATGCGTCTGCTGAAGCATCCACGGATAGGCAATCAGCGGGCAGTAGTGCAGAAGAGAAGAGAAGCTCCTGTTTGAAAGGTGAGAAGAGCTTTTTTTTTATATGATCAAAGCTGGGAGTGTTCTTAATTTAACAGCAACATCTTTAACATATACTCGGCCTTGTGCAGGTCTGGCTTTATAATACTTATTTTCATCTAACCGAGTTCAGCACAAGCTATGAGGTACATACGGAATTGTCAATAAAATGCACAATGAATATTATATTTTCGAAAATGTATGTTTAGCGTCTTTGGAAGTAGATCTTCATTAATAGGAAATTAATAACTTAGGTCAGGCATTTTAATAGTATTAGGTAAAGATCATCCTCTCTCGTTTGGGGCCCTGGTTAAAGTGCAAAAGGAGACGTGGTTCTTGATACGTGTTCATGTCACACTTTTTATGCATTGATCTTTCATGTTTTGTGAATGCTTCATTATATGGGTGTAACTTGGATGGCAAATACCAGAGATTAAATGAAACGATTTTTAACCTAGGAATAGAAGAATTAATTTGTGCTGGCGTAGCTGCGCCATTGATCCCGACGGCTATTATTGTTTGTGTCGGTTCGCTTCACTTTTTTTGTTATTTCAATAGTGAGAAATTCTTTGAGGCCTAAAAAACATTCAATAAAAACCAATCTGTAGCAATGCACGGGCAGTGTGTCTTCGCGACAGGAAATTTCTCTCCCCGTTGCAACGCACGGGCATGTTTTGCTATCTATACCTAATAATAATTAATAAAAGCATTAAAGCTTCTTGTGGTACGTCATTTTTCTTTCCGATTTTACCCTCCCAACAAATCACATATTACACACCTATGTCACCCGTAAGTCAGAAAAAACGTTTCAGATTATTTTTGCTGCTCTATCCGTTCCGTCCGGATTGCCTCCCGTTCCCAAAGACTTAACGCCCAATCCAAAACAAAACAAAAAAGACTTAACGCCAAACCAACGCATCTCCTTCATATGAACGCAGTACCTTTTCAAAAAAAAAAAAAAACGCATCTCCATGGCCAGTTAGGCAACGAGGAGGGCCAGAGGCAACCCCGGCCCTGAAGCACCAGCCCCCATCGCCTCTGCGATTCCTCACTCGCCCGATGCCGCCGTCTCTGCGATTCACCACTCGCTTACCTTCAGATCGAGACGTCTCTCCACCGGCGGAATCAGCCGCGCTGCTTCTCCTGCGCTATGCTATTCCTCGTCCTAGCTCTCCGTCCGCGTTCTCAACATTGGGGGCAAGTTTGGTACAGTCGTACATGTGCAGAGGAGGCTTCTTGCCGTTGAGCTTAACTCGGGCTGCTGTCCAGGTCGTTCGCGGCCGGCCGTCGTACAAGATGTGTGGAGAGACGCCGACCAATCCGGCTGAAGATCCACCGGTGATGAACCAGTCCATGATGAAGATTTCCATCTCAACTTCACCGGGTGTGGTGCATCGCATACGGCAAGGAGAGGTTCCTATGGTCTGCTCACTGGACGCTGGTGTGTGCGAGGATCCATACTGCTGCACCTTCGCCATGGTGCCTGGAAGCAAGATGATGTAGATCGACCGCATGTGTTTTGAGTTGACGACAGTTCCACCGTAACTTCAAAACAAAACTTCTTGTCAAATTACCACGCTGCCTGGCAAGCCAACTCTTGGGCTGGACGCACAGCCTTGAAACAAAAGCCCTCGTACCTTGCTGTCTCAAGAAAAGAAAAAGAGCCCACGTAAAAAATCCCACGTAACTTGCTGTCTCAAGAAAAGAAAAGAGCCCACGTCAAAAAGCCCACGTACCTTTTTTTTTAAATCAGCCCACGTACCTTGCTCTCTCAAGAAAAGAAAAAGAGCCCACGTCCGGCTCGATCCCAGCACGAGGTCTTCAGTCTTCTCACACGAACTCGAGCACGCTCCAATGGAAGTATGCGATCTCCTCCGACACGAACTCGACCACGCTCACACTAACCCGTATCGAAGGATGTTTCAGACCTTTGCTAGGGTTCGGTTGTTCTCTTTATATATCAACAAGATCGAGACGACACCGCGCCTCCTCTATCCCCAAACCAGGAATTTCGAAGATTTCTTTTCTGGTCGGCAACATGAACGAGGCTGAGCTCATTAGGAAGGAGAACAAGGATGACAATGGATAGTTCGAGTCTGCCGATTCCGTCGTGGCCCATCCACTCCGTCTTTCGGCGAGCTAGAGCTAGGCGTCGAACCAACCGGAGCACCCTCACATGGCAGTCCATGCCACAGAGGAGCCCGGGGATGAGCGGGTGTGCTAGACGAGATAATCTGCTTCTCTGCGCCGCCGCGTTTACCTCGACGCCGTCCCGTCTTGCGCCCACAACGATGGCTGCCTGGTCGCCCTTTAGCTCCTCCGCGACGCCGCGAACGCCAAGATCCAGGCTATCCGCGTCTGCATGGCCCGTAAGCGCCAGCGGCAGGCGCTTGCACGAGGAGAGCAAACAGAGCAGCCAGCACGCCGTCGCCAAGCCCGGTGCGCTTGAATCTCATTGTCGTTCCGTCCGTGCTAGACGTCTGAACCGTCTCGCCGTTCCAGCAGTTAGCCGTGCTAGAAGTTCGCACCATCTCGCCGTTCCACCAGTGGTAGTCATTGTTGCCGTCATACCGTCTCGCTCTTATCTTACTTTCGTCGGCGCTACACCAGTGCTCCACTAAGGTAACGAGATTTATTTATCTTCTTGGTGCAATCTAATTTATTCACACAGCGTTGATGATTTCCTTGATGTTTATGTATTTTCTGGCTATATGTGTGCGTCTGTTCTGAACTAGACTTGACACCACAGCCATTAGTCTATGATTAAACTGTACTTCGTATCACAGAATCAATTATTTGGCATATGTTGCCAAGTGCATAAGTCAACTGATTTTGAGACTCTGGTCTGAAGTTATAGGCTTACATGTGCTAAACATTCTAGAGTGTGAACTATTAATTTTTGGAATCACAAACTAACTAGAATACGTTGTTTTATATATGTCTAGATTATTTGCTGTGTTCTGTATATGTGCGCCTTATAAATGGGAATGGAGTGAGTACCACACCCGCTATGATGTCTAGCTCGACGTGATTGGTTCTCAAAATTTTGTTGTCCAAGCACGTCGCTTTAGGCTGTCAGTGTTTTGTAACGTTTAAATCATTCTTACTGTGTTAATGCATACTGTGTTATTGGTTTGTAGTTTTTTCTCCCGTTGCAACGCACGGACACATTTCCTAGTAATAATAAAATCATTAAGGTTTCTTGTGGTACGTCATTTTTTTGCCGATTTTACCCTCCCACCAAATCACATATTTACCCATCACTGCCACCCATAAGTCATGTACTGGTTTGATTTTTTTTTCTCGGTCAAACTTCAGCCATACGGTCGTCGTCTCCGGACGCACACCCCCCTTCGACCGCCCTGTCAGGGTCGAGTACGGGCCAGCTTCGCCGCCAGGGAGAAACGGCCGACAAGAGCCGAATCCGACCAGCCACACGCATCTATGGAGACGCCAGGTCGCCGTTAGTCATCCTACCCTATCATTGTCACCACCGCTTGTCATCGGAAACGATTCATCTGAAGGAGTTCCTCTCCACAATCAGCCTGGGCCAACGGAGCCAAGGACCGGCGGCGAGAGACAGGGGACCTCCACAGCTTGAGAATCAACGGGATAAGTGACCCCGGACCTCCCTGCCACCGCATTCATCTGCCCAACCTCCGCCTCCACCCTACCCAGCTTCTTCTCACACCTGATATGTCTGGTTCTTAGCTGCCGGCCAGCGGTGTTGGTCAGGAGTACGGGAGGGTCCTTGGTTTGCCCCCGCCGAATGAGAGCCGGGATGACCAGTAGTCCAGCAGTTCACGGTGAAGGAGATTGATTCCCCTGATGCGCCGCTCCGCAGCCATTGCTCATTTGTACAGTGGTACTGCTTGTTTGTAAAAGAGAGCCGGAGCGGAGAGATTGAGAGCGGACATTTGAGAGCGAAGAGATGCTATTTTGTTCAGAGCACACCGTTCGTTTAGTTCTATTATTGAGTTCAGAGATGGTTGAGCTAAGTTGCAAGATCTCTTTTGCTTGACTGTATTTGCTGCATCAGAGAGAGCAGATAGGAGCGAGATTTTATTTTCATTATTTTTCTGATATGGTGTTGTTTGTTGGCTACAGACAAAATATAGGTTGATTTTGCTGATTCTTATGTGGGTTCTTCACCACAACCAAATGAGCCGTTGAAGATATCTCGATTTTTTGTTTGGGTCGCATGGTGCAACGATAACTACGAGAAATATAGTGTGTGAGAATTAGAGACTCCATCGGAATGTCGGTATAAATCGAAATGACATTTTGTCAGAGAGCTCTCCAAGTGGAAATATAGATTAAATTTGCCGTTTCAGTTCGACTTGCTATAAGGAGAAAAGTTGCCGCCCTAAAAAAAAGGGAGAAAACAAACTAAGGGTAGAGTTATGCGGGTTGATCGATTTTGGAGTCAAATATTCTACTCAGCAATTGTTATATGAAAACACGCCGTGTCAAAAATAAAATCAACCCGTAGCAACGCACGGGCACATTTTGCTAGTTTTCATTAAAAAATTGTAGGATTTCAATCCTTTGTATTTTTTTTCTATGGATTGTGTTTGGATCAAAGAAATGGTCTATCAAAATTGCTATGGATTGAATTCCTATGCCTCAATTTCATAGGAATTTGAACATCCACTCCAACCTCATTTATACTCAAGTGTGTAGGATCGAGGCACGTTTCCTATGTTTTTCCTACGTATTATCCAAACGACTATTACTACAGTTTCCCTCTGTTTTAGAATTCTCTGTTTTACACATGCAAACTTATAAAATTCCTATGTTTTGTATTCCTGTGGTTTTCAATTCTGCAATCGAAAGAGGCCCTAACATGGTAGCCTATGTTTTTTTTTCAACGAGAAAACGAAGCCCTGGAATTAAATATTGAATCCAGTGTACTGAGATTATTCCGTGTCAACACATATTACATCCAAGGTTTTATCCTATATCTCTAAAACTATCCTTGGAAACTCTTGCTACAATTATAGTAGCATCTACTATCCCGAGGACCATGTTCATCTCATTATCACTGGCTTCAAAGACTTCAACCATTGTTTGTTGGCACCTTCCGCAATAAAACATGTAGATTTGTCATCTTGGACTATATATATTGTATCTCCCTCACAAACATACACTCGCACGCAAAAAAAGATGCACTATCGATGTTTAGGAGCAAATTCATGTGACCAGTCTACATGAAGAACAATGAGAATGGGAGGCATCTGAAATGTGGATTACACGTATAAATTCTGCAGCGGGATAAATGACTTGATCATGTTACTTTATATTGATCTGGTTGTGCCAGATCCTTCTTAAACTTGTACGATGAAGTTCCCTGCTGGAACTTATCTTTGGTATAATGAAGTGAGCAACCATGCTTCGCCGAAGAAGTTTGCTTTTGATGAATCGGTGAGAGCAGTACGTGGCTCGAGGATACGAGCGTAGCAACTTTTTCATGTTCTCCTGCATCACTAGAAATTTATACTTAGTATTTGTATGCATGTTAATAGTATGTTATCGCATCTTTACGGAAAAATGTCAATGTATTGATTATTCTTTCAATTGTACCACAAAACATATTCTTTGTCATTTAAAAATAATATATATATATATATATCTAGATTGAAAAGCATGGGAACACATTGGTTTGTTTTACTAGATTGAGACATAATTGTACAACTCGTACATGGGAGGTTGTGTTGATTTTATCAGTAGATCGGATTCATCCAGATTAGTCGAGCGCCTAAAATACGATCATACCCCGAGAGAGGGTATGCATCCAGCACAAACAATACAAAACATATCCAGGTTCAGTACATGATGCTTGGCATCAGTTTCGCAAAACAATTCAATCCATGTGCACACCCCCACCTAGAATATGTTGTGGCAACACTCAGATATACAAGTAGCAAAATTCAACATCTCATGAGCCTGTTTTTTAATTCATCTCTCTCTCTTATATCTCCCAAAGTATTATATCTTAGGAACTTCTCCGGATCGTTTTCATCTCACTATCACATTGCAGCTTCAACCATCTTTCGTCCAGACACAAACTTGTTTATCTCAAATCTTCGGTGCAAAGGCTCTGCATTTTGGACTTGTAATTTGTATAGTGTTGTTCGGACGAATTGGTACATACGCGTGTGAACATCTCCCCAAACAAATAAAAGTGTGATTTGCGCAAAAGAACGAATTTGTGTTGTAATCGAACATCGCTCGAGGGAAGAAGAATTTCCAAACAAAATATTCTTAGGTAGCTTCCTTCCTCGGAAAGACATGCCCACACACGTTCGGACGAGCGGGGGGGCTTTTCAATGGGAGATGCACTATCTATGTTTAAAAAGCAATTTCACTACAATTGAGTCGCATTTACTATTCTGAGGAACCATGTAAATCTCATTATCACGAGGCATCAAAGACTTCAACCATTGCTTGTCGGTATCGTAATAAACATGTTGCTTCATCATACCATATATACTATCTCTCTCACACACATACACATACAATGGGAGATGCACTATCTATGTCTAAAAAGCAATTTCATATGCAATCTACATGAGGAACAATGAGACTGGGAGACATCTGAAATGTAGCTTTCGCTGAAAGCTTTTGTAGCGCGATAAGTGACTTTATCATGTTACTTTATAATATTGATCCACTTGTGCCAAATCTTTTATTGAATTTGTATGATAAGGTCCCTTGCTCGTCATTTTTATGGAAAGCATGCTAATGTATCGATTGTTCTTTCGATATTGCTAGAAAACATAGTTCATGTGATTTTAAAAGAGAAAATTGCCTCTGTACCACTGACAAACGCGACAATGGCTCATTTGCCATCCAACAAAGGATGAGTGCTTATATACCAAACACAACAAATTTTACTGCTCATATGCCATCGCTGTTAGTTCATCGTCACGTAGTCTCCGTTTTCCTATCAGTATATTCAAAATTTCCATTCTTACCCTTAGTCTAGAATAGAAAAGCCAAAAAAAGCAAAATTCAACTCACGCACGTGACCCCCAATCCAATTGACCAAACACACACACCTAGTTGACTCAACTCAAGAAGTGAGTCCAGCTCACTTGGTTAGGGAAGTGGATGTACAACCCAGTCACCCAGGTTCATGTCCTCACGGACCTTTGGATTCTTATTATTTCAAGAAAAAAACAGATGTAGAGGCTTTCCCTACCGCATTACTTTCAAAAAAAAAGTTGACTCAACTCAACGCACGCACGCGACAGCAGACGACCACAAAATCCTAAACTTGCAGCTTGAGTGACGAGGCATACCCTCATCAAATCCCATGGTTAAGGACCTAGGGTTGAGATTATGGGGAGAGAACGTGGTAGTACTGGTAGTTTCGTCGGCTGACAAGCAGAGGGAAAGATTTACCCAGGTTCAGGCCCCTCGGGTGGAGGTAAAGACCCTACTTCCTGCTTGTCTGATATTGATTGTGGATTATGCGATTACAGGGGAGCTCCGGCGATATGATGATCTCGCAAGAGCTTTGGTGGTTCGAGTATGGCTTGGTCCTAGTTCGGCACCCCTCCCAGCCCTTAAATAGGCTGGGTCTCGAGAGTTTGTAACCGACCTAGTTTACACATAAGGAAAGTATAAACCGACTATGTCTATGCCTAAACTTGGAAGTTACTCCATCTTGTTGGGCCTCTCGTCTTGGGCTTCGAGTCGTATCTTCGCTAGTTGGGCTTCTAGTCATCACGTGCACCAGGTACCCTCACGGTAGGGTACCCGAGATGTATATCCTTATCAGTAGCCCCCGAGTACTTGTCTGACTCGAAGAATCGGCATGGACTCATTCGTAAGTGCACGTCATATGCTTATCATTATAATTGGAATTCCTGTATGAATAGCACATGTTGGCTATGTCGAGTATTTCATCGACTGTGGTTTTGCTTATGATGATCAAGGGATAATAGCTTAGCAGGCCCAGTTCACTCGACGGATCGGGACTGGTTAACTACACATTTGGGTAACACCTTGCTAGCTTTCAATCAAACTCGAGTCCCCGGACTCGAATCTGGAACAAACTGGTCAGATTCGACTAGGCCGCTGAGGTCTTACTGAGTCGATCTGCAGCATAACTTTGAATTTTACCCAACGCGTCCGTCGGGATTTTTCATCATGTCTGCTGACATGGAAAGTTTAAGGATTGACGTTGCTGGAACGGTCCTTAGCCCAGCTCGAAAGTTCGGCGGGTCTTACCTTTGCACTATGCGTGCAGCATCCGAGATATTTGCGACGGACGCAACTCGGGAATGTTTCGAGTATGATTTTACATATGAACACAGTCGATATATTCGTCGACTGACACTTTGACACTATTTTATCGGGTGCGCGACAGCGCTCCCGATGGGAGTAGCCCCCGAGATTGTGCTTTATTGATTGCAATGAAGGATAATCTCAAAACCATCTTCTCTACATTTGTTAGTCGAAGAAAACCTTTTGCCATAATTCTATCGGGTGCGCGTCAGCGCTCCCGATGGGAGTAGCCCCCGAGATTGTGCTTTATTACTTGTAATGGAGGATAATCTCAGAATCACCCAGTCATGATCATCTTTAGTCGAAGAAATTTTTGATACGCTCCCGATGGGAGTAATATGTAGAGACAGTCGAGTAACCATACACTCGACAACAATCGAGTGATTAATATGCTTTGGGCGAACCCGACATCTTTTCTGAACAAATTTGCTGCAATGACGTCAGGGATGACGTTTTATGGCGACTGCGCCACCTGACACGCGGTGGCGTGCGCTATGCTGCGAGAGATGGGACGTGACACGTCTTGTGGGCCCATTGTACAGCCGTTTGGACTGGATTTGACCGTTCAGGCACGATTTCTCCGGAGCCATGATGGTAGTTCCTAGATTCCCGTGCGTAGTGGGCGGAGTGGCCGGCGACGGTTGCCCTCCGTGGCTGCCACGTGTACGGTTAGATTTGCTTATGTGCCCACGATCTCGCATCGACGGTGCGGATTCTTTTGCTTTTGAGGTTAAAAAGGGGCGGCGGCGTAAATAGTTTTTTACTTGCCATTTGCTCTCCGCCGCCGCTACTTCTTCTTCCTCCTCTCGCATCGCCATTGCCTCAGAGCAAAGCTTGTGCAACCACCACCGCGATGACGAAGCCTACCACCCGAAGGGGCAGGAGTGCTGCATCGGCGGACAGCGCCGCGGGAGCCGCTGCCACTTTGAAGAGGGAGAAGGGCGCGTGGACCAAATCCACCTGCAGCAAGAGGATGCTCGCCGGCCTGCGGAACGACGGGCTGATCCCTGAGGACACTCTCAAGTTCGCCTCCCCGGTGCCGAGGTAATCCCGCGCCCAGGCCCCAATGAGCGGGTCTGCTTTGTTGATTTTGTGAACAGGGGATTCTCCTTCCCTGTTCACAACTTTCTTCGTGCACTGATGCACGTGTATGGAGTGCAATTGCACGATTTTACGCCCAATGGGCTTTTGCACATTGCGTGTTACTTCGTCCTTTGCGAGTGCTTCTTGGGCGTGGCACCCCACTTTGGTCTGTTCCGCCGCATCTTCAACGTCAAGCGCCAGCACAGCACCAAGGGACCTGGTGGTTTTGGAGTACAGGCTCGACCTGATGTCGAGTACTTCAAGATCAACTTCCTGGAGTCTGTGCAAGGATGGCGCCAGAAGTGGTTCTACATCAAGGATGTGACCATTGGCGACCAAACCTTCGGGTTGCCTTCCTTTGACGCAGACGCCCTGGTGAAGAAGAGGCCATCATGGATTGCCCAGCCGACCGGAGTCGAAGCCGAAGAGGCTGACATTCTGATGGAGAAGGTGCTGAAGCTTCAGACCACTGCAGGTCGAGAGGTCACAGGGATCCATCTGCTAGCCATTATGGCCAAGAGGCGAGTGCAGCCTCTCCGAGCCCGAGTGCATGCTTTGTGGGCATATGGTGGGGCTTCTGATCCAACCCGCTCACGCGCAGTGGAGCTATCTGATGCGGAAGCGGAGAAGTTGGTAAGGAGCCTTACCAAGCTTACTGATGAAGATCCCTGCGAGATGAACTCGCCTGTGCCTCCTTATGAGACCAGCAACCCTCTGCCAGAGGTAATAGTTGATACTACATCTCAGTTGATATGTTATGCATGTGTGATGTTGAATCCTTTGTTTATGTGTGCAGGGACACAAAATGTTTGAGTCAATGCCTCCCTTGCCAGAGAGCGGCCCAGTGCCAGACAATGAGCCACTCGAGGCAGATTCTGATGATGAGATGGCTTCACTCGCCACCGCACACACGCCAGAAGCCGATGAGGGCGATGCTGAGGTGCAGGGCAAGTAGAAGCGGTCACGCGACGAGGAAGACACCGCTGACTCGGAGGAGAAGGAGGAAGACAGGACGGAGTCGATGACGGCGCCACTCGAGGTTCCCCCGATTCGCTCGCTTCCCCTCGACCACCGAAGAAATCGCGCCCGAGCATGGGTGTGCTTGCACTGGTCGATTGTGCGACCTTACTGAAGAGTAAGTACATGTGCATATGCTTTGTAATGTTATGAATAATCACACCTTGTATACTTATAATGTGTGAAACAGTGTTTCCTCGGATGAGGATATGCCTCCGCCACCTACGGCGGAAAAGAGCAGCGCAGCGTCCACTGCACGGACGCTGCCACCAGAGCAGCCGCCTACCCCAGCGACTCCTGCCGCTACAGCCACAGCTACGCCACCCCAGCCGGAGGTTGCAGCAACTGAGAGTGGAGCTGCGGCTGCAGGTGTCCCTGCGTCGACTTCTTCCTTCTTGGAACACGTAAGTTTGCGCTTGCCATAGTTTTATTCCTCGTCAAATGCAAATTTTTGCCTATACTCAGTTATTGAGTTGTGAATTTGCCCATGTCGTGTACTTAGGCGTTTGTGCGAGAGTTGCTGAAGGCTGGTGCCCAGTATGTGCACAAGGAGACTGAAGCCGCCACCCTGCAGCAGCAACTCGAAGTTGCAAAGAGTGCGTATCTTTTTATGCTATCACCACTTGTTGAGGGTGATTTCTCTTGCAGCTTACTAATCATGTGCGTCTGTTTTTGCAGAGGCCGCCACTGAAGCGGCAGAAAATTTGAACAACGCCACCCGTCGAGTGGCTGATCTGGAGAAGAGGCTGAAAGCAGCCGAAGTTAGGGAGGAGTCGGCGATTGGTCGACTCTCTGCCGCCAGCACCAGCTTAACTGGTAAGAATTTTTGCTCTGTTCCTTAGATGTTTGAGGTTTCTGATATATGGTGCTGATTATTTTCCCATATGCTAGGCGTGATGGATGGCCCGACTGCTACTGGCAAGCAGAGCCTTGGCACCTCACTTGATGAAAGTGTGACTGTCTCGGAGGCTACCAGTAGCAGAGCAGGGGAGATGCTAACGCAAGCGGCGAGTGCCCTGGGCGCCCTCCATGGCAGCTTCTTCCCTGGCGAGGAGCTACCATCCTCCTTTGCAGAACTAGTTGAGCTATTCAAGCCTGAAGGGACTGCCGTCGCGGACTTCTGTCGCGAGCAAATGGTAAGTGGTGCTCAGACTACTTTTCTCATGTTGCTCACGCACGGAGTCGAGGCAGATTTTGACGCAGCCACAAAGAAGTTTCCACGGGGTCCTGATGGCAAAACCGTCGGGCTCGGCACTTGGATGGAAGCCGCCAAAACATACGCCCAACAGCTGGTAACAACTGTTGAAGAAAGGGCAGCCAAGGTCCAGGCGAAGAAAACTTCCTCCAAGAAGTCGACGACTTAGCTAGTGACCCCTTTGTTTGACTAGGTCTAGGAATTGCGTCACTTTGCTTTTGCTATATGTAAATTATCAGACATCGTATCTGTGTTGTTATGAAACATGAACTTCAGTGATCGGGAGGCGCAGCCCCCGAGCCTTTTGTTTGAGCTCTTTTATGCTTCCTTATGCTTTGAATTATTCTGACTGTAGAACCGAGCTTCTAAACCATCGACTGGCCCTGTTGTGGGTGGTTCTTCGAAGTCACGAAGCGTTAATGACCAGAAAATTATGGACTTTCTTCATCAAAAGCTTTCCGAAGTTACTCGCGAGCTGAAGGAAACACAAGATGCGTATGCTGAGCTGCAGTCGAGGACATCCCCAACTACAGAGCGAGAAGCCTTTTTGCTTGAGGAGTTGGAGAGAGTAAATCTGCAACTCGAATGTAAGACACTTTTAGATCATCGAGACCTATTCTTTGCAAGGTGACTCGACTGGGCGATGATGAGCCCTTTGCTTTTGCGCATTTTCTGACCCAATAAAGGAGGAGGCACGAATCCAGGATCGACTCGATGGTCATGCGAGTAGCAGTGAGTACTCCGCCCACCCCTTCTGGTCAGACAGGGCGAAGAGCGCCATTTTGGTAAGACTTCTGGACTGGGCTTGGCGCACAGCCATTCGACTGGAGACTTGCAGGTTGGCTTTATTTCGAGTCCACGAAGCTTTGTTTCCTTTGAATGAGCAACCACAGGGCCTTGTGGCTTTGCTGAAGAAATTTCGAAAAGGCAAGGCGATCAAGAAGTTTGTTCGTGAGCAACTGATTAGCGGGGCTAACGTTGCTCTTGCCTTTGTGCGATCGCACCTTCCGCACCTTGATTTGAAAAGGATTGCGATGGGACCCGCACCCTTACCAGGTGGTGGTCCTGTGCCGATGGAGGAGCACTACCAAGAGACACGAATGGACGCACTTGTCCTTATCCATCGTGTGCTGAAGGAGGAAGAAAAATGGACCGAGCCCAAGGAAGAACCTGTTGAGTAGGTTATGTGTATTTGGTGTGACTCCAAAGTGTAAAACGCAACACTTGTTATTATTGTACATTATTTGTTTACATGTATGCAGCCCCCGAGCCTGTTGAGCGGGGTGTATGAAGCAACGTGCTGTAAAATTAGGACTGTCCAGCCCCCGTGCATTTTGAGTGAACTTGATAGAAATACATTAAAGGATCAAACACAAGCTGCACATCCCGACTATTCGTGTGCGGTTATGAATTTTTGCAGTACTTGGAGCTTCACTTGATGCTTCTAGGCTCAACTCCCAATAATTAAGTGAGTTGAGCAACTTTTGTGTTTATGTATGATTTTTATGACCCAGCCCCCGAGTATTCGAGTGCGGCTGTGTATTATGTTGTGAACAAGAGCAAAACACATGCTTTTTGAGATAGCGCAGCCCCCGAGTGCTCGGGTGATGCTAATTTTGCGAGACCAAGTTATGCGAGTAGTAAGCAGAGAGAAATATGGGGAATCATGAATTATATTCCATTTTGAATATTAAGCTCCAGGCCGCCTCATTAAAAACCTTCCACTCCCCTTAGGTACCCTGGTAAGGAAAAGAGCGCGTCTGAAACATGCAGCTATCCGACATATGTGCCTATTACATTGTGCGACTGAGCAATCTAAGCATAGAAACGGCGCAGCTGCGCAACGTTCCAAGGATTATGCGAGAGTTCTCCTGTCTTCGCGTGCTTCAGTCTGTATGCTCCACCACCAATACCTCGGTGATGATGAAGGGTCCTTCCCATGGAGAAGCGAGTTTGTGCACCTTCTTTTGCTTCAGTCGAAGTACCAGGTCGCCAACTTCGAAGGATCTGGTACGCAGTCGACGGCTGTGGTAGTTGCGGAGGTCCTGCTGATAAACAGCTGTGCGTGCGAGCGCCGTGTTACGTGCTTCTTCTAGCAAGTCGACTGCTTCTTCGAGTGCCTCGTCTGCATCTTCTTCATTGTATGCTTCGACTTTTGGTGCATTGAACCTTACATCTGATGGCAGAATTGCCTCTGCGCCGTAGACCATGAAGAATGGAGTGAATTGCGTTGAGGCGTTGGGTGTTGTGCGTAGGCTCCATAGCACAGACGGGAGCTCTTCTACCCAAGCACCCGCAGCCCTTTTGAGTGGCACCAGGAGGCGCTTCTTGATTCCACTTGTCACGAGCCCATTGGCCTTTTTGACTTGCCCGTTTGATTGCGGGTGCGCCACAGATGCATAATTGAGCGTGGTATCTTGCTCTTTGCAGAAGGATTTGAACTCCTCAGCCGTGAAGTTCGTACCGTTGTCAGTGATGATGCTATTTGTCACACCAAAGCGGTATATAATGGATTTTATGAAATTGACTGCTGTAGCGGCAGTCGAACTTGTGATGGGTACTGCTTCAATCCACTTGGTGAACTTGTCGACCGCCACCAGAAGGTGAGTATGCCCTCCATGGGAGGATTTTTTGAGTGGCCCAACCATATCGAGCCCCCACTGGGCGAAAGGCCAGGCCAATGGTATTGTCTTCAACGCCGATGCGGGTGCGTGCGGTTTTGTGGCGAATTTTTGGCAGCCGATGCACCTTTTGACTATGTCCTCCGCGTCTTTGAGTGCTGTGGGCCAGTAGAAGCCTGCGCGAAAGGCTTTGGCTACGAGTGATCGACTGCTGGCGTGATGCCCGCAGGTACCTGCATGAATATCACGAAGGATGGCTTGGCAATCTTCAAATGCTAGTAAAGTTCATCGTTGATGACAGTATATGCTTTAGATCGTCGAGTGACGCGTCTTGACTCTGTGAAGTCTTCGGGTACCTCGCCGCGGAGTATGTATGCGAGGAAGGGTTGAATCCAAGTTGGCTCGATGAGGAGTACCTCAACTGGTGGGTCCTCTGTGCTAGGTGTTTTGCTCTTGGCTGGTGCGGCTGGTGCAGGAGTTGCCCGCTTCTTTTTGATTGATCTGTGCTCTATGCGCTCGAAGAAGACACCAGGTGGCACTGGTGCTTTGGTCGCACCAATGTTGGCTAACTTATCTGCTTCTTCATTGCTTTCGCGCCCTATGTGCTGATGACCCACAAGTATAGGGGGTGTATCGCAGTACTTTCGATAAATAAGAGTGTCGAACCCAACGAGGAGCAGAAGGTGCTGGCAAGTAGTTTTGATCAAGAATTCACTGTAAAAGCTAGCAGACAGGTTTTCAGTAGTATTCGAAACAGCAGGTAAAAACAGTGCAAGTAAATAAACGAGCGCGGCAACAAATGCAGCGAGTGGCCCAATCCTTTTGAGTGCAAAGGACAAGCCGAGTGTGTTACTTATAAGAGACAAATGTTCCTGAGGACACATGGGAATTTCGTCAAGTGCTTTCGCTTCGTGCAACTGGTTAATCTTCATTGTTTTGATAAGTGTTGTGTGGGTGAATCTATGCTAACGCACCGCCCTTCCTAGGACTAATACGCACTTGTGATTATACCCCCTGCAAGCATCCGCGAATGCAGAAAAGTAATTAAGATAAATCTAACCACAGCTTTAAACTCTGAGACCCTACGCTCCCTCGTGCACTATCTTACTAACGGGGGTTCAGGTTTCTGTCACTCCGGCAACCCCTCAACTAGCAAGCTAGGTACACGATGCATTCCCCTAGGCCCATAAAGGTGAAGTGTCATGTAGTCGACGTTCACATGACACCACTAGAAGAATGACACCACAACTTAAATATCAAACCATTAAATATTAACGCAGCATTATTTCACTACTAACAACATGACTTCCCCATGTCCTCAAGAACTACAAACTACTCACAAGACATCATATGGATCATGATCAGAGATGATATGGCAATGAATAACAATCTGGACATGAACACTAATCCACCAAACAAACTCAATAGCATCAATAACAAGGAGTAATCAACACCGGGAGAGTCTCCCCAATGAACTAGACAAGGTACAGCCCTAGATGTTACAGCAAGATGGATGTGGAGTCGGTGGAGATGATGGTGATGGCGCAGTGGATGGTGGTGATGATGATCCCGATGAAGTCCAGCGTGATGACGATGACGATGGCGATGATTTCCCCTCTCCGGGAGGGAATTTCCCCGGCAGGATCTCCCTGCCAGAGAGCTCTTTCTCTCTCGGTGGTTTCCGTCCCGTGGAGGCGGCGGAATATTTCGTGGACGTACCCCCCGTGCTTAGGTTTTCGGGAGGCAGATATACGCGAAGAGGCAACCTGGGGGGTGGACCCAGGTGGCCACGCCATAGCTGGGCGCGGCCCACAGGCCAGCCGCGCCCAGGTGTGGCGTGGGGCCCACCTGGCCCACCTGGCTGCCTCCTTTTGGCTGCCTCCGGCATCTGACATTATAAGACCCCAGAATTGGTTTCGTGATTTTTGGAGTTCCGCTGATATGTTGACTTGACGACGCTTTTTCCAGCAGAAACCTGACTCCGGAAGGATAATTCCCAATAATCATCAAACATGCAAAATAAGGCAAAATAACATAAGTATCATGTATTAATATGAAATATAAGGATAGATAATGACAAATTATGATATAAAATAGTGATGCAAAATGGACGTATCAACTCCCCCCAAGCTTAGACTCGCTTGTCCCCAAGCGAAAACTGAGCTCAGTAAACAAGTCCACATGTTTATGGAGTGAAGTGTCGATAATAAAGAATACGGACAAGAAGCATCAGTATTTACTCAGCTAAACAAGTCATTTTAAACAGCAGTCTCTACACATTCTACTTAACTTGGAACAAGTAATGGAACAACCACAAATAAAGGTACATTAAGCAAACCAATTGGATGTGGCAAACTGTGTTCTTGGTCAGAGAACAATCAACATTCTAACTTATCTTTCAAGAAGAGTCTTTATACTAGAGCTATATTGCAGAAATAGAGTTGCTCAATCATCACTGTTCCTTTCACATTCCAAAGAAAACTGTCAAAGTCATATTCTCAAAGATAAAACTTCATGTGCTCAAGCAAAGTAGACAAAACATGATAGGAAATATTATGAACTATAAATGATTGTATCTATAACAATTCGAGTGCTTGCTCGGGATAGAGGGAATAGGTTTACTGACTCAACAATAAATAAATGATAGGCCCTTCGCAGAGGGAAGCAGGGATTAAAACGTGTGCTAGAGCTTTTTAGTTCCCGAAGGCATAGAGAGTGTAAAAATATTGCTTTGAGAGGTGTATGCTATTGGTCAACAAATCAGTGGTAGAATCCTTGTCATCTTCCATACTAATTAACTTTTAGAGCGGTTCCGAGAGTTTATAGAACTGCACTTGTAACAAGCACTTATTGATGACACTCCTCCCAACCATTTCTTTCCACAAACCATGGCTTGACCGAATCCTCGGTTGCCGACCAACAATCACCGTGGAGGAGTGTCTATTTATTTATTTATTTATAGGGTGGACTAACCAGCTCTTTTAATGCAAAATAAAAGGTGGAGAAGCAGATGAAGCTGCCAATCCTTGTAAATCAGTTAGCATGGAAGATGACACATCTGCTACCACGTCCTTATGAGCTTGGTGAACAGTGACACAAAAAGGGATATAATAATAGTTTTGAATAGTTAAAGGTAGCACACGAGAAAATGTACTTGGAGTAGTGCGAACACTACATGATAGGTAGTTATGGTGGACACGAATGGAGTGCTTTGGTTCAGGGTTTTGGATGCACGAGAAGTATCTCCTCTCAGTACAAGGTTTTAGGCTAGCAAGGTTTAGTAGCAAGCACAAGAATTGAGAGAGACAAACACTTATAGATCTAATAGAACAACCATGCTATCTACTTTGTGGGCACAAAACACTTTAATTCAAGAATAATAAACTCATTGGCCAACAAAGAGGAAAACAATAGGGATAATGTTATTGCAACCAGTTCCCTCTTTTCTACTTAAGTGTAAAAAGTATTGATACTACTGACCAGTCTAAGTTTGCCACAACCAACTAAATTTACTTGCTGCACCCAAAGTGATGCCAATACTAATGTAACAAGATCAGCATATGACAAAGGACTTGCTGGCTAAAATAAAGTGTGCAGAAAGTAAAGATAAAGCTTCTCATTAATATTCCATCACAATAAACCTCACACCAACGGATACAACGATAACCAACTAAGGAGTGATACTCCACATTGCAAACTATCTCATATGATAACTTCTCTACTCATGGTACTAAGCAAAAATATAAAGATAAAGATAAAGATAAAGATGGTGATACTGAAAACACCCCCCCCCCAAGCTTGAAACAAGCTGGGAGTGTGTTGTTACCCATGGTGAATTACTCCCTTGGCGGTGATGGTGGTGGCGCCCCTCTAATGAGCTTCTCGGCAAGCTCCATTAACTCATCAACTCTACCAATGAGGGTGCGGACAAGCTCTGAATTCTGCTCAATGCGGTTCATCATCCTGTCAGAGGGTGAATCCCAGCTTTTGGAGTTGTTACCCCACTTCTCTTCAGCTTTGGAGCTCCCTTTTCCTGCATGGTCAGAACGATCCATATCCCAGCTACTGGGCAATTCTGATTCTGGAACTTTTTCAAAGGGATACTTATGGATGAGAGTGTGAAAAGGCCTTTTGGTATCTGAAGGAAGTGTTCTTGGAGCTAGGAAGCGACGAGGAACTCTCCCACCAGTGCTCATCCTCGCGCCCTGCCTGGCCCTGGGCTTGTTCTGCACCACTCCGATGCTTGCAACGGTAGCGGTGGGAATAGGACTTGGATCTTCCTCTTCTTCACCGACAGCTTCAGTCTTCTCCTTCTCCTCCTCAGCATCTTGGTCTTTCAGATCTTTCTTCAGGCCCTCCTTGTCAGGGTTGTTGGAGGCGACCATGGTGCTCTAGACTTCTACAACCCTGGCAGAAACAGCTCGAAAACAAACGCGACGAAAACACGAGATACGGACCTCGGGAGATCCGGGTAAATATATAGCAGAAAATAACGCGTGAAAAGGAAAGCACAGGGCGAAGCGGAGTCGGAGGGGGTCTCCGAGGCGACCACGCCATAGCTGGGCGCGGCCCAGGTGGGGCCCGCGCCCTGCTGTGGCGTGGTGCCCTCGGGCACCTCCTCCGGCACTTATTCGTCTTGATATTTCCAAAATTGTATAAATATAACTAATATAAAAGTTTCGAAGTAAAACGCGGACTTTTTCTTACCGAAATCATACCTACTTCAAATCAGACTCTGCAGTTTCCTGTTTCTGAGTTTTAATAAATTCCTCCGGAGATACCATTTGAATAATATCAACATTTTCATTATAAGATTCTCCAGAAATATAATGTTTAAGTCTCTGCCCATTAACAACTTGAGGTTTGTCACCGTCAAGTGAATTAATTTTTATTGCACCAGAACGATAAACTTCTTCCACAATGTAAGGTCCTTCCCATTTTGAGAGTAATTTTCCTGCAAAAAATCTGAGACGAGACCTATACAATAAAACTTTATCACCTATGCAAAATTCTCTTTTTAAAATTCTCTTGTCATGCCATCTCTTAACTTTCTCTTTGAAAAGTTTAGCATTTTCATATGCTTCACTTCTCCATTCATCTAGAGAGCTTAACTCTAGCAACCTTTTCTCACCAGCTAATTTGAAATCTCTATTAAGCTCTTTGATTGCCCAATAGGCCTTGTGTTCTAATTCTAGAGGTAAATGACAAGCTTTTCCATAAACCATTTTATAAGGAGACATGCCCATAGGATTTTTATATGCTGTTCTATAAGCCCACAAAGCATCATTAAGCTTTCTAGCCCAATTCTTTCTAGACCTATTGACAGTCTTTTGCAAAATCAACTTAATTTCTCTATTTGATAACTCTACTTGACCACTAGTTTGAGGATGATACGGTGAAGCAATTCTGTGATTGACACCATATTTAGCAAGAGTTTTTCTAAAACCACCATGAATAAAGTGTGAACCACCATCAGTCATGAGATATCTAGGCACACCAAACCTCGAGAAAATAACATCCTTAAGCATTTTTAAGGAAGTCTTACCATCAGCACTAGAGGTTGGTATAGCCTCTACCCACTTAGTAACATAATCAACAGCAACTAGAATATGAGTATAACCATCTGAAGCGGGAAAAGGACCCATAAAGTCAAATCCCCAACAATCAAAAGGTTCAATAACAAGAGAATAATTCATAGGCATCTCATTACGTCTACTAATATTCCCAACTCTCTGACATTGATCACAGGTCAAAACAAATTTTCTTGCATCTTTAAAAAGAGTAGGCCAATAAAAACCTGATTGTAGAACCTTTTGTGCAGTTCTATCTCCGGCGTGATGTCCTCCATAAGCACTACCATGGCATTTATCCAATATTTCCTTCTGCTCATGCTCTGGAACACATCTTCTCATAATACCATCAACTCCTTCTCTATATAAATGTGGGTCATCCCAAAAATAATGCCTCAAGTCACAGAAGAATTTCCTCCTTTGCTGATAAGTAAAAGTTGGAGGCAAATACTTGGCAACAATAAAGTTAGCATAATCAGCATACCAGGGACAATCATTCGAATTTACCTTTATAGAAGCCAACTGCTCATTTCGAAAATTGTCATCAACAGGAATAGGATCATGCATTATATTTTCTAATCTAGACAGATTATCAGCAACAGGATTTTCAGCACCTTTTCTATCAACAATATGCAAATCGAACTCTTGTAACAGGAGAACCCATCTAATAAGTCTAGGCTTAGCATCCTTCTTATCCATAAGGTATTTAATAGCAGCATGATCAGTATGAATAGTTACCTTAGAATCAACAATATAAGGTCTAAACTTATCACAAGCAAACACTACTGCTAAAAATTCCTTCTCAGTAGTAGCATAATTCTTTTGAGCTGCATCAAGAGTCTTACTAGCATAATGAATAACATTTAACTTTTTATCTACTCGCTGTCCTAAAACAGCACCTACAGCAAAATCACTAGCATCACACATAATTTCAAATGGTAAAGTCCAGTCTGGTGGTTGAACAATAGGAGCAGTTATTAAAGCCTTCTTCAAAATTTCGAATGCCTCTTTACACTCGTCATCAAAAACAAATGGAACATCCTTTTGAAGAAGATTGGTAAGTGGCTTTGAAATTTTAGAGAAATCTTTAATAAACCTTCTATAAAAACCAGCATGACCAAGAACACTACGAATACCTTTCACATCTCGGGGGCATGGCATTTTCTCAATTGCTTCCACTTTAGCTCTATCAACTTCAATACCTCTTTCAGAAATTTTATGCCCAAGAACAATGCCTTCATTAACCATAAAATGGCATTTCTCCCAATTAAGAACAAGATTGGTTTCTTCACATCTCTGCAAAACTTTGTCAAGATTGTGCAAACAGTTATCAAAAGAAGTTCCATAGACGGAGAAATCGTCCATGAAGACTTCCACAATTTCTTCACAAAAACCGTGAAAAATAGCAGACATGCATCTCTGAAAAGTAGCAGGAGCATTACATAAACCAAAAGGCATACGTCTATAAGCATAAGTACCATAAGGACAGGTAAAAGTGGTTTTCTCCTGATCTTCCTTTCTAACAGCTATTTGGGAAAAACCAGAATAACCATCAAGGAAACAAAAATGAGTTTTCTTAGACAACCTTTCTAACATCTGATCAATAAAAGGCAAAGGATAATGATCTTTCTTAGTAACCTTATTGACCTTACGAAAATCAATGCACATTCTATAACCAACTACAACTCTCTGAGGAATAAGCTCATCATTTTCATTAGGCACAACAGTTATTCCTCCTTTCTTAGGAACACAATGAACAGGACTAACCCATCTACTATCAGCAATAGGATAAATTATACCTGCTTCAAGAAGTTTTAATACCTCATTTCTTACCACTTCCTTCATCTTAGGAATTAAACGACGTTGATGCTCAACAACAGGCTTGGCATCAGGCTCAATATTAATAGCATGCTGACATATAGCAGGAGAAATCCCTTTTAAATCATCAAGAGTATAGCCCATTGCGCCTCTATGTTTCTTCAGAACTTGCAATAATTTTGCTTCTTCATCTCCTGAAAGTTTAGAACTAATAATAACAGGATATATTTTCTTATCATCAATATGAACATACTTAAGATTATCAGGTAAAGGCTTAAGATCAAAAACAGGGTCTTCTTTAGGAGGGGGCGCAATTCCCAGGTCCTCCACAGGTAAATCATGCCTAAGCATTTGAGGTTGACGCAGAAAGATGTCGTCAATCTCCCTTCTTTCTTCTGCAAAAACTTCACTTTCGTGGTCTTCCAAAAATTGCTGCAAAGCATTGTTAGGACCAACAGCAATAGAAGCAAGCTGTTCAACTTGAAAGTTCTCATTAGGCATTTCAGGTTCATAATGATTCTTAGCAAATTTTGAAAAATTAAACTCATAAGACTCTCCATCGAATCTAGTAAAAAATTCTCTTTTTGACAGTCAATAATAGCACCACAAGTATTCAGGAAAGGTCTACCAAAAATAATAGGACAAGAGTCACTAGCAGCAGAACCGAGAACTAAGAAATCAGCAGGGTATTTAGTCTTACCACATAAAACTTCAACATCTCTGACAATGCCAACTGGACAGATAGTTTCCCTATTAGCAAGCTGAATAACCACATCAATATCTTCCAATTCGCAAGGATCAATTTCCTTCCTGATTTCCTTGTAGAGAGCATAAGGGATAGCGCTGGAACTAGCACCAATATCACAGAGACCATAATAACAATGCTCACCTATTTTAACAGAAAGCACAGGAACACTAGGCTTTCGAGCTCTTTTAGGATGTGTAACCATGTTAGAAGCTTCTTCACAAAACACAATATGACCTCCTTCTACATTTTCAGTTACAAGTTCCTTAACCATAGCTACTTCATGTTCTACACTAATTTGCTCATCAGGTTCCCTAGGTTTACGTTCACTTTTGCTAACCACACTAGCCAAAATAGAGTGTTCTTTTACTTTAACAGGAAAAGGTATTTTTTCAATATAGGGTTCTGGTATAATGCGATCAACAGTTTGAACTTCAACATTTTTAGCAAGAGCAAAATTAGCATTATCTTCATAAGGTTCATGATACTTTTCCCAACCTTGTCTAGGAATATCGAGATACGAGGCAAAGGCCTTAAAGTAATTAACAACAACTTGAGAATCAAGACCATAAGTAGCATTAAAATTACGAAAACTATCAGTCTCCATAAAGGATTTAATGCATTCGAAATCATAATTTATACCTGACTCCCTACCTTTGTCGTTCTCCCATCCTTCAGTATTTTCCTGGATACGATCAAGAAGATCCCATTTATCTTCATCCTTCATACGAGTGAATGACCAAGAACAAGAAGTGTCCAATAAATCTTTATCATGATAGGAAAGTCTTGCATAAAAGTTATTGATGACAATATTACTTGGAATCCCATGAACAGGGCATTTGAGCATTAATAATTTCAATCTCCCCCAAGCTTGGGCAATACTTTCTCCCTCATAAGGCCAAAAAGTGAATATAGAATTCCGATCCTTATGAATCTCACTTGGAGGATAAAACTTGTAATAAAAGAGAGGGACAATTTCAGCCCAGCTCAATGAAGGACCATTCTTCAGCAGACTATACCATTCAGCAGCTCTGCCATCCAGCGACAGAGTAAATAATTTCCTTTTAATAATGTCCATCGAAATACCTGCACACTTGAACAAACCGCATAGTTCATGTATATAAAGCAAATGATTACCAGGATGAACAGTTCCATCATAGCGGTTATCCATAATACGTCCAACAATTTTCGTAGGTATTTTAAATGGAACAATCTCAGCAGATGGAGGATCATCTACTACCGTAGCAGTGGTAGTAGTCCTCCCAAACAGCGAACCAAATGGATTTGACTCCATAACAGTCATTACAGTAAATAATTTCCTTACCAATAGCGCTTCACTCCCCGGCAACGGCGCCAGAAAATAGTCTTGATGACCCACAAGTATAGGGGGTGTATCGCAGTACTTTCGATAAATAAGAGTGTCGAACCCAACGAGGAGCAGAAGGTGCTGGCAAGTAGTTTTGATCAAGAATTCACTGTAAAAGCTAGCAGACAGGTTTTCAGTAGTATTCGAAACAGCAGGTAAAAACAGTGCAAGTAAATAAACGAGCGCGGCAACAAATGCAGCGAGTGGCCCAATCCTTTTGAGTGCAAAGGACAAGCCGAGTGTGTTACTTATAAGAGACAAATGTTCCTGAGGACACATGGGAATTTCGTCAAGTGCTTTCGCTTCGTGCAACTGGTTAATCTTCATTGTTTTGATAAGTGTTGTGTGGGTGAATCTATGCTAACGCACCGCCCTTCCTAGGACTAATACGCACTTGTGATTATACCCCCTGCAAGCATCCGCGAATGCAGAAAAGTAATTAAGATAAATCTAACCACAGCTTTAAACTCTGAGACCCTACGCTCCCTCGTGCACTATCTTACTAACGGGGGTTCAGGTTTCTGTCACTCCGGCAACCCCTCAACTAGCAAGCTAGGTACACGATGCATTCCCCTAGGCCCATAAAGGTGAAGTGTCATGTAGTCGACGTTCACATGACACCACTAGAAGAATGACACCACAACTTAAATATCAAACCATTAAATATTAACGCAGCATTATTTCACTACTAACAACATGACTTCCCCATGTCCTCAAGAACTACAAACTACTCACAAGACATCATATGGATCATGATCAGAGATGATATGGCAATGAATAACAATCTGGACATGAACACTAATCCACCAAACAAACTCAATAGCATCAATAACAAGGAGTAATCAACACCGGGAGAGTCTCCCCAATGAACTAGACAAGGTACAGCCCTAGATGTTACAGCAAGATGGATGTGGAGTCGGTGGAGATGATGGTGATGGCGCAGTGGATGGTGGTGATGATGATCCCGATGAAGTCCAGCGTGATGACGATGACGATGGCGATGGCGATGATTTCCCCTCTCCGGGAGGGAATTTCCCCGGCAGGATCTCCCTGCCAGAGAGCTCTTTCTCTCTCGGTGGTTTCCGTCCCGTGGAGGCGGCGGAATATTTCGTGGACGTACCCCCCGTGCTTAGGTTTTCGGGAGGCAGATATACGCGAAGAGGCAACCTGGGGGGTGGACCCAGGTGGCCACGCCATAGCTGGGCGCGGCCCACAGGCCAGCCGCGCCCAGGTGTGGCGTGGGGCCCACCTGGCCCACCTGGCTGCCTCCTTTTGGCTGCCTCCGGCATCTGACATTATAAGACCCCAGAATTGGTTTCGTGATTTTTGGAGTTCCGCTGATATGTTGACTTGACGACGCTTTTTCCAGCAGAAACCTGACTCCGGAAGGATAATTCCCAATAATCATCAAACATGCAAAATAAGGCAAAATAACATAAGTATCATGTATTAATATGAAATATAAGGATAGATAATGACAAATTATGATATAAAATAGTGATGCAAAATGGACGTATCATGTGCCGCAACTCGCAGCCTTCGAAGCTGCCCTCCATGATGTTATACATGTCACGGTAAGCAATCATGTTGTCCGCGATCGCGTCGCAGGCCTTCATTGTTTGCTGCACCACCAGATTCGAGTCGCGTAGATCATTAGTCGAGTGCACCCGAGGGCTTTGGCCATCCTCATGCCATGGATTAGAGCCTCATATTCTGCTTCGTTATTGGATGGGAACTCGAATCCCATTTGCAGTATGTAGCGGAGCTTATCGCCTTTTGGTGATATGAGGATGACACCTGCGCCTGCACCTTCGTTTTTCTTCCAGCCATCAAAGTACATAGTCCAGGAATTGGACACATCTGGTGCCCCTGGGAGCTGAGCTTCGATCCACTCGGTGTGGAAGTCGGGTAAAACTTGTGCTTTGATGGCCTTCGGGTAATCATACCTGATGTCTCTTGGTGCTAGCTCGATGAGCCATTTTGCTACTCGCCCAGTCGCATTGGGGTTTGTGAGGATGTCCCCGATCCCTGAAGTGCTGATTACGGTGATCGGGTGCTCGGAGAAGTAATGTGTCAGCTTCCTTGAGGACATGAACACGGCGTATGCCAGCTTCTGATAGTGCGGGTACCGCTGCTTTGATGTGGAGAGCACTTCACTCAAGTAATAGACTGGACGTTGTATGCTTTGGGCGTGTCCCTCCTCCCTGCGTTCGACCACTAGAACAGTGCTTACCACCCTGTTAGTTGCAGAGACATATAGGTATAGTGGCTCGCGTTCCTTTGGTGCTACGACGATTGGAGGGCTTGTGAGGACTCGCTTGAGGTCCGTGAAGGCTGCTTCGGCTTCTGGCGTCCACTCGAACTTATCTGCTTTCTTCATCAGTCGATAGAATGGGAGTGCTTTTTCGCCTAGCTTGCTGATGAATCGACTGAGCGCTGCTACCCGACCCGCTAATTTTTGCACGTCATGGAGTTTTGAAGGCCTTTGCATCGTCAAGATGGCCTGTATTTTCTCCGGGTCCGCCTCGATCCCTCGAGCTGAGACTAGATACCCGAGGAGTTGCCCGGCTGGCACGCCGAACGTGCACTTCTTCGGGTTGAGCTTGATGTGGAAGCGTTTGAGGTTTGCGAATGTCTCTCGCAGGTCATCTAGTAGTGTGTTTTCCTCTCTTGTGGTGATGACGATATCATCTACATAGACCTAGACGTTTCGCCCAATTTGCTTCTTGAGGCAATCTTGCGTCATGCGCTGGTATGTTGCACCTGCGTTCTTGAGCCCGAAAGGCATTGTGGTATAGCAGTAGACCCCGAGTGGGGTTATGAATGCCGTTTTCTCTTCGTCTTCTTCCTTCATCCTTATCTGGTGGTAACCCGAGTAGGCATCCAGGAAGGACAAGCGAGCGCACCCGGCGGTGGAGTCGACGATCTGGTCGATTCGAGGTAGTGGAAAGTGATCCTTTGGACAACACTTGTTGAGTGATGTAAAATCTACACACATCTGAAGGATGTCTGTGTGCTTCTTCTCTACGAGTACGGGCTTGGCCACCCATTGTGATTTCTTGATCTCTCTGATGAATCCCGCTGCAAGTAGCCTGTCGACTTCGGCTTCGACTGCAGTTCTTTTTTGGCCGGATATGCGGCGCATTGTTTGCTTGACTGGTTTAGCATCTGGAAGTAGCCGGAGAGAGTGCTCGGGGAATTCCCTGGGAATACCTGGCATGTCTGTTGGACACCATGCAAATATATCCCAGTTCTCACGGAGGAATTCGACGAGCGCGCTTTCCTATGCGATAGGCAGACTCGACGAGACATTGACTGTCTTGGTCGGGTCAGTCAGGTGCACCTGATGTGATCTTGTGTCATTGGTGGCATTGAATGCTCTGTCGACTGCCACCTTTTTGTGCTCTGGCATAAGTGTTCGATCGTTGGAGACCGCTAAATCGGCGTGTGTTGCTTCAATGCCAAACATCTCAGAGATTTTGCTAAATTCTCGGTCACAAGAGTCAGACTTTTGGAAGTTCCCCTTGACTGTGATTACTCCTTTTGGTCCAGGCATCTTCAGCTGGAGGTATGCGTAATGTGGCACCGCCATGAATCGAGCGAACGTCGGGCGTCCAAGTATAGCATGGTATTGTGATTTCCAGTCGACCACTTCGAACTCAATCGACTCTGTCCTGAAGTGGTGCTTGTCCCCGAACGTTACGTCGAGTTGTATGGTGCCCTCTGGGCTTATTGCTTTCCCTGGAACGATACCGTGGAAGGTATTTGAGGATCTTGGCAGGTTTTCGACTGACCTGTTCATTTTGCGGAGCGTATCTGCGAAGATGATGTTTATACCGCTCCCACCATCCATGAAGACCTTGGACATGGCGTAGCCTCCAATTTGCGCGTCGAGTACCAGGGCAGAGTGCCCTGGTCGAACAACCGATGGAGGGTGGTCCTCTTTGCTGAAGCTTATTGTAGTTTCGGTTCCCTTCAAGTATTATGTTACCGCAGGAGGTGACATGACCGCCATGTTTACTTGTCGAGTGCGAAGTTTTTGCTCCCTGTTGGAAGGTCGACTTTTTTGTATCATGTACATCTGCCCTTGGGGTGGAGGGTACTGCTGCTCGTCCACCCGAGGCACGGGCTGTATGGCACCCGCGAGATTTCCGCCTGGGGCAGGCTGTGGTGGTGGAGGTGGTGCCATCAGAACAGGCACGTTGTTTGGCTGAGGCACGGGTGCAGGTGCTTGTGCGGCTGCTGCCTTTCTGCGATTTACGTAATCAGTCGCCATTTGGTCGAACTCCCTGCAGTTTCTCATCGAGTGGTTGGATCGCAATTTTCCATCGTCCCCCTTGTACAGGTGGAATCTGCAATCAGCGTCCATCTTTTCTTCGAATGATCACTCAGATTGTGCTCGTGAGTTGCGCCAATCCTTCCTCTTGTAGCTATCACTGCGTTGGTTGTCTCGACGATCGTCTCGACCGTCTCGCCGATCATCTCGACTGTCTCGCCGATCTTCTGACCGTCGGTCGCTTCTGTCCTGATCATTGCGGGATGTGGAGAACCCAGCCGCCATGAATTCGGGTTTGTCATCGTCGTAATGACGTTTTGAACATTTGTGCCTTCGGTCGTCTCTGTACGAGTCTCTATGGCTTCGACTGCTATTCTCATGTTTGTCACGGGGTGAGGACCCGCGTGTGGTGCGTGCCATATCCTCTCCATCTGCCCACTCAGTCGCGATCTGCAAGAGGTGGGCTACAGATTTTGGCTTTTGGCAGTTAAGTGCTTCTTTGAAGTCTCGCCTGGCGAGGCCCATGACGAAAGCATCCATGGCCATATCTTCTGAAACCACTCCAACTGAGTTACGTATCTCAGTCCATCGTCTGATGTATGACCTCAACGTTTCGTCTGAACGCTGGACGCGGGCCCGCAGCTCCTCGAATGTTTTCGGGCGCTCACATAGAGGCTCGAAGTTTTTGACGAAATCCCTGCGAAAGTGATCCCACGAGTCGTATGTTGATGGAGGTAGGGCCTTGAGCCAGTCGCGAGCTGTGCCTTCGAGCATGAGTCGTATGTACTGCATGGCTGTAGTGTTGGTGCCCCGCTGGCACGCAACTGCCAGCCTGTAATCTTCCAGCCACCCGGAAGGTTCCTGTCGACCCGTGTACTTGGGTTGTTCAGATGTGAGTTTGAACCCTTTGGGCATCCGTGTCACGCGGACGCGTCGAGTGAAGCACAGAGCTCCATGTGGCTCAGGCTCTCGATCGGAGTATGAGTCGCTACTGTATGATCTGCGTGACCTGCTCCTGGACCTGCGCCTTCGCGAGCCGCTCCTTTCCTTCGAGTGGTGGCGACGACCACTGTGATTATGCTCTTCCCGAGGCGCGTCGACTAGGGCACGGTCTCGACTCCCACCTGGAGTTCTTGGAACCTGGCGTATGGCCTTTGCAGGTAAGGCGAGTAATTTGATCTGTTGGCGGTGTAGTTTTGCATTGGGGTCATCCGCTGGGGCTTGATTGCCTCCAGGTATGCTGCAGCGGTGTAGAGAGCACCTGCTGCTGTTTTGGGCACCGGCAGTCCTTCCTCGTCGTATGTCATGAAGGAGTTGTCTAAGTTGCGGGTGAGTGCCGCCTTCTCGCCTGGCGAGAGGTGTGACAACCTTGATCTGGGTCTTGCGCCTGCTCGCCCGGTGGAGCTCAGGGAGAACTGTCTTCTGCGCGCACTCGATAAGCTAGCTTGCTTTTTGCGTTCTTCGACTGTTGCTCTTATCTGATTCAGTCGAAGTGACTCCTGCCAGTTGAAGTATTGGAATGTCAACATCTCTTCTTGTGTTGCGTCTGCTGGCATCATTGTGCACTTCTTGATAATTTTATCTGCTTTTGCTGCCATCTCAGCAGTGATTGTGAGGGTTGTGGCTCCGTCCGGCATAGTGACTGTGCACGGGAATTCTGTAGGCCTACGGCTGGCCGCAGTTTCTGATGTTTCTGCGGTGATGGCCACATAGACCTGTTGGGGTATGACCCGAGGGTATGTGTATGTGCTTTCGAGTCCTGTCATGGACTCGACATCTTCATCGAGGCTCATGTCTGAGTTCGTATGTTCGTCGAGTGGTCCGTCTGGACGGATCTCGCAGTCGACGTTTTCGTCTATGCTCATCTCGGCGTCGGCGAGGTTGTTATGGATCTCGAAGTCGAGGTTGTTGTCGGCGCAGATTTCGGAGTCGACGTGGTTGTCGAGATGAGTTTCAAGATCATCGAAGTCGCTGAGGGAGATCCCGCAGTCGAAACTCTCCTCGAGTGGGAGGTCCAGCTCGGGATCGTTTGTGCGGTATGCTGATTCGGCCTCCTCGCCTTGGAGCTCTTCAATGAGCTCGCGCATCTCTCGTGTGGACATGGTTGTTGCAGACGAACAAGCTTGGAGGGTCGACGATGTATGGACACAGTTGAGGGATCCGCAGTCGAAGGAGCCGCAACCGATGGAGCCTCGGGTGCGGAAGTCGCGAGTTGGCGTGGATCCGTCAAGTCCTGCACACCAAGCTTGTTGACGAAAAAATTGAACGAACCAACGGTTAAACCCAAACCTGACTCGAGATCGGAGAAGGCCTCCTGGAATCCTGGCGTGTGTGGCTCGAAATCCATCGGAGGATCCGATGCGCTTTTTGCAGGTGAAGCTGACGTGTTGTCGTTTGTCGAGTGAGCCGGCGAGTTGCCGTGTGCCGCCTGAGTCGGCGAATTCTGGTTTGTCGATGTAGCCGGCGAGTTGCCGTTTGTAGATCCGATCGGCGAGTCGCCGTTTTCCGATGGAACCGAAGAAACCGCGAGTCCAGCACTATTCTTTCCCACAGACGGCGCCAATTGACGAGGTGCACCCTCATCAAATCCCATGGTTAAGGACCTAGGGTTGTGATTATGGGGAGAGAACGTGGTAGTACTGGTAGTTTCGTCGGCTGACAAGCAGAGGAAAAGATTTACCCAGGTTCAGGCCCTTCGGGTGGAGGTAAAGACCATACTTCCTGCTTGTCTGATATTGATTGTGGATTATGCGATTACAGGGGAGCTCCGGCGAGATGATGATCTCACAAGAGCTTTGGTGGTTCGAGTATGGCTTGGTCCTAGATCGGCACCCCTCCCAGCCCTTAAATAGGCTGGGTCTCGGGAGTTTGTAACCGACCTAGTTTACACATAAGGAAAGTATAAACCGACTATGTCTATGCCTAAACTTGGAAGTTACTCCATCTTGTTGGGTCTCTCGTCTTGGGCTTCGAGTCGTATCTTCGCTAGTTGGGCTTCTAGTCATCACGTGCACCAGGTACCCTCACGATAGGGTACCCGAGATGTATATCCTTGTCATTGAGCGAGCCATGGTGGAACCGGCGCCGCTGCTCCCCCAGCCCCCGTCTACTTTCATGTTCAAATGATGCAATTGGAGACAATGTTGCCAAGTCGACATGTGTATTATAGTTTATTCAGAGACATGCTTGTGTGATCAACCAAATTTTGGTTGTGTTCTTTTAGTTGTGGATGTTTAGAACTTGCTATTGATTGTGTGCCATTGAAAATGGTGTTCGCTGCATGGTTCTAAATTATGTGAACTTAGTACTGTTTGTGATAGTCTATTGCTGGAACATGCATATGCTTGAATTGTTATATATTGCCACTTGCTTTGCAGAACTGCTAAAAATAGAGGCGAAATGTTGTCATTTTTTTTTGTATTCCAATTGTTGCTTATTTGCTACTGGGGGCAAGACGGTCATTTTGGCCTCTTTCGGAATGAGGTAAAGCTAGAATAACAGCCATTGGCAAATAAGCAATAAAATTTGTTTGTGTTTGGTATATGAGAACTGAACCTTTGCTGGATGACAAATGAGTCATTGTTGAGTTTGTCAATGGTATAGAAGCCATTGATTCATTTTAAAATACATATATCTAGATCGACAAGCATGGAGGAAACACATTGATTTGTTTTACTAGATTGAGTAAAAACGTACAACTTGTACATGATAGATTGTGTTAATTACATTTTGACAGTAGAGCGGATTCATGCCGGTTAGTCGAGCGCCTAAAATATCATGAGACCCCAAGAGAGGTACTGTACAACACATACCCACAAACATTTATTATCAGGTCCAGTTAATACATTTTTGCAAAACAATTTAACTGATGTGCACCCCCACCGAGACCGAGGATCTCATAGTTTTCTTTATCCAACTCATATTGCCCAAAGTACTAATCTGTTGGAAACTCTCACTACAATTGTAGTGACATCTACTATTATGAGGATCATTTTCATCTCATTAGCACATTGCATCAAAGGCTTCAACCATCACTAATTGTTTATCTCGAATGTACGATGCAAAAGCTAGGCATTCTGGACTTGCAATTTTCATAGCGTTGCTCGGACGAATTCGTACAACGCATGTCAACATCTTCGAAATAAACAAAATGTATTTTTACTTTGCTCGAAGGAAAAAAAAGAAATTCCAAAAAAAATATTCCCACGCAGCTTCCTTCCTTGGGAAGACATGCCCACACACGTTCGGACGAGCGGGAGGGCTTTTCAAAAGGAGAGACGGCCTAGACGAGGTCTGCGTGCAAAGTACGCGAGCAGTTTACGCGGGCCCACCCCCGAATCCCCACGGCCGCACGCGATCCGTCTCCCAAACACGCCGCACGGCGTCCTCGCTCCGTCCACCGCCCCGACCAATCATACGCCGGGCCACAGGATTCCCGCGCATAGACGATCCGGACGCCACCAGACTATTAAATCTGGCTCTGGGTCGCCGCGCTATAAAACTTCGCCTGGCCCCCAGGTCCGTCGGTCAAGCAGTACTCGAGTCGTCGTCTTCCTCTTCGCAGCACAGCACAGCACGCACAACTCGGCGAATCGCGCTAGTCGAGGAGTAGCAGTGGGAGATGTCGGGCGTGACGGCGGACGAGGACAAGAAGCCGGCGGACGGCGGCGTGCACATCAACCTCAAGGTCAAGGGACAGGTCTGCCTCTCTCCCCGATCCCTATCTCCGCCCCGCTCTGCAGCTGTTGTCTTTTTCTCCTGCTAGCGTTGGTCCGGTTTGGGGATTGAGTGAGATCGGTAGGATAGAATATCACCGTCTGGTATTGTTGATCAAGAGTTCGTAGTTTTCTGATCCAAGGCCGATTCGTTTAGATGCATGCCGCTGTAGGCGCCACGTAGTCCCGCCGATTCGGTTCCCCTTCTTAGTTTTGCAACCGAGGCTTCTGATGCTTGCCGATTGTTTTCCTCTCCTTAGATTGCGCACCGCGCTCCCGATGCTCGCCGGTAGCGGTAGTAGGACTGATTCCTAATGTAGTTCCATAACCTTTTACTCATCAAGCCTGAAGAAATTGTTGTGTGGGATATACTGCAACTTTTGTGTCCCTGCTCAGTGCAATAGTCCTGAACGCTTGTCCCTTTGTTTTTGCAGGACGGAAACGAGGTTTTCTTCCGCATCAAGAGATCGACCCAGCTGAAGAAGCTGATGAACGCCTACTGCGACCGCCAGTCTGTGGATCTCAACTCCATCGCTTTCCTTTTCGACGGCCGTAGGCTCCGCGCTGAGCAGACCCCGGACGAGGTATGCCGGTTTACAACTTACTTAACCATACAACCTTACGATTTGTGTTCTGATGCTCGTTTGTCAATTGTTATTGTTGTAGCTCGAGATGGAGGAAGGCGACGAGATCGACGCGATGCTTCACCAGACTGGAGGGTGCCTGCATCTTGCTTAGGAGGAGCTCGCAGCAGCCTTAGTGTTATGCGTCTTGTGCTACCGTAGACTAGAGTAAAATGTAAGAAGTGAAAGAACTTGTGAGGCTCTGGTCGTGTGCCATGGCTGAGGGGGGTTAGGACCTCTGCATTTTGGCTGCATTGGAGAACTGTTGGTGTCATGACTGGACTATCCATCCATCGCCTAATATATCCAACCTTGTTGTTACCTGTTAATTTTGCAAACTCTTTCGGTTGCTCATAGGCATTACCGGTGGTGGGTGTCACTGAGATGTTGAGATGTTCATTGTTGTTGCCACGGCAATGGCTTGGCATGCCCAGTTTTTCGCAATGGCTACGTTGGTCAGACTTCCGCATCAATTTTTTCGGCAAGGGGTGTTTGTTGTGTTTCCCAATTACTGAACACACATTGTATCTGTGCCAAAAAAAAATTGGCATTGAGCCAAGTCGCCAGAATTTCTCCCATTTTATCATTGTTTGCATAGCTTCCAAATTTATGTGATTGTAGCGGTATGTTGTGTCAGTGTAAAAGTTTGTGCTTTTTTGTTTTCTTATCTGGCGGAAGCTTGGACAAACAACAGATATAAAAAGAAAATACACAGAAAAATACTTTTATGGTGAAACCCATTTTGGCTCCCGGGTTTTTGAAATACAAATTTTCAAATGTCGAAAAATCCAAAAAAAAATCCACGGATGCTTCTTCGCATTCAATGTGTTCACAATCATTTTTTCTCGAAAGGACTTTGTCAAAATCAAGAAATGAAGGTGAAGATTGTTGATGCGTAACAATGCTAGCCATTCATGACAATTTGTTGACATTCATGTTTTATTCTTATATGTTTGTGATAGTTGTTTGTGTGCATCATTAAGATCGAGATAGACTATTGGCATCGTGTTGTTGCAAAGATCGGGTGTATTTTAGTCATTTTAGTGCAATAGTGTAATGTTGATTTGAAAACTAATAAAGATGCCTAGATGGACAAACATGGAGAAAACACTTCAATTTGTTCTACATGTGGTATATGACATGTTGTGTTTATTACATTTCGGACAATCAACCAAATTCTGACCAGTTAGTCGAGCGCATATAATACCATCATAGAGCCCAAGAGTTGATGCACATCCATGCAAGAAACACATCCCACAAACAAATATTGCAAAATAAGCTCAATTATTAATTGACGTTTTGCGCAAGTTTTGTAAAAACAAATCAATATATCTGCAAGCCCCTACCTGGATTGTTTTGTGGCAACGCTCGGATACTCTTATAATACAAGCACTTTTCCAATGTTTTTTATCCAACGTTTTCTCCTATATGTCTGAACCTAGTGAATATTTCTTGTAAACTCACTCCATTTGTCGTGCCATATGTTCATCCCATTATCACACGACGTTAAATACTTCAACCAACCTCAACCATCCTTTGTTGGCATCATTATAAACATGCTCATTTATCTTCTTGAGCCTATATATTGTATGAAAGAGTGATGCACTATCTATGTGTAGGGGCAATTCCATGGCCAATCTATATGAGGACCATGAGAGTGTGAGGCATCTGAAATGTAGCTTGCGCCCGTATATTGTTCAGCGGGATAAGTGAATTGATCATGTTACTTTACATTGATCAAACTATGACAAATACTTCTAAACTTTTCATGACAAGTTCCCTTTTAGCACTAGAACATCTCTTTGTTATGATGAACTGAGCAACGATGATTCATCGAAGAGATTGCTTCTGAAGAATCAGTGGAAGTGGCGGTACAATGCTCTATAACACCCTTTTTATGTTCTCCCATATCTCGAGAAATTTCTAGTTAACGTGATATGGGTGCATGCTACAAGTTTTGTGGTAGCAACTTTATGAACAACATGCCAATGCATCGATTATTCTCTTAGTGATACCGCAAAACAAATTTCACCTCTTGTAAAAAACTCTTGCCAACGTGCTCTTGCTGGGTTTAAGCATGACAGCGAGTCCATTTATGTCGATGATTCTTAACAATTCTCTTGAAAAACAATTTAGTAGAAAATGATGTCCATGTCAAGTACATATTATGAATAAATAGTTCAACTTCCCTTACTTAGGGATATTTTGGTGGAGACACATAAAGGATAAAACTTGGGTCGAGTCTAGGGCCAAGGATATAAAGATTGTATTCTTCTTCTTAGGGCGCGTCTAGCGTGGTATTAGTAGTCAACCTTAGAGAAAAAAGTAGACTATGATCGGGCCTTAATTATCCGTAGGCATAAAAGCATTAAGGTCGGTATTACCGGTGCATCCACGCCATAGGAAATAGAAAATGTTTCTTTCCGTGTCGTCTCTCCTGTGCATATAAGGTTTGACCACACGCTGCTTTGCGGAGAGAGTGGACTCCGTAAAGATGACCCTCTCTCCAGAGAGAGTGGAATTTATAGTGGCCGACATCTGAAGTGCCGGCCATGACATTTACTCCGTTGTGCGTCACTGGCCAAACCACTCGCACTTAGAATTGACGCGACGAAGGCCTTGAAGCGGAGGAGATTAAACTCACATAGTTCTACTGGCACGAGGAGAGGCTGGTAGATGGGCCATCGTACGCCTTTGCGTCCACGCATTGATCTGGCGCTAAATCTGGTGGCATGCGGTGACACCACACGCCACCACATGCCATCTACTAGTGGCGTGTACGTTGGGCACACCACCTATTAAAAATAGTTAGTGGTGTGCCACAAACACGACACACCACATATGATTCTCACCGCGAGTGGAACGCGGGTGCCATGTACCAGTGGCATGTTAGCCTTATCCACCCGCAACCGGTACATGATTAGAAGTAGCGTGAGAGAATCGGGCATGCCACAAGTCTTAGCAGTGGCGCGCCTTCCCTCTAAAACGCCACTAGTAGCTAGTATAAGGAAAAATTTATCCCTAGTTTAGTATAAGGATTTTCCTACTAGTGCAAATTCAGACCGGTTAATCGAGCGCATATAATACCTTCGTAGATCCCAAGATTGGTCCGCTTCAACGCACGAAACACATACCCACAAACAAATATTGCAAAATGTGTTCAATTACTAATTGATGTTTTTTCGCAAGTTGATTATTTTGTGGCATCAACAACCCAACTTTTCCCATGCTTTTTATCCAACGTTTTCTCCTATATCTTCAAACCTACTCCATCTGTACTCGAATAAGTATACATTTACCTTTTGGGGTAAGTCAAACTTATTATTTTTTGACCAAATTTATAGGGAAAAGTAACTGCATTTATGACATTAAAGTAGTATTACTTGATTTAGTTTTATCTTGAAATGAAGTTTCAAAATATACCAATGTTTTGTCATATATGTTGCTACTTTTTTTCTATAAATTTGGTCATTTTTTTAACTTAGTACTAAAGTTAGAAGTACACTTATTTTAAAATGGAGTGAGTAGTGAATATTTCTTGAAAACTCTCACTACAATTGTAGTGCCATCATGTTCATCCCATTATCACACGACGTTAAATACTTCAACCAACCTCAACTATCCTCTGTTGGCATCACGATAAACATGCACATTCATGTTCTTGGGCCTATATATTATATCAGAGAGAGATTTGGGGAGGTGCCGTCTGGAGGTTGTTCGGTCTGGTTCGAGGGTTGCCTGGACGGCGTGAAGCTGGAGCTCGGTTTGGCGGTAGTTCTTGCTAGGAAGGGCTGCAGAGTTGGGGAGGAAGGTGGCTGCTGCTTCGGGTGAGCCTGCTCTACTGGTGTTCGTCGGAGCTGGTGTGGAGGTTATGCCGAACGGGTATACCTGCCACGGTGGATAAAACCTGGCCCACCAGGGAGGCCCGTCAGATAAAGCCGGAGGGCTTAATGGAGAAGGCCTCATGGGCTTAGGCGCAAGGATAAGCTCTGGGCTGGCTTAGTGAAGTCCAAGACGAAGGCCTGGCTGCGTTCGCCTTAGGGAGCAAGCTAGGGTTTGTTACCGTGTTAGTCTAGGACTCGTGATCTAGGTCGGTTAAGGCTTTCCTTGTAGGGGAAGGCTTGGCGCCTTTATAAGCCAGCCTTCCAGCGGCCTGAGGGCACACGCATACAACCTCATTGTAACCTGTACACATATTCTCCTTGAGTGAATTATAGCAGCACGTAGGATCTCGCCACCGTCGTGAGATCTGAAGCTGGGTAAGATCATGTGTGCAATCCGTCACTGGAACCCTCTACGTTCTTCCCCACCTCCTCTACGGTACGTATGAATACTTCTAGTAGTTCCGCGTTACCAATACCTCGACAGCTGGGGCTGGAGAAGAGGTGGCCTTGCTGTGCTCGTTCATTGCTTCATGATCCCGTTGCTTGCTTCGGGTGGCTTATGCAGCTTTCAACATGGTTGGAGGTCTTCTCTTTTCTAGCTTTGGGTGGTGTTGTTCTTGGTGGTTCTGCAGCTTGGGTTCGTGTTTTGCTGCTGGATTGCTGCTTTAGTTTTCGTCGGTGTAGTGTTCGTGTGTTCCTGCTTGTATTTTCGATCTTTGGATGAATACATGGATGCTCTCAGGCTTAAAAAAAAAAAGAGATGCACTATCTATGTGTAGAAGCAATTCCACACCTAGTCTATATGAGGACCATGAGACTGAGAGGCATCTGAAATGTAGCATGCGCTTGTATACTTTTCAGCAGGATAAGTGACTTGATCATGTTACTTTATACTGATCAAACTGTGACAAATCCTTCTTAACTTTGCACAACATAGTCTTGAAGCACTCTAACATCTATTTGATGATGCTTCGACAAAGATGATTGCTTCCGATGAATCAATGGCATCGGTTGTGCTATGGTATCAAGATGGACAAGCATGGCAGGCGCATGTTGATTTGTTCTACTAAACTGAGAAATAGCCATACAACTGATATATGGTAGGACGTGTTCGGATTCGGGCCGATTAGTCGAGTGTCAAAAATACCATTCCTTATCCCCAAGAGTAGGCACGCATCCATGTAAGAAACACATGTCCACAATCAAGTATTACAAACTACGTTTGGTTAATGTCTAACATTTACATTTCCGAAACTAGTATATCTTGGAAACTCTCAACACAATTAGTGACATCTACTATGAGGATTATGTTCATTTCATATAAAATGGAATCGAAGACTTCAATCATTCTCTGTTGGTGTCGCAATAAGCACGATCTTCATCTTCTTGTACCATATATTGTATTTGAGAGAAAGATGCACTATCTATGTTTGGAAACAATTTAATGCGACTAGTCCATAGAGGAACCACGAGGAGAGGCATCTCAAATGTTGCTTTCAGTTGTATATTTTGTATCAGGATAAGTGGCATGATCATGTTCCTTGATCCAATTGTGCCAAATCCTTCTTAACTTTTTACAACAAGTTCCCTTTTAGCACTCGAACATCTCTTTGTTATAATGAACCGAGCAACGATGTTTCATCGAAGAGGATTGCTTCTGAAGAGTCAATGGGAGTGGTGGTACAAGGATGTGTAGCACCTTGTTTTGTGTCCTCCCGGATCTCTGGAAATTTATAGTTAACATGATGTGGGTGCATGCTACAAGTATTGTTGTAGCATCTTTATGAAAAGCATGTCAATGCATCGATTATTCTCTCAGTGATACCGCAGAACATATTTCACCTCTTGTAAGAAACTCTTGCTGATGCGCTCTTGCCGGTTTTAAGCATGACAGAGTGTCCATTTCTGTCGATGATTCTTAACAATTCTCTCAAAAAAACAATTTGGTCGAAAATTATGTCCATGTCAAGGTACATGCTATGAATAGATAGTTTAACTTCCCTTACTTATGGATATTTTTGTGGAGACACATAGGGGATGAAATTGGGGTTGAATCTATGGCCATGGCTATGAGGATTGTATTCTCTTTCTTAGGGCGTCTCCAGCTTGGAATTACCGGTCGACTTTAGGAGAAAACGTAGGCTATGATCGGGCCTTAAACATCCGTAGGCATAAAAACGATAAGGTCGGCCTTACACGTGTTGTCACGCCATTGGAACTAGAAAATGTTTCTTTCGGTGTCATCTCTCCTGTGCACATAAGGTTTGACCACACACTGCTTCACGTGGAAGGATCTGGTGCATCGAATGGTTCACGTGTGGTCTCTATGTTACGACCCTGACTGGTCTTAATCTTTGTGGAGAATTTGCTTGCGTCTCTCCTGTGCATATATTGAACCCTGAATGGTTCAATATAAATTATTTACTTGAACAAGCTATATATCCCAAAGTATTTTAGAAAACACAATGTAAATATATTCCACTCTCAATTTTCATCTAGTCATGGTCTCATGAATGCTAAGTTGCTAACTATATGAAGTTCAAAACGAGCATAAAGAAAAACGAGAAGTCTCCAAATGCACAGCCGGGAGTGGGTTCAAATTTTATACGGAGTAGTTCCGAAGAATCTCAATTTTGAATACGAACCCTTTCACAACCACACGGGTAGGCGAGCCGATACCGGATAACCAAAAGAGTAAAGTCTGAAACAAACCTTGAAGTCGTACTCTGTGTCTGGATCGAACCCTGGACTGTCAATCCTGGAAATTAGTACCCTGAACTCTCTATTCCCGGTTTGTTTTTGCTTGATGGTCGCTTGCAGCAGAAATGTGCTGATGTGGCAGGGGTCAATGCTGGAATTGTTGACTGGAGTTGTGTCCACGTAGGTTTGGACTTCATTTCCAACCGAGCCTTGTAATCGAACTGGAGGGGAACTAAATCAGGGTTAGTAGCTGTAGACTGAGGCCGGCGGTGGCGCTCCGGCGGCGCTCAGCGGCGTTCGGCAAGGCGGCGTTGCTCCACGGCGTTCTGCAAGGTAGCGGCGCTCGACGGCGTTTGGCAAGGCGGCGATGCTCGGTGGCAACAGGGAGGATGTTTTCGGGGGAATACTTAACCCGTGACTCATCAAGAGAAGTGCGACTCATCATGGGGCTGTGACCGCACCGTTAACGGGCTTGTATTAAGATGGGCCGGCACCAAGGACGTCGCAAGAAAGATCTAGAAGATATGTAGTCTCCTAGAAGGACTTCGGTCGACACTTTCCTAAGGGAATAGACTTTCCTTGTAACCTAGCGAGCCTCCGTGCATATAAGGAGGACTCGCAGGACGTAGAAGGGATGGAATCCAAGCCCTAATACCCTAGAACATACGGTGAATCGATACCTCGATCGCCAACCCCTGTAACACCATATTCATATCAATTCCAATCTAGGATAGGCAGGAAGTAGGTCTTTACCTCATGTTGAGGGGCCGAACCTGGGTAAACATTGTCTTCCTCGTGCCCTGTGATCTTAAGCTCGGAGACGCTCGATTCACACAACCCCACGTCCACGAAGTCATTGCAATGACATCTGCCGAGATTACCCCACGACAGTTGGCGCCCACCGTGGGGCTAGCGGTCAAAAGCGTCACGTTCCGTGTTGGATCAATGCCAGGAGCGGAGAACCTCGTCACCGGCCAAGTCAAGATGGTCAACGGCGTCCCCTTGATCGATGATACAGGGTGGGGTCCAGAGGCGGATTACGTGCAAACTGGCCACGTGATCCCTTTTGGTGGCATCCACGTTTTCATCGGTTACATCTTCAACTCACCGAGTTCAAGTCAGATCGGAGATTCGGAAGAAGAAGGATCTGAGGGAAGCATGGATTCACGAAGTTTCGGATCTATCGTTCCCATCTTTGAGGAAAATTATGAAAATTACTTTCTAGACACATCCCTGGCGTCAGATGCACAAGAAGCACCCATTGGGATCTATATGGCTGGAGGAGCAAGCACGTCTGGAACAGCTGGAGAAATCGAGAGATCGGCAGCGGCTAGCAACCCGCTGCTTGTTCCCGTGACAGCTGAAAACGCTGCCGTGCGAGCCACAGAGATCGAGGCAGCTAGGGAAGAACTCCTCTACGAAGTACAAAGGATGGAAGAAGAGCTGGATCGGATCGCTCAGGAGAACCGGAGGATCCAGGAGGAGTGCCAGCGGATGACAGCGAATGATGCACGAGTCGCGACTCAAGTCCTGGAGGCTAACCCGCAACCGCACGTTCCCGCGACTCAACCTACGGTGGAATTTCCACCTACCCCTGGCATAGCAGTCCCGGTGGAAGCAACACTCGCAGCACAAGAGCGGCTCAACGAAGAAGTCAGGCCACCACTATCATCGCGACCTAAAAGATTCCACACCCCGCAAGGGCACTACCCGAGCCCCGTGAACAATGTGTATGCCGCAACCGGCATACTGGCTAGAATAATGCCAGCCGGAAACGACCCAGCTAATGCTGAAGCACGACACGCCATAGAGATGCTAAGCACCGCCATAGTGCAACAAGCAAACATGGCGAGTCGCGGAAGACAGGCGCGAGCCGCCTCGGATAACGAAGTAGCAGAAAGAAGCGTCCACAGTAGACCTCCAAGTGCAGCCCGTCAACAGCCACCACCGGCCAACACACTAGTCAGGGTGCAGGCCGCAGAGATACAAGTCGCAGCACCCGAGGAGCCGGTGCAACCGCAAGAGTCGCTCAGCCAATAAGAACATCAACTTCCCTGGCCTCACGACTTAAGGGGCCGGCGTGTTTCAGCGAGCGGATAAGATCAGAACCCTTCCCGACAGATTTCAAAGGGCCACGCAAGGTGGCAAACTACAACGCCAGCATGGATCCGACTACCTGGCTGAATAACTATGAGATGAGAATGAGTATCCTAAACGCCTCGGAGGAAATTTGCGCAAGATATCTGAACATGATGCTAGAAGGCGCGGCTCATACTTGGCTACTTGGGGGCTAATGTCGGGGGAATACTTAACCCGTGACTCATAAAGAGAAGTGCGACTCATCATGGGGCCGCGACCGCACCGTTAACGGGCTTGTATTAAGATGGGCCGGCACCAAGGACGTCACAAAAAAGATCTAGAAGACTGGAGATAACTTGACTTGGACGACACGAAGATATGTAGTCTCCTAGAAGGATTCCGGTCGACACTTTCCTAAGGGAATAGACTTTCCTTGTAACCTAGCGAGCCTCCGTGCATATAAGGAGGACTCGCATGACGTAGAAGGGATGGAATTCAAGCCCTAATACCCTAGAACATACGGCGACTCGATACCTCGATCGCCAACCCTTGTAACACCATATTCATATCAATTCCAATCTAGGATAGGCAGGAAGTAGGTCTTTACCTCACGTTGAGGGGCCGAACCTGGGTAAACATTGTCTTCCTCGTGCCCTGTGATCTTAAGCTCAGAGACGCTCGATTCACACAACCCCACGTCCATGAAGTCATCGCAATGACATCTGCCGAGATTACCCCACGACAGATGTCGACCTCATCCGGTGCGTCGTCGTCGCGCCCCGCGGTCCCATGGTTATTTATGTGCGCGAATTTTACAGACCAGAGGATGTGGCGTTGAGTGATGTGATGATTCCACAACATCATTTCTTTGTGATTTGCTTGGTATCTACGCGATGCAGTGTGGAGGCTACAAGGGGAAGTTGAAGATCAAAGTAAACAGAGTGAAAATGGTCCAATGTTGATGCAATTAGAGCAAATGCTACCAGTTTTGCTGCACTGATCAAGTTGAAGAGGAGCTTGATCAGAAGAATGCCCAAGTGGTTGCCGAAGTGATATTAGTTAAGTTAGTTTAGCTTGAGAAACTACCAGAACATGTGCACAATGTAATCCAAATTATGTATGCATGTTTGTGAAATGAAATAAACTCAGCTTCTGGCAGAAAATTTGGCAGCACTACCCTACAATGCAATGAGTTGAAAGTACCAGGTTTATAGTGCCAATAATATCACATCATATCTCAAATGATAAAGCTGCTCTAGCATGTCATGATATCACAGAAAAAGATGAATAAACTTGTCCAGAAATACTAGTACCAGTGCCATAAGATTGCAGCTAACAAAAGATCACATGTTTAGTTTTCCTGAAGCATTACATGACCATCACAGGCTTAGTTTCCTGAAGCTAACAAAATGACAGGTTTGTACATAACCATGACAACACATGAATACAAATACTTTAGTAGTTCCCAGAAGCAGTCAGGTAATCCTTCCATTTTCCATCTAGCAATCTCTTCCTTCCTCTTATAGGGGCAGTAGCAGCTTGATTGCTTGAGGTAGCTGTTGCAGGTGGAGCTCTTCTAGGACTTGTTCTCGTAAGAGCAGCAGGTGGAGCTCTTCTAGTACTTGTTCTGGTAGGAGCAGCAGGTGGAGCTCTTCTCGGGCTTGTTCTGGTAGGAGCTGCAGATGCTGGCCTTGGAGGCTTGAACTGCTTTGCCTTCGGATTTTTAGAAGCAGCAGCTGCTGGAGTTGTGCTAGCTGGTGCAGCTGCTGAAGTTGAGCTAGATGCTGCGGTTTTTGATCCATCGGTTTGTGCTTGCTGCAAAATGAAACACAATCGAGTCATGATGACAATTATTCAGTTCATGCATGAAAAAAATTATCAACAATTTCTTACCTTTCCTTGCTTCATTTTCTTGCCTGACTTAACCAAATGTGTGTTTTTCTTCTTTCCCTTCTCTGGATTTTTGTTGCAACCAGATTTGTTGTGCCCAACAGAACCACAAATTCCACATTTCATAACTAGACCAACCCTAGACAATTTCTTCCCTTTTGGAGCTTCACCTTCTTCCCTTCTTCTGTCATTTTTCTTAGGCCTGCCAGGCATCCTAACATATCCAGGTGCTTGTGGTCTAGGTTTTGGTGACACTGGCCAATTTTCTTCTCCTTCAACAGGTTCTAGGCACTGCTCATATATTTTGTTGTATACTTCAATGGAATAGCATTTATCAATGAATTCATCTACTGTTCTGCCACATTTGTAGATGCCACTGATTGCATGCATGCATGGAAGCCCTGCGAGTTGAAAATATCCACATGAGCAGGTTCTCTGTTCTAGATTGACTGTGTACCGTCTCTGTCTGCCCTTCACATGTCTCACTTCGAATCCTTCTTTCCCATTCCACATTACCTCTAAGAACTGAGTCATTTTGATAGCCACTTTCAGCTTTTTGAAGATGGCAGGACAGATAGTGCCATGAAACTTTTCTCCCTTCTTCCTCTGTTCTTGAATTCTTACAAGCATTTCCCCCTTGATCCTTTCAAGCATGGAAATAATTGGGTAGAACCTAGCATCAATGATGGCATGATTGAAAGACTCACATAGGTTGTTATCTACTGATTCACACATCACACCCAGTGCAAAAAAGGATCTTGCCCAATGCTTAGGATCTGTCTTCATGGTATCTTTTGCACCTTCTGGAGTTTTTTGTGCAAGATTTGCCTTGTGATACATGAAGTCTTCTCTGTTGCATGATTTAGCAATTGCCCAGAACATCTTCTGCCATTCATGGTGCCTATGTGTTTTCCTCCAATTTGCATAGATGTGTCTTGCACACATCCTATGTTCAGCTCTAGGTAAGTAATCTTGCATGGCAATCAGTAAACCCTACGCAGGACAGTGGCAAGTAATTAATAACTGACAAGGACATGTACCTCAAACAAAAAGACATGAAATAAATGGAAAGCATGAAGTGGAAAGTACCTTCTGCTTGTCTGAAATAAAAACCCATCCAGCTCGATTGTTATTTATATCCAAGTCTTTTATTAACAGTCCAATGAACCATGACCAACTCTCTTTAGTTTCTTGTTCAACAACTGCCCAAGCAAGAGGGTACATTTGGTTATTTGCGTCCCTAGCAATGGAACAAAGCAACTCCCCATGACAAGCTCCTTTGAAGAAGCAGTCATCAAGTCCAATAACTTTTCTGCAGCAAGCTTTGAAACCCATCTTCAGTGCGTTGAAACAAACATACATTTTCTGGAAAATGTTTTGTTCCATGATGGTTGGATCAAGGCAAATGGCCACTGTTGTTCCGGGGTTGCTTCTTAGAAGTTCAAGCTGATAATCAAATATTTTGGTGTACTCCCCTTTCATTCCACACAACTTGTCCATCACTATTTTTTTTTGCTGCGTTGCACTTAGAAGGTGAGACATCAGCAAAGAAATCTTTCAGTACAGTTGATTTCATGCTCTCTTTTTTCCATGTTGGGTTGGCAAGAATGAAATGCTCATATCTATCGGCTATTACCCTTGCAGTCACTAGATGATTGTCTCTATTTTGTGCACAACGATGTTCATCATTAAAGGTAATAATCTGAATTCTACAACATCTGCTACTATTTGCTGCATATAGTAACCAAGGACAGTTAGGCCAGTCGCACTTCACCCTCACTATGTCCCCCTCTGACTTCAAGAAAGTGATGCTCCTTTTGGTTACTAGTCCATACCTTTGAATTGCCTTGCACAACTGGTTCTTGCTCCTAAAAACCATTCCCAAACTGAATTGAGGAACTTCTGATTCTGGATTGAACCTTATGTACCTGCTCTTCTTTCTAACAATGTTGCCATCTTCATCCTCATCATAAGAGTAATCCTCATCAGATGACTCAAACTCATTTTCTTTGTTAATATCCTCCAGCACTTCTTCAACATTAGCAACAAGCTCAATAGGAACTGGACCTGTTGCATTATCACCATCGATCCATCTCTGAGAAGCTCTCATCTTCCTTCTGAATTGTTTTGCTTTGCTTCTCAGTTCTACAACCTCGGACTCCTCTCCACTATCATCACTGTGTGGCACATAATCACTGTTATCTTCAGAATCTGAAATTTCTACATCTTTTTCTTCACTCTTTAGAGCCTGCGTGAACACCAAATCTTGATCATTTACTAGATTTAGCACTTGAGACTACTGAGACGGATTCAGTACTTGCGAACCACTTCCCCTTTGGATCCTCAACTTCTTCACAGGGCTGCTGTACACTTGGGTGATCACTCCACTGTCATCTGGCACAAGCACATTGTCAAGAAGAACATTTATATCAACCTGCCTAGCTGCAATTGGCACGGTTTCATCAAACTCTGCAGTTATAACAACATCTGGAGCATCTTCTTCCTCACTGTCATCCAAATTAATCAACTCATCTGCAAAATCACGGCCACTTGATTCACCATCACCATCCTGCTCACCATTATACTCCACATATATTTCAGCAATACCTCCAGGAGGTATATGGTCAGCCATCTTGACACAAGCCGCGTCTTCACCCAGAAAAAGCAAGCCATCGAAAAGCTGCCTACCAGGCATCAAAAAGTAGAACTTCATCGCGTCCTTCACAGTCATGTGATCGTTCAGAAATCCCTTAACCTCCTGCAGTGACAACTTATCTCGTTCTATATCAGAAAAGGCCTCATCGCCCCCAACATAATCCATACTTTTCCCCAAGCGGATGAACTCCCCACGAAGATGCCACCGCACGGTCAGAATTTCAGCTGGATCCATGTTGAAACCCTAAATCCCTACAATACACAATGATTGAATTGCTCGTGTCACTATTTATCCACAAATTTACTGCAGAAAACCCCAAAAGCGATGAACTTTAGCAATTTCTCTTCGGATTAAAACCCCCAAAACCAAAACTTTACAGCAGAAAACCCTAGATATGGACCACCAAATTCACAACTTTAAACCAATGCGGGGAGGTTCGGTGGAGGGATTACCTGCTCTCTGTCTTCCGCCGCGATCGTCGCCGCCCAGAAGCGATCACCTGCCAGTCGCCACGGCCGTCGCCGCGGAAGGGAGGAAGTGGAGCGGTCGCGGCTGCTGCGGAGACGTCGAAGTGGAGCAGAGACGAAACATGCCGTCTCAACCCGCGACATAAGCCTCAGATGAAAATGGGCCAAAGCCCATTCGCACTACATGCTCTCCACCCGCGACTTTTCCACGTAAGCAATCCCAGCGTTTGGTACACACCGAATTGTCGTCGTCAACCGGGAACAGAGAGTTCAGGGTACTGATTTCCGGGATTGACAATCCAGGATTCGATCCAGACACAGAGTATGACTTCAAGGTTTGTTTCACACTTTACTCAACCAAAAAACCCAAAAGGAACACGGGGCGGTGGGGCCCGCAGCATCTTTTTTTTTTAGGGATGCCACACTTTATTAGAATTCAATCACATGGGAGATACAAAAGCCTTCTGGTGGACTAACCAGCCAGACACGGCGACCTGGAACATCTAACACATCACTTCTAGCTAAACTATGTGCTTCTTTATTATGGACTCTAAGCTCATGGCGAAAGGACATAAAATCAAAGCTCCTCTTCGCATCATTTATCTCTCGCACCACCTGTGCGTAAGCTCCCATGGTTCTAGCCTCTAAGTTGTTGATAACAGACCGGCAATCACTCGGCGAGCTAAGATGTCGCTTGCAAGCGCAATTGCCTCGCGGCATGCAAGCGCTTCCAAGGTTTCAGGATCCGTCTTCCCCGGAAAGGTTAGGGAAGATGCACCCATGAAAACTCCACTATCTGACCGGGCGACAGCAGCCACTGCCCCGCGCCCTGTCGCCTTCCCCACCGCCGCGTCCACATTAATCTTGGTCAGGCCCTGCGGCGGTGGTAACCATCCTTGCGCCCTCTGCGTGCAGCTAGAGGTCTTCAGCTTCCCGACCTTCTTGGTGCTCTGATTGAGGTCGTCGATAAACCTTTCGACAAAAAGGTATGTAGACATCGGGCTCTGATACTCGTCTTCGTGTATCGCCTTCCGCCGTGCATGCCAAACTGCCCAAAGAGTAACAAAAACCCTCGTCTGGTCTTCATGTTTGAGCGTCTCCATCATCGTAGCCAGCCAAAGTCTGGCATTCCCCTCCCCCGAGCAGCTCATATGCTTGGTAATGTCCGCATCCACCAGCGCCCATACGCAGCGCGACATAGTACAGTCAAGCAGCGCATGCCTCCATGAATCCACAGCCCCACACAATTTGCAGTGATCATCATCCGTCATGTGTCTGTGTTTCCTCACATCATTCGTCGGCAGAGATTGCTTAGCTAACCTCCACAAGAACATCCGCACCTTGGATGGTACCTGTACCCTCCAAAGTGAGGTCCACGTCTTCTCCACTCGTGTGCCATCCGAGCTCCCAGCTCGTTCTTCTAGCCACGCCTCCCTCTTCTCCCTTGTGCTCACTAACATCCGGTATGCGGACCGCACTGAGAACACGCCCTTGCGATCATAGTGCCACGCCCAGAAGTCCTCTTGCCGGCGATGACTAAGAGGGATCTCCAGTATGGACTCCACATCCATAGGTAGAAGGCATTGTCGGAGCTTGTCTTCCTTCCACGAAGCCGTGGTCGCGTCAATGAAGTCCGCAACCCTGGCTGGCGGCGTCTTCGTGATGCATGCGATAGGCCGAAGTGAACCATCCCTTGGTATCCACTGGTCGTTGAAAGGATCCGTGCCTTCCCCCGTGCCAATTCGCTTGATAAGCCCTTGCTTGAGGACTTGCAGTCCATCAAAGATTCCCCTCCATATCTGAGAGGGTGCGGGACTCAGCCGTGCCTGCAATAAGCTGGTTTCCGGGAAATAGTTTAGAACCCTTGCACTCAGAGTAGTAGGGTCTTGCATCAGCCGCCAGCCTTGCTTAGCTAGGAGTGCGAGATTGAAGAGACCAATGTCTCTAAAACCCAGCCCGCCCATGTGTTTTGGTTGGCCCGCAGCATCTGTACCGTTTCCGCGTGCAATTCACGCACGGCCCACGACGAGTTGATCGATCCGGAAACCGAACAGCCCCGCGGCCCGTCATCAATCGCGGACGCGAGGCCCTGTTATCAAATCCAGCTCTGGGTCGCCGCCCTATAAGTTCCGCCGGGTCCGCCTCCCTCCGCCGGCACACCGCGAGAAACCCCTCCCCAGCTTGTACGATCGCCGGACCCCCTTGCGGCGACCCTGCGAATTGATCTCTGCCAAGATGTCGTCGGCGGGTGGGGAGGAGGACAAGAAGCCGGCCGGCGGCGAGGGCGGTGTCCACATCAACCTCAAGGTCAAGGGTCAGGTATGCTATGCACCCCTTTCCCGTCCTTCCCCTGACTCAGATTGCCCCTCGTCGTGAGCGTCACGCCCTAGTTGTCCAATTCGTGGCTTTCGATTTGAGTGGGATCGCTTACTCGGTTGGCCGCGTTACTAGTTTCAGATAAGTTGTTATTGCCCTATGCTTTAGGCCACCCGGTAGTTCGTGTACTAGATGATTGCTACGCCTGCCAGATGATAAGATTAATTTGTGAAGAATTGAAAAATATAAAGATGTCACTAGGTTATATTGTGACTGGATTCTGAATTTCTGTTGGAGGTGACAATGGGGAACAGTACCAAGATGAAACACCGGAATCAAACCCCGTGGACAAAGATGTCACTAGTTTCAGAGTACCTTGTAGTGTGATGTGCATGTTGTGCTGACCGTTCGGCTGTTACACTGTGGTGAAATTAAATCTTGCAGATCATTAAATCCCTGTTTGATTGTAGTTGTAAGTTTCAGTTAGTCATTTGTCAGTTTATTGAGATTAGGTTCGTCCATGCGAGGTTCAGTTGGGCTTTTCTGAATCCAACTTTTTGTTTGAAATTTGGTTGTTGGGGCTATAAGGAGAAGTCACTGATTTGTGCACCTTTGGGTGATGTTCTGTTGATTGTGTAGCTTATGCATGTATAATTGGTTTATTGTATGGTTGGTTTTGTTGTTTAGCACCCGTTCATAATTCTTTGTTTTTGACTATTTATTCGAGTCAAGCATAATTGTAGTCACTCTGCTCATACTTTTATTGAATTGAGGCGATTGAACCAGTTTCTTTTGGTGAAAATAAAATCTCATTTGTACAACTGTATCTTTGTGCACAGATAGGGTACACTGTTTATCGGCTGATAATTAAAAATGTTTTGATTTGTCTTTGATCACTGTTACTAGTGTTTAGCTGGAAAGTGACTGCCAGAAGGAACACCTTTTCTGACCACAATAGTGAGGAAATTTAATAATAAATTCTTCATTTTAACAACTCTGTTATGTTACTAGTATTAGTTAATATCCAAGGCACAACAATGACCTGTCTACAGATTTTGATAGGATCAGTGCTTCTATAGTGACCAAGCCTTCCAACTGACATGATTACATTGTTTGGTTTCAGCAATATCTTATGAGTATGCATGTATAATTTCTGGTTTATCAATATGCGTGTAGATTTTGCTGATTTTGAACTAGTGTTCAGAAATCAGAAACATGTGGTTCACGTTTAGTGCTTGTGTTTTACACCAGATTTTTTTGGGTGTACATTTGTTGTAATACAGTTTATAAACATGTTCTCTTTGTATCTTTTTAAAATTCAGAAATCGCATTAAAGGCTTTTGCCTTAGAAGCACCTAATTGTTAAAGCCGCAACGTTAAGTAACTGAACTGAAACTATGCACTGTTTTGAGTTCGTTAGAATTTTCCTGCCGGATTCACTAGCTGCACAATGTCCAACAAACTTATGATGATATGATGTTGCCACGTTTTGCTTCTCATTGTATACTTGTATATAGTGATTTGCTAGTTAATTACCTGATAGGCTAGTCTTACATACCTGATCCCTTGTTTGTAGGATGGCAATGAGGTGTTCTTTCGCATCAAGAGATCTACCCAGCTGAAGAAGCTGATGAATGCCTACTGCGACCGCCAGTCTGTGGATATGACTGCCATCGCTTTCCTGTTTGATGGTCGTAGGCTCCGTGCTGAGCAGACCCCTGATGAGGTGATTGCCTTTACTTTGTTGCAAAATCCTCAACTAACAACTCTGTCGTGATATGCCAAGATTCTAAATTTTGTTTCTAATTGCTTCCTTTTACAGCTCGAGATGGAAGATGGCGATGAGATTGACGCCATGCTTCACCAGACTGGAGGCTGCCTGCCTCCAAGTGCGTAGAAGAAGCTGTCCTCCTTCATTCTCGGTCTAGAAGAGACTCTAATCTATGTTTAGAGCGCATGCAAGAAATCTAAAAAGAACTTGTGAAGCTTTGGTCCTACGCCATAGCTGAAGGACATTAGGGGAGCGTTGTTTAAGTACTTCGGCCTATCATGACTCGTTTATCCGTCCCTAATATATCCATCTATCAAGCGTCTCTGTACTCCCATCGATCTGAATGTTGTTTTTGTCCATCAAACCTTTTTGTTTTCTTTTGTTTGGCTTTGGCTTTGGCTTTGCTTTGTTGACCCTCTGTTCTGCCCAGTGAACGGAGAGCAACACATGTCGCGCTTGTGCTCCTGATGCAGCAGCAGCAGCAGCAGCAGCAGCGAAATTCTAACTGCTACAGTTGAGATTTCCAAACCCTACTCTTGGGTTATCTCTACTATATAATACGAGTAACCGTGTCCGTGGTACGTCGTGGTCATTTTCCCTTTAGGCCCTCATGTCTTACAAAATCAACCCGCAGTACAGCATTTAAGTTATAAGTTTTGCGTTTTAGCCCCTCCACCGCTTTGACTGACAGACAGAGTCACACAGATGCGACCGCAGATCTTTATCCGACCCAGCGCCGCTGCCCACCCCACCTCCGGCCGTCGGCCGCTGGAGCGCCGCGCCGCCGGGGCCGTTCCGTGTCGTCCAGGACCTTGCTCCAGGCAAGACATATGTGGAATTACTCTCTTTGCTCCGGCGGCGAGAATCCCCCGCACCAGATTTAGGAGCTACAGGCATACATACTCTCGCCTCCTATACGTGCGATTCGTCGCATTGCTTGCTCACTTCTCTGATCATGTATAGGGCTGGAATCGAGCCGAGCCGAGCCGGCTCGTGGCTCGGCTCGGTCAGGCTCGAGAAAACACGAGCCGAGCCAGGCTCGGCTTGCACCAGAAAATTTAGCAGAAAGTGGGCTCGTGGCTCGGCTCGTCAGGCTCGAGACCGAGCCGAGCCGGCTCGCGAGCCGCAGCAAATCATCAAAGACGCGGGCGTTGACCCCATCCACGCATCGTGCCCACTGCCTCTGCCCGTGCTCTGTCTCTCCTTCCCCATCGTGCTCCTCCTTCCTAGGGTTACCCCGCCGCCGGCCGCCACCACCACCGCCGCCGACGCCGGCCGCCATCACCGCCGTCCGCCTCCCATGGATCGTCGCCTGAATCTTCTCCCCCCGTAGCTTGCCTGGGCAGTGCCGCAGTGGAGCCGTTCAAGGTCGGCCGTCGCTGGACGCGCGCGCCGCGCGTCAGGAGCCGTCGCCGTGCTTCCAGTTGGCAGTGGCGGCCGGCGGCCTTCCGGCAGCAGCAGCCAGCAGGGATCCTTGTCCGTCCCTTCTCTCCACCTCCGCCCGGTAATGACGCCATCTCATCTGCGCGTGGGGGTGCGGGGTTGCGAGCTGTTCGCGTTTAGAGTGGTTCGTGAGTCAGGTGTTGTGCTTCCTCTGTGCTGTGCTGATTTTAGTTTGGAGGTAGGCTGAGGTCGATCTATTTGGGTTTGCCCGAAGCAGTTTTTCCTGCTGGTTCGTATTGATTTCTACAGGGTGCCTCCGTTTAATTACTTAGATCCTTTTCGGTTCATGCTTAGATTAACTTGCGTGGTCTTAAATGGAAGCTCAAGTTTAACAGAGAATTACTTAGATCCTTTTCGGTTCATGCTTCTGTTTAATTATTTAGATCCTTTTCAGTTCATGTTTAGATTAATTCTGCGTGGTCATAAATTGAAGCCCAGATGTAACAGAAAATCGTTTGGTCTGTCTGTATCTGGGAACAAGTAATTGATTGGGTTTCCTCTATTCTGTGTAGTTTATGTGATAAAATAATCGAACTCTAGCAGAATGCGCTCTTATAAACCTACGATGCACCCTCTAGTTTCATACATTGATACCTAAATGTAGCAGTATGTTTGTTAGGTATCGCAGGAACAGGTAATCGGTTAGCTTATTTCCCCTATTCTGTGTAGCCTCTTTTACACAACATCAAACTCTAGCCAAATGGTTTTGTATCAGCTATAAACTTATGATGCTAGCATGATTGGATACTGCTTTTTAGATGCGCAACGGCTGCATTAGTGAGCAAGATAAAGGCTTAGTCCGGCACAGTGGAATGGTAGTAGCACACTAGCACTCCAGGCTCTCTGTTTAGGACTACGGTATGATGCAATTTTTAGGACTGCTCGAGGTACTGATTCAATTTTTCGCTACTGTGTGACAGAGACAGACCCATACTCACCACAATTACCGACGATGCAACCTCGTAGTGCTGCTTCACAAGCAAAATCGCAGAGAAAGAGGGCTGCGTACCACAACGCGATGAAGTCCAAAACAGCTGGTTTACTAGGCATCTCTTTGACTAACCCGTCATCGTCGCAAGCAGGAGCTGTGGATTCATCGCAGCTGGAAAGAGGAGCTTCTCCACCAGAAACGGTAATTTGGCTTCCCCTTCTAAAATTGATGCAACTGCTCTAGTACTTGTTGTTTGTTCAGTGTGATTGAATCGTTGCGATTACTCTTATGTGCAGCCGACAACTTTGTCCGATGATGATGAGGAAGAGAATTCTTATGAAAAGAACGATGACATGGATGAGAATGATTTTTATGACGATGGTCATATTGAGCTGCCCATATCAAATGACGGTCGCATTGAGATATCCGATGACGATGGGGTTTCTGCGAGAAAGAAGAAGCGGCAAAAGGGAATGAAGGTTGGTTCGAAGGTTGCTACTCAGTCGAGCAGCAAGGCTGGTTCAAAGGTATGGGATCACTTTGAGAAGGTTCCTCAGCCAACCCAAACGGAGGCTGGTGTTGTCATGGTTATTATGGCACAATGCAATTATTGCAAGAAGTTCTTCTCCTACAAAAAGGAGCAAGGAGGAACCACTTCACATCTCTTGAGACACTACCGCAACTCATGTCCTGACTACAAGATTGCAATGGCAGCTGCAGCAAGTCAAACCCTTCTCAATTTTCAGCCATCTAGTGCATGTGATTCTACTATTCCTGTTTTGCAATCCTCTAGGGAGTTTAGTCAAGAGGAGGCTAGGAAATTAATTGCTAAGATGATTGTATGCCATGATTATCCATTTAGGATGGTAGAGCACACATGGTTCAACATAGTGATGAAATATTTGAATCCTCGTTATGAGTTTATTGGTAGGAAAACCATTAGAAAGGAATGGTTATTGGTAGGAGAATGAGAGCTTGCTAAACAAAAGCTTTGATGTGCTATTGTGGTGGAAGCTGAATGCACATAGATACCCGGTGATAGCAAAGATGGCAAAGAATTTCTTGAGTATACCAGCCACTTCCGTGTCTTCGGAATCAACTTTTAGCACCGGGGGTCGAGTTCTTGATGACTATAGGAGTTCTCTAAAGCCAGCCATGGTTGAGGCATTGATGTGTGCTTCTAGCTGGATAAAAGGTTCTCAAAATGATGTCAAAGTTTCAATGAATGTGGTATGTGCTATAATTTTTTATTACCTTTCTTATTTATTACCTTATTACCTTTCTTATGCTCATGTACTTTTTTGTCTCTCTTGTAGGAGCCAGATGATGATGATGTGGAGACCATTTCGTTTCCAAAAAGTGTGGTGGGGAGCAATTGGTAAGTTCTATTTGATGTATTATTTGTTGTATTTGCTTGCTGAACCTTTCTATACAGCAAAAACATGATGCAAACTTGGTTAAGTGGTGCTTATTTCTTGTATATACTTGCGGAAATTTTCTATACAACAAAAAACTGAAGCAAAATAGTGTAAATGAGTCTTATTTGCTATATTCGCTTGCTGGAACTTTTTATACAGCCAAATAACTGAAGCAAAATAGTGTCAATGGTGCTTATTTACTTCATTTCCTTGCTGGAACTTTTTATACAACCAAAAACCTGATGCAAACTAGTATAAATGATGCTTATTTCTTGTGTATACTTGCTGAAACTTTCTCTACAACAAAAACTGAAGCAAAAGGGTGTCAATTCTGATTATTTGATGTATCTGCTTGCTGGACCTTAGTATACAGCAAAAAAACCTGATGCAAACTAGTGTAAATGGTGCTTATTTCGTATATATACTTGCTGTAACTTTTTATACAACAAAAACTAAAGCAAACAAGTGTAAATGAGTCTTATTTGCTTGATTTGCTTGCTGGAACTTTTTATACAGCCAAAATACTGAATCAAAATAATGCCAATGATGCTTATTTACTTGATTTACTTGCTGGAAATTTTGATATTGCTGAAATTTCGTTTGTGTACACTTCAGATTCAACTTGCAAGTGACAAGCAACGACAAGGAGGAGATGAAATGATGGGCTGGTGGCGCAATGGACAATGGTCCTTTTGTGGATGAACTTTATGTTAAATTGTTAAGACTTGTGTTCTATTTGTTGTTGTTGAACTATGCACGTGTTTGTGGATTGTGATGTCACTGATGTATGAGACTATTCGACCAAGTACTTTTATTTCTGTTATGCTTCGTGGATGGTTTGTGAAACTAGTTACACTATCTTATGGATATACTCATGCTATATTGCTGATTACAATTGTCAAATGTTACATTTTTGGCAAAAGTCATGTCAATTTTTTGAATTTCTTCGAGCCTTCGAGCCGGCTTGCGAGCTTCACCGAGCCGGCTCGTCGAGCCTCGAGCCTTGCCCAGCAGGTTTAGGCTTGGCTTGCACCACCTTCGAGCCGAGCCGAGCCCGAGCCGAGCCGAGCCTCGAGCCTCGAGCTTCAAGTCCAGCCCTAATCATGTACGCATGCGTGTGGTTATTCTTCGTTGCAGGTCTTCCGGGAGTGCCCCACCAAGATGAGACGCAGCGGGAGGAAGCTGGGCAAGAACCTCTGCCTCAAGTCCATCTAGGTCATGTTCTGGTTCCAAAACCGGTGCACGCAGATGAAGGGCCAACAAATGCCGCCTCTGCTGATGAACCGAACAGGTTAGCTCACGCACCACTCAACCTTATAGTACCCTTTACAACAGACATGCTTTTATGTACGCCCACCATTAAAAGCACATAGAAGAGTTAGTATGCTTAAATATTAAATTTGTGTAGCATGGAAAAGATGGGGAGGAACATGACCGAAATACAAGTAATAAGTGAATTCCTTTAACTCTCTGAGATAATTAAAATCTGAACGTGTTTAGTACAAATCCACCAAATTCTTGACGGTACCTATGTCCCCATCAAGAACATTTCGCCCCGTCAATACAAAAGTGTATTCCATTAGTGAAATTCTCCATGACCCTAAAAAATATTCAGTGAAAATCAAACCGTAGCAATGCCGTCAATAGATATACTATTATCTGAACAAAATTATACTATTTTTTGTGTACATTACATATGCTTGGCTGCAAAATATACACTTTTATCGTCCGTATTTAAGTGCACAATTAATCTAACATTATGGTGTATAAGATTTCCTACTTGCCCTTCTCCATCTCTTGCATTACCTATGTGCGTCCTGATTGTTCAGGGTAGCATGGTTTGAAGAACAGATGCCGAAAGAGAGACTTCCATTCATATTCTTTTCTTCACTCTAAATTGGCATGAGCAGTACAACCCCTGAAAGAATTTTGTGGTTTGTTCTTCATGCGGACTAATTGAGTGGGAAAAGAAAATGGAGGTGGAATTTCAGAATGAGATGAACCAAAGGAAATGGGTGACAAATCAGACTGGTCAATGTATATTTGTTACTTTTTCAGCAGAAATCATTTTGGGCATTTGGCTTACAATTATACTGACATTTGTCTCATGATTCTTATGCAATTAGATGGACCAAGATTTAACTAGAAGATCCCAGTTAGAGTACAACAAGATCCTTCAGCGAGGAGTATCAAAGCAAAACTAAGCGTTTTCACAGTTGAGTTACAACAAGTTAGTGCAATAGGAAGTTATCGTCACCTGTACATCATCAAAGTTTCTTATTTGTTTTGTCCATTTGAAAGCGGTTTCGCGCTTATGTCTATATTACATCGTCGCCATATGTTTGGCATGTAAAAAATGTTCTCTTCGTGATTCGCATGCTTTCATGATTTCATTCGTAAATTGTAGCTTATTATGTGCGAATCTTTGATCTTTCAATCCATTGGTTAGAGAAATATCATTCAAAGGTCTTGCCTTATTTTTCTACATTCATTTTCATGTTAAAGTTCATGCTTTGACCACAACCCACTTGAGGCGACCACCAAGGAAGTTCTCGGGCCTTGGAATGGTTTTGACCAATGCGACGTAGTCACATCTCAAACCTCTTAGTAGTAGTACTGTCCCGTAGCAACGCACGGGCACTTTGTTAGTTATAGTATAATCCTGTAGGTAGCGGATAGTGTTTGGCCCTTGTGTTTGGGAGTCTCTGATACGTGGTGGTCTTCATCTCTGCTGGACAAAATTTCACCGAGGGCTTCTTTTAATTGATGGATCATAATACGGAGTATGTTCTCTTGATCAGATAGATAGGACCGACGAAGTTCTTACAGATCGTATTCGAACCCATCAGTGCTATTGTACTCCCTCCGTTCCAAATTAATTGACTTGGTTTTATGCAAATATTGATGTATCTATACTTGTATGGTGTCTAAATATTGTATCGTTGTGGATGAGCTCTCGTATAAGCTCAAAACTCTTCTCTGTCAACAACTTTGGTGGTTCGGTTGTGAAGTATTCGATGACGTTTCAAATTCTCGGCTTCTCGCATTCTTTTCTGGTTCCTTCTTAAAATGCCGAGGGCTTGGTTTCAATTTGTTTTCCTACCCACCGATTAATGGGGATTTGTCAGCGAGACGAGCACGTTATCCTGGCCAGGATTGTACCATTTCCTATGAATCAAACAGGTCTACGGTTTAAAATAGACCGGGATCGACAAGTTCAGAGTACCAATTTCCGGGATTAGGAGTTTAGGGTTTGATTTATCTTTCATCTACAAGTTCAAGGTTTGATTTGTACTTTTTCCTTTAAAAAACTACAAGCGTGCAGAAACTTGTGAAGCTTTGTTCCTGCGCCGTTGATGAATGCGGGAGGGCACGAGAGGGTCCAGATCTGGATGCTTTGGCTTGTGATGCACTTTTACTCATGTCTCATTTATCCGTCCCCAAATATATCCGTCCATGGTCCATCTATACCCCCTTGTTACTCCCAATGATCTGAACAAGATTGTTTTAGTTCCTCGAAAGCTTCAGTGCTTTGTTTCTGCTTCGTTTTGCTTTGCTTGACCTGTCCTGTCTGTCCCGTGTACGGAGATGGAGACGATTAGTAGCAGTATGTTTTGCTGCTGAGCATGCGCATCGAACTTCGTGTGTTTTATACTGTTGAGATCTCCTACGATAAGCTTGTTTTGTCGCTAGACCGAAGAGGCTATTGGAATATTTCCGGCGTTGTCGTGATGCCTGCTTGTTTAGGGCTTTAGCAGGTAGTGTGGTGATTGCTTGTTAAGTCAGTATCATGCCGTGGTGCTGGTATAAAGGGCATCCTTGTAGCCTGTCTGATGCTACAAGTCAGTGGCTTTGACTATTGGCTGCTCGACCTTTGGTTGGTACGGCGAGTCTAGTGTTTGCTGTGTTTCTTTCGGTACAAAAACAACAGGTAGTATACGACCGGTCAAGACGATTTGCAGAATTACGACCGAACTACTATGTCAGGAAAAAAAGAACTTTGTATGTTCAGTGTTTGTAATCTGAATGCTGTAGAGACATGCATACGAGTAGCTAAAATTTGCTTCAGAAGTTTAAATGCACACCGCTTCCCACTTCGAGGGTTTCCTCTTTGGAGTTGTGTTTCGGCCAGAGTGACAAGCGAAAGACGGTGACTGTTTCGGCTAGGCAAGGGTGTTACCTCAGGGTGTCAGTGAGGAGTTCGGAGCGGCTGCTCTTTTCGTGGGTGTCAGGTGTAGTCGGTCGGGCGGCATACCCGTCAACCAGTTCGATGTGTGGCCTCGTGATCAGGGTGTGTGCGTTATTTTTCTTGTAGCCGGACATGCGACTCTACAGACTTTGTGTTGTAAGGAGGTTGCTCAGGCGACAAAGTTGGCGGCTTGGTGGGCGCATGGACTTGGGGCCGACGTGGGTGCCGGAACAGCGGCTCGTGTGTGGTAGTGCTCCGTCTCCGGTCGCTTGGGTGGCAGAGCCGGCGGCTCAGCAGGTGCGAAGTCTCAAGATCGGATTGTGTCGTGATGTATCGGTTTTCCCCCGGTTTTCAGTAATAACCGGGCAACTCTCTCCTTCTAAATCAATGAAATTGGCACAACTTTTACCTCGGGTTTAACAAAAGAAAACGCACATAAACGGCCACATGGTGTTTATACCGGACGTGTCTTTGTCGACGCGTAGGATCCGATACGTCCAAAGCAACATTGCAAGGTAAACAACTCTCCCGATCGATCAGGTTTAAAAAAAAATTATAAGCTTAAAAAAATTCTCCCGATCGATCACGAATCACGAGGGTGTAGTGTACGTATATTTTACCGGTACACCGAAGCACTGGATCACGCCGCGACGAGCTTTGCTGGTCCAAGCTCTAACTAACCCGCCTCGATCGATCGCTCTCCACACACACAGATCTGTAGTTTGTGAAGTAGATCAAGATCTAAATCTCACCGGACTCACTCGCTCACACTTGCTGACGACTCTCTTCGTTTTTACTGTTAACAAACCAACCAGTGACATAATGTTAACGACGCCGATCTCGTGGGGTAGATAAACATATCACCATCCGACGAATCAGATGGCTGACATTCTCTGGTTTCTGTCCACAATGCAATGCCCCCCATGTGCAGTGAGTTCAGCACTTGACATTTTCCGGTGCTAGAGATTCAGTCACCGCTTCAATTTCCTGCCTACCTACGCGCTACGGCGCAGTGCCTTTGGATAAGGTCCAAGAATCTTCCCGACAGCTAGGTCACACGCAAGATCGTGGCCCTACTTGTCGGTGGTGGGCCGAAACATGTGGGTCACACGGTTTTTCCCCCTACAATCACTCTATACCACGAGTCACGTGAAGCCTCAGGTACTGAATTTATTGGCCCCGATAAAGTATGGGAGTAGTACGTCTTCCGAGTTAATGCATTTACTGATCTTCATGTTATTTTCGCCTGATAAATTACGCCACTACTCCGTGGATACTACTCCTCCACATCTCGCACGCCACTAGATATAGATTTGCATCAGTCAAATGTAGTACCCTCCGTTCACAAAATAATGTTTCAATCTAGATTAAATTTGCATGTGTATCTTACACAAATTATGTCCAGATACATGCAAATTTGAGATAGGTTGAGACATTTTTTGTGTGAACGGAGTGAGTAGTGGACATTGAGTGGATGGATGGTGCTGCATCTGGGAGCATATGCTCCTGCTCCTGTGTGTATAGCGATTTCAGTTTTGCGGGTGTACACCCGATAGCACATGAATCCTAGATATCTCTTCTAAAATTTCAGGTGACTTTTCGTTTAGCGGGGACAAAATTGATCTGTCGCCAGTTTTGAATTTCCTTTCAGTAGTTATCCTTTGTTCCATACTTGTTTGCGTATGTTTTTTTCTTTATTATACAAATACATAAGAGCCTTGCGTTTTCATTGCATTAAACGAGAATGTAACGCACGGCGACCCGATGCCACTCCTAAAAAGGAAATTGCTTACATAGGTGATGTTTTTTCAAGAAGACACGACAGTAACGGAAATTCACTTTGACACTCGAATGCATATGCACCCGTTATTTGAAAAATATATTTTAAAATATCAAAAAAATCTGAAATAAAATTTCACGGATACATCTTCATATTCTTTGTGCTCACAAAGTCGTTTCACCAAAAACCAATATATTTTTGTATCTTGTGTAAAAAAGACAAAAGAAAGTGTTGTGAAAAGCCTTATTTTAGCACCAAATTTTGTCTTTTTTATACAAACCATAAAAAATGTCGGTTTTTGGTGAAATGACTTTGTGAACACATAACATGTTAAGATCTTGCGCGGACATGTTTTTTCAAATTTTTTGACATTTCAAAATATTTGCAAAATGTATTTTAAATAAAGGGTGCATATGCACCCGGGAGCCAAAACACCACTCTCCGACAGTTACTCTTTTTCTTTTCTTTTCTTTTTCCAACGAAGACACGGCAATTACTCCTTTTCTACGCGTCGCTTTAGAGAGCGAGAGATATCGAGAGAACTTGTACAAGATAAAAAAAGTTCTTTAATTGCATTCTGGCTTTGAACCATCCTTCTAAACATGACCATTTTAAAATTACTTAGCAACAATTCAATCAAATACATTACGATCGCATCGCTAGGATTTTACTTTAGTCTAGATATCTTTCTGGTTTGTACAATAATTTTATCGTTTGCGCGTCTACACCCAAGAGCACATGCACCCTACATGACTCTTCTCTCATTTCAAAAAAAAAAATTAACTTGAAGAATTTGCTCCGTAGCCAGTTTTGAATTTCCTCCATGGACTATCCTTCTATCATGAGATCAGTGAAAAAAAGGTTGTTGAATGACGGTAGAACATAATTTTACTCCAAAATTATACTCCCTCCGTTCCAAATTAGATGACTCTCATTTGTCAACATGTGGACGTATCTATACACGTAACATGTCTAGATACATCCACATATTGACAAATGGAAGTCACCTAATTTGGAACGGAGGGAGTATTACTGTTTGTGTATATTTTTCTTGCTATGAATACATAAAAGTTTTGAATTTTCCGGGCATTAAAGGAGAATGTAACGCACCAAAAAACCCAGGACCCCTCATAAAAAGCAAAGTTGGCTACATGTGGTAGGCGAATCTTTTTCCAATGGTGACGCGGCGGTTACAGTTTTTTTACGCAGCGTGATAAATACCGAGGGAGATCCAGGGAACTTCATACTCCCTCCGTTTCATTATATAATGCCTATTGTTTTTTCACATTTGTTTCAAATTGTAAGAGTAAAGCTCTGTTTATTTTGCAAAGACCCCCTTCCACCCATTTGCTACGTGCATGAAATATGGAACAGATCGCATGTAGTCCACAAAATCAGGAAACTGAATCAGGAACCGATCTCTCTCTCACGCAGCCTATCTCCACGCAGCCTCTCTCTCTCTCACGTATCCTCTCCCTCTCACGGCATCCTCTCCCTCTCACGCAGCATCTCTCTCATCTCTCTCACGCCTGCTGTCTCGCATGGCAGAGGATATGGGAAACCCGGCGTCCGCCCTTTCCATGGTTAAGGATCGTCCGGCCTTCGCCGTTTTCTCGCCGGAGCAAGTCGCCGACGTGGAAGAATTTCCGGACTCATGCGAGCCAACCTCTTGAACCACTTGAAGATATCGAGCGGGAGGTTGAAGCTTCCATGATTTCAAATGAGGAACAAGAAGGCGAGGTTTTTGCAGATCAAGGCCAGGCAGATGATGCCCAAGGCGTTGCCGAAAAAGAAGAAGGCGATGATATTGAACTCAATTTTGGTGTCAAGCTAGATTCCGGCGAGTTGCAGGTGGTTAAGGACTCGCTGAAAATTTTGCTGCCAACATACCGTCCTTAAGCAGTCATACTTGGGGCGAATTATGCACTTTTTTCATTTTTGGTGTCAAGGTAGACTGGGCGAGTTTTGATCACATGTTATGATTACAATTTCAATTTAGTTCTAGTACTCCAGAATGTAAAAGAACACATGTTACTGATTGAGTATCATGCTTCTGTTATCATTGAGTATCATGCTTCTGTTATGTTTCAGTACACGCAAACATAATGCAAACAAATCTTTGATAACTTTGGGAAAGCAAATGCAGAGTACAATCCACACGAACCTCATTACTCCAAGGAGTACCTTACTAGACTCACAGAAAAGAGCAAATCGACACCAAATTCAGTACTCCAAGGAGTACCTTACTACACTCACACAAAACAGTAAATTGTCACCAACTTCAGTACTTGAACGAGTATTAAACTCACACAAAAGAATTCAAAACCATACGCACGCAACCTAAGTGGACTATGCATCCGGCAGTGATTCGATCGCACGCTTCACAAAAAGAGCAGCACATTTTAATGTCACCGGGAGAGTTCCGAGCCTCTGCAGAACCTCCTTCCGCATGTGCGGGACTTTATATCGGTTCCCTCCCAGCTGAAAAAGTACTTCACGCATGCAAGCTTGTAACGTCAGGAAGATTCTATTGCTTCGTTCAGCTGGGTACTCCTCGAAGGCCTGCTGCACCTTCGTCACAATGTCATCAACAGAACCTGCACAGTATTTGAAAAAACCTTATTACTCCATCAAAGCAACTCAAACCTACATCTGTTTAAATTACTCCATCTGCACTAAAAATACCTGGAGATAACTTGTGAAAGATTGATTGTAGCGCAGCAAAAAAACCTAAATCAAGGATATTTAGGTCTGGGGAGTTCGGAGGCTGGCATCTGAGACGGATATCCCAACCTTCAGCTTGAGCCGCGGCAACAAATTCTGGGTCATCTACAGGGATATGCGTCTTTGCATTATCCTGTTGAATCCAGATTGTCGTTCCACGCTCGGCTGCAGGCCATCTCTGCCTGATTGCCGGAAGCAAAAAATTGATCATGTAATCTCGGCTTACACTTTGGGTAACAGCCGGGAGTACCTTAGTGACCTACACAATGATCACCATGTCAATAAAATCCAAGTAGTGAACATACGAGTAGTAAAATTAAAAAATCCAAGTAGAAGTCATTACAATTGTTCCAGCATCTCTATGCTTGCTTTTTCTCTTTGCCGCTTCTTGGTACGTGAAAGGCCATATTCCAAGTTTTCCATCGAAAACCACATTGCCATTAGCATCAAATCTTGGCCGAGCGACCGCTGCCAAGAACATGACCTGCACAATAACATGACCATGGCATTATTGACAGTACAAATTTAGAACCATATAAACAACTTCAGAATTAGGCTCACCTTCTCAATGAAGTTTTTGCTTTGCGTGCTACGGAATGGATCCTCTTCTCCAAGGGCCAAGTAATAATTTTGGCTACCGCGTGTGCGGTAAAACCATTTCTCATCAATGTGAATGACATTATACATTTCTTTAAAAGCTGAGTCCTCAAACTCTATAATATTTTCAAGCATGAACAAACAAAATCTTAGACGAGCTACCTTGTTATCATCCGTCAGCGTGGATTTGATGGCATTGGTGTGTCGCCTAAACAAGCCCTCGTTCAACCGTCGCCATAATGTACTCTTCGACATGTTCATAGCAACAGCTAAATCATGAAGCGTGGTTCTTTTACTCAATTCCACTAGTTTGATAGCCTCCGCATCAAAAGGTGATTTCTTCCGTCCACACTGTCCTCGTTTGCTATCTAGTCCAGCCAGTCCTTGTGTTTTGCATTTTGTCCACCAATTCACCAATGTACGTACAGGGATCCCCGTTAGTGAAGACACTTCCAGAGACACCCCTCGACTTAACACCCCAGCAGAGGTCCTCTCTAGTAGCATTGCGTATGCAGATTGCTTCTGGTGGGGTTTGTAGAATTTTCTTGTCCTCTTCAACGTACCATTAGCACCTACAGGAAGTAGTGAAGAAATTTTAAACATGGAGAATTGGGTGCAGTGCAAATAAGCATGGAACTTATGCGTAAGAAGCATGATTACCAGTTGCGTCTCCATTCTCCATCCCTTCCTCATTGGCGCCTTCCTCAGGTTCATCGTCTACATGCTGTTCGGTGTGGCTGGATTCACCACCTACTCAGATTTAAAGTACTCATGATCAGATTACAAAGAAGCACATGTAGAGAAAAGATTACTGCTAGACCCATGATCCATAGACAAATGCATAAACCCTAGACCCATGATCCATACACGCATAAAAAATAGACAGATGAAACCTAGCCACATGAATATAGACAGATGATCCATCCGGGAGAACTAAGCAACGATGAAATTGATGAAAGATCAAAACCGACAAACTTATGAACTGAAGCTACTGCTGTATCCGGGAAAACTAATCTACAACGAGATCAAATCGAACCAATGATCTGAACAAAGTCGAGTAGCAGAGTACCTTCAGTATGAACATGTTGAGGAAGCCATTGTGTCACAGGGGCTCGCACACGTTTGCGTCCAGATAGCCCGACGCGAGGAGGTCGCCCACGACTGCTTCCTTCACCAGGAAAAGCTACCGTGGCGCGGTTGACAATGGATCTCACTCGCTGCGCCAGTCCGTGCCGGGAATTCATCAGCGATGCCTGGCCGTTGACGTGAACTGGTTGTCGTGCGCCGTGAACTCCTCCGGTCAGGCCGAGCCTGCCGCCACGGCGCCGACCGGAAGATGCATGGACTTCTTCCTCTTCTACATCTGCGAGGATTCATATTCAGGACGATGCAGTGACCGATGACAATGAGTAGATCGAAAAGAACACAAATGACCGAAAGTTTGAGAACCTGGATCCACCACGACGAACTCGTAGTCATAGTTCAAACCTGCAGCATCCTCCACCGCCTCCTCACCCAGGGCATCCCAGTTGATCCACCCCGATCGAGCAGCCATGTGAGATGAGGAGAAGGTAATGGGGATCGAGAGAGAGAACGCAGTGGCGAGCGATGAGATGGGCATGGGGATCGGGAGTATTTATAGCCCCGTCGTCGGTAATTCGAAGTGGAATTGTTTGGATCTTTGGCGCCCATGTACTTCCCTCCATTGCTGAAATTTTTTGAAGAAAATTTCAATTTTGGGAGAGGTGCTGTGGCTGTGCGAGCGCGGGAGAGAGGAAAAGAAGGCGGGCAGGGAGAAAAGGATGGCGCGCGTCGGAGAGAGAGGAAACGAAGGCGATCGGAGAAAATCATGGGATAATAACGGCAGAGAGATTTCAGCGATCTGTTTGTTGGGTTTCCATGTTTGTCTCCTATTTCTGAGATCGTGGAGGGCCTTCGTAGGGGTTTTTTTGTGAAATAATCGACTGCGCTAATTACCGTGCAGGAAAACAATAGGCATTATATAATGGAACGGAGGGAGTAAGATATTTAAGATTCAAGATAAAACAATTATCATTGATATACTACCATATATATTTGGGTTGCATGCACTTTACTCTAGATATATATGTGATGTTTGTAATTCTATCTTTTCATATGCGCAAGGCCAATTAATGTTGCACCAAGTCGAATTCATTCATATTTGACCAAATTTAAAGAAAAAAAATCAATACCTACAATGCCCAATTAATATATTTGCAATTACAGATGTTTATAACTTGTCTAGATAACATCGAGTTAGGCAGCACACCTACTATCTCCGTTTATACTTACTTAGCGTTCCGTGTTTTCAAAGTTAAACTTCTAAAAGTTTGACCAATTATGCACGTACACATCTATAATATCAAAATGCATATAATATGAAAGTATTTTTTGGCGATTTCAATAAAAATAAATCTATATTGTATGTGTCAATATTGTTTTCTATATGTTTGATCAAAATTTATAAAATTCAAAGTTGACTATATCTAGAACGCAATCTGACTCGCTGTCGGGTCTTGAGATTGACGAAGTCAGCACAGGCGCCTCGCTGTCGACGGGAACGTCGAAACCCACTGAAAAATATTCGCCTAAATGAGAAACACCAATATCAAATCTGAGATTTGGCTAGAGGTACAACCGCCCTTCTAACCATCTTATCACAGTCAAGTTCTCAACGCAGGGAGTGGACGAGTGGTAGACTACCGGAAATACGGAGCACACACCTGTAGCGCTACCCACGGGTTCCGCAGTTACCACTACCACGTACAACGTGTGCGTATTCTTCGGCCTTCACTTCCTTCCGGCGGAAGCCTCTGTCTTTTGAGCAGCGGCGTGCCGGCGTGGCTCGCTTTCTCTTTGCGGTGTGCGATCTCCATAACCGCTGATTAGTTAAGTGCTAACCCGTCCCGATGACCAAATTGCCCAATTAGTCATAGGATAATCATCGCCCCGGTGGTCGTCACCGCTTCTCCTCGGCCTCCGCGCCACGCGCTGTGCCGTCACATTGGAGCGCGAGAGGAAAGGGAGAGGAGAGTAATAAAAGCGCGAGCTTTCCCTCCTGGGTCCTTGGCTAGATAGAGAGACTCAGAAAGGAGGCACGAGAGGAGCGATGTTGGAGTGAGATAAACCGCCCACCACCACTGCAACCCCCACTCTCCAGTTCCTCCTCCTTCCTCCACACGCTCCCCACCTCGCCGGTTTCTTCCTTTCTTTCTTCGGTCGTCTTTACCTTTTGTGTCCTCCTCCTGGTTGAGTAGCGGCGCCGGCGGAGCGCGTCTCGGATCTGGCCTCCGGTTCGCGGGGATGGATTTCGACGGCGGCATTGGTGGCGATCAGAGGTGTGTGTTGAGTTCGGGACCTGTCTTCATCTTCCCCTCCTGCTTCTCCCGGTTTTGTCGGTCTTCGCAGCGGCTGAAGCGCAGCGACGGCGTCGCGGGGAGAAAAAAAAGGCGGTGTTTTGTTGCTCCCGTGGCGCGGAACCGCGATTTGTTCCTTGTGTGGACTTCTAATCATGTCGTCGTCCTCGATTGATTGATCCATCCATTCCTAATTTCGCTTTCTCGGTACGGCGGTTCGGTTGGTTGGTTGGGTGCGGCGCCGTGCTTTTTTCTTTCTTCTTTCGTCCTCGTCTCCTCCTCCTTGATCTTTTCGGCGTCGGACGATGCTGGGACGAGGAGAGGGGAAAGACTTCCAATTCTGGGACGAAAAAGGATCATGTCTTCTTTTGGGGGCTTTTGCTCTTTTGGTGCCGTGCTGTGTGTCTCGGTTTAGTTGCGGTTAGGTTGGTGTGGTCTTTTGCTGTTAAACCCTAGCGGATGTTCATGCCGTGCTCCCGTTTCTTGTGCCCGGCACATGCTTAGGTGTTTGTTTGATGCGACTGCCTGGACTTTCTCAATCATCAAATGTTTCCTTTTTGCTGATTGCGCTGTTCGATTTTTCTGCAAATCCTGACCACCAAAGTGGCCCTTAGGTGTCTGAAAATTCTGGCGTCCGTAGAAAGAAACACTGAAATGTTCATGAGATGGAGGTTCTTAGCGTTTTGTTTTAAAAAAACATGAAAATGTACCTTAGATACATGGTTTGCTTTCAGGTGTGCTATGTAGTGCGAAGTTGTGAATTCCACATTTTCACATGCTCTTTGTAAAGTTTTCAAGAAGTGTTTGTTTTTAACTGAACAGTTCATCTAACAATGCTCTTTGATGTGCAACTTTGTGCAGTGATATGTGGGAGTGGCAGAATCACGAGTTTGATCTGCAGAAAGATTTGTTACCAGGTCCGCAACACCACCATTCCTTCTGTCCTCGAACTGCATTCGATGAATTGCTGAGAATTTCTTCTGATTTGGCAGCTCCTTCTAGCTCCTTGTGGGCTGACACAAACCATAATGTGATTGATTCTTGGAGCCTGTTCGATGAGCAAACTCCAATAAAAGAATGTACAGATATAGATTTGCCGTTCTGTGATATAGGAGGTAAAAGTCTACCTTTCTGCTTATTGTATCATGGTTAAGTTTCACCGCTAACATACTGTACTATCTGAGAAGGATGTCTAGCATGCCGTGTGAAGTCACCAGTATATTGTAGTACCTATATCCTGAATTGAGCAGCAGTCCACATACATTCCCTTGCTCTTTATTCTTTGTTTATATCTGTTCCTTGCAGTTGATTTAACTCCTGCAGTCCTGCTTCGTGATGATTCTAGTAACGTATGTGTATACATGTCTTTGGTTGCATCTTGTATGCAAGCAGAACAGTAGATAATGTAGTCATCTGGTTAAGATTCGTGAAATACATCTTGTATAGGTTCGACTTGATCCACCATTTCGAATTGTCTAGAATGCAACTTGAGGTAGATTTAACAGTGAATCAGAAGCAAAACAATGGATTCAACATTTAATACCTGACCCCTGTCGCCAAAACAAATAGGAAATGAGAAGTAATTGACATGCTATCTTTTCTTGAATACTGAGAAGGCACTTCAAGCTTAGTGACCTGATGTAAGTACAATGCAGATATTACTATCAAGGACTTTGACGAAGGAAAGGAAACCTTACAAGCTAAAAGGAGACGTATGCTGCAGTTCTGTCCAGAAAGTGTTGAGGTACATGCTCTACATGTTCGAACAAATGAAGTTACACATGCATTAATAATTTTTGGTTCTAATCTGCGTCCAGTCGATGTTTATATGCATTGTATTGGTGTTTTTATTCTGTCTTGATGTATTGCTTGTGTAGATGGATTTTCCTATGACAGATGGGCTCTCAGAAAGTCTGCAACTGAATTTGGATTTCTCTAGTAGGTCTTCCATCATCTCTGCTAGTGTTACACTGAATTGTTTCTTCTCCATTCATCCTAATCCTAGTGGTGTTTCCAGGTGACGAGCATTTGTTACAGTGTGATGGGACAGAGGAAATACCTGAAGAATGGCTAGTGGATTGCCCGCAAGATAGTGTTCCTGGATGCCCTCCTGCAGAAATGTATGTTTTTATTCTTGAAATCTAACTTGTGGCTGACTTGAAAACATTTCAGTCACTGCCATCTGTTTTTGGGTTTCTCATACTTGATTTGTGATCCTTCTCAACAGGAATAGTCCTCCTAGCGCTTCTGTGAATTCCAATATCCCTGGTTAGTATAACTATCTTCGTATACATATTATCAGTGATGATCGCATTTATAAAGCTACTGATGATAGTACAACCCTTTGTTACACGTGCAGTTCTTGAGAATTCTTTGGTCGAGGAGCGGTCCAACAAAATCGAGAAGAAACCACCGCAATCACGACCTACACCTCTGAAAGGTTCGCCTGACTCTACCATAGTTTGATCAACTATTTTTCATGCTCTCTGTTCTTATAATTCATGTGAGTCGATGTTCTTTGCTCATACATTGCTGTTCTGACTCACAGCTGGAAGAAACATTCTGAGAGCAAAGAAGCTAAAAGCAACGGTGGCCTACCCATTCGAGCTGATCAAGCCGTGCGGTTTGCGGCGACACCACTCTGAGGGACATAAACCAGAGAATCCACACGCCGCCTCCGTACAAGATCAAGCACAAGTACGACGATGTGGCCGTGTCGTACCAGGCCTCGGCCATCTCCGGGAAACCCATTGTCCACAAGACGAAGATCCACACCGAAGGTGGGAAGGGCAGCATCACCATCACCAGAACGAGCGGCTAAACAAGTTTCCCGGCAGGGCTGTCTAGAATCTAGGTATAGCTGATTTTGTGGCCAAAGAATTGTGTGTGGTTGGGTTGTTTTGGGTTTTTGGTTGTGCTTGCTGCAGCATTTGACCTGTGTTGGCTTGTTAGTAGAGGGTGTGCTGCAGCGTCTGACCTGCGTGTGTGTGTGTGTAGGCAGCAGGTATGGCTAGTGCTGCGATCCATTGTGTTTTGTTGAAATGTGGAAAAGGTTATGTGTTGAGGACATGAGGTTAGTGTACAGACATGTTCAGTTTGGTGAGATTCTAAGGCACCCCAGCCTGAATGATAATCCTACATACTATATCTATGTTGCTTGACCTTGTCATCATATCTGAAACTCTGAATCCTGCTCATACCGGAGGCAACTGTTATCAGGAAGTGATGAGATCATCATATGAGAGGCGCCCCCACCTCCCGCCGTACTAAGATAACTGTCCGGATCTGCAGTAATTAGTACCAAGATCTTGTCTTGCGTGCTCTCTCTCATCGCAGGTTACTGATGAGTAGCACGGACGAGGCATGGGCATGTGCGTGTTGTACGGTGGAGGTGTCCTGAAGAAGCGGGGTGATGATGGTGCTAGTGTCCCTGGGCTCATATCCATGCGGAAACCCCGCCGGTTACTTGTGGAGGAGAATTAAACCCCCTCGTCCGTGCGGATCCCGTGCCTGCCCTGCTCCGCCATTTAACTCTCATCCGTGCGTGAGATCTACTCTCTGATCTGGTATGATCTATGATAGATGGATCTACGCTCTGATCTGGTATGGTCAGGAATGCCGGGCGGCACAGATGCAACAAGATCAGCTACAACGACGACCTGTCTGAAATACGGATGTACTACTCATCTGTCATCTCTTTTGTAGCAGAGGCAGGCAGCAGTTTAACTCCTGCATCATCGTTGAGGCAGGGACACCAACGGCAGTGACCACCGGGTTGTGTATGCATCGAAGCGACGGCTGCTGCATCGGTGGCTGGATCTTGATCTTGATGCTTGATCCAGTGCTCCAGAACGTACTCTCCCTCCCGTCGTCCAAACCCCAGCGCGGCGGCCTGGTACGTCGTAATGTGCGACCAAAGCAGTAAACCCCACACATATAGGAGCAACATGTTAAGTAAAGCCAAGCATGATGGTACCGATCGAGCTTGCCGCATTATTGTGGGTGTCGCTCCCGTCTTCTTCCTGGGGCCTGGGCGCCCCCGCCACCCGATTATTCCGCCTCGATCACGGGCCACGCACGTCGCTCGCGGTCGGGTCCTTCTTCCTCCTGGACCTGGGGGGAGGGGGATGACCGTGCCAGTGCCAGAAGCTGCTGACCTACCCTGCCGCACTTGGCGTCGATCAGTCTCCGCGGCCGGGGTCCATGCTTTGCTGCTGCCACGTCGCCTCCGTTTCCTTCCCTTCGGGTGCACTGCCACTAGCCCACTACGTACGTGAGATGAATACTCCTGGAGTGGACTTCTGTTGAGACGCTACCATCACAGCTACTCCCTCCGTTCCAAATTACTTGTCTCAACTTTGTCTAAATCTGGATGTATCTCCAGACTAAAATATGTCTAGATACATGCAAATTTGGACAAAATTGAGACAAGTAATTTGGAACAGAGTGAGTACTTTTCTTTATTTGCATGCGGGCCATACTAGACAGAGATAGAAGCAGTGCCCCAAAAAACAGAGATCCAAAGTCCAAAACAAACCTTCCAAGAAAGCTAAATCAAACTCTGACTTTGAATACTAAAATTGACACTCTGAACTTATCAACCCGGGTCTATTTTGGACCCTGAAACTGTTTAGCGCACTAGGAATACAACAATCCGTGACGGGATAACGTGCTACTCTCCGTTTATGGCCCACATGTCATATTCATCCCCTTCCTCAATCTCCCTTGTCACCTCTCTGCCTCTCATTGTGACCCACCTCCCGTCGTCGAGCCCCTCCCAGCGCTTCCCTCCACGCACGCCTCCTTCCCGCGTCGCTCCTCTGCCCCCTCCACCGCTCTACATCCACCTCCCTCCCACGGCCGGCTCCACGTCGTCGGCCTTCCGCACCGACCACGGCTTAACGAGCCTCCTCGCTGCATCCCCTCTCCACGACGCTTCCTCGAGCTCTTCCTCTCGTGCTCCTGCTAGCACTGCAATGGAGGACGCCTCCGGAAATCGATCTCTCGACCCTTATCTTGATTCAATTTCATGCCTGGAATTGGAGTGGGGCACTGCAGCTTAAGACAAGGGCGGATACGGTGGCTGCTTGTGTCGCCGGTGGCGCTCGGGATTGGAGGCGCCTCCGAGCTGCACGATATTTACTCGGAAGAGAGAAATCGGAGGTGGAAGATGTATATGATAAGTGGGGCATCTTTGTCAGTGAGAGAAACAAATTATTGAATTTAGAAATTATTTATTTATTACCAGCCAAACAGGTCTTGGGTCCGAAATAGACCTGGATTAACAAGTTCAGAGTACCAATTTCTAAAATTCAAAGTTCGATTTAATTTTCATATTTTTCTGTGAAAAGGACCCTGACATTAAAAGAAACACCGAACAGTATAAAACATCTCAACAAAAACAAAAATTACAACAAGATCCTTGAGATGCCTTTCGTCTTCAACCTCCAGACCGTGTCGACGGCGCACCGCCGCCGCTCCTCCCAGAGCCGGCTTGACGTTGTTGGTTGCGGACGGGAAGTCGCCGAACGGATCAAAAGGATCACATCCGTCCCAGAGCCGAAGAAGAAGGATGAACCGCCGATGAATCTGCACGACGATCCGAAGAACGCCACCGCCAGAAGAAATTCTCGAAAACCACATCACTCCCACAAACTTCTCGACGCCGCCACCGAGATGAGGCTAAAGCCGAGGACACTTAATTGGAAGAGACGCTGCCACGCCGCTATCTGAGCGTCGCCCCATCAAATCTTAACACTAAAACTAGGAAAACGGTGCCCTCCCGCCGACGGGGGCCGAGGAGCGTACGACAAGAGGGATTCATTAGCCTTCATGTCACCGAATACACGGCTGCGTACAATCATCAACGGCGTCGATCGATGGATATTGTCGCGGGCCCCGACGAACGGCCACCGTGCATCTAATCTAGCTAGCTACGTACGCACACGGGTGTACGCACGTTCGCTACGGGCCAAATCAAGTTAGGTGCGTGCAGGGGGTTCAGCACTTATACACTGTTCTTCTACATACTCTACCTGGAATCACGCACAGAACCACGGGTCAACCGATCTGACAATAACAAACTCCCACATGCACTGTGCAACTTACACTATTTTTGGTTCATTTTTTCCATCTATCCAAGTCCAAGGGACGATCGAACCGGAGAGGAGTTTTCCAACTTACACTAATCTCTCATGCCGTCGCTTACACGCACCGCAACGATGTACATTGAGAAACTCACTGTTCAAGTACTCGTGCAATCTACTGTCCAAGTTAACAGCAATTTGCTGGTACAGAGTTTTGAATTTCAGATCGAATTAGTCGTAATCGTACGGTGTAAGTCATGTGCTTTTTCGCAAATCAGGCCAAGTACGAGTACGATCGACCTGCAGTTAACGCGCACGCCGTTGCGGCAATTGCAATTCAGAGTTTAAAAAGCCCGCGAGACCCGCTCCAGTCGACGACGTCTCGTCGCCTCCTCCCTCACTCCCCGCGCAACCGCGCCTGAAACGAAGGAGGCTGACGCTCGTACACTCGGCGGCGGCGGCCAGGCGAGACCGATCGATGGACCGGGTGCCGGAGCCGCAGCGTCGGACGATGACGCTCTGGGAGCAGATGTCCACGCCGGACCCGGCAATCCGCGACTTTCTCAAGGTCCCGCACGACGACGAATACGGAGGCGGGAGCGGTGACGCGGATCGGAGGCCGTGCACGCTCATGGAAGCCATCTGCCGGGACAGCCGCGGCGCCGGGATGATCAACTGGAAGCCGCTGCGCGGTCGGCTCCGGGTCCGCGGCCCCCCGCGCACGTGCTCGACTACTGCCAGCAATCGGCGCGCCGAAGAAGACAGCAGAGAGGAAAGCAAGGATGAGGCGCCAACGGCGGGCTCCATGTCACTGATGGCGCTGCTGGAGCAGACGGACGATCAGTGGGACGACGATGAAGAAGAGGACAGCGGTGCCAGCGCGTCCAATAGCGGGGCGATGGTGGGAGAGGAGGAGGACGACGAAGAGGGACGGGAAGAGAAGATGGTGCGCGCGTGCTGCGTGTGCATGGTGCGGCACAAGGGCGCGGCCTTCATCCCCTGCGGCCACACCTTCTGCCGCCTCTGCTCCAGGGAGCTCTGGCACACCGGCGCCAGCTGCCCGCTCTGCAACGCCTTCATCCACGACGTCCTCCACATCTTCTGAATTCTTCATCCATTCCTTCAGCATCATTTCTCCATCTGTTCCTCATCAATCCATCATCCATGGGATTCCTCCGAGCACTTGATCACAATAAGGTTCCAGAACTGGATGCTGCCATTCTGCGACGTGGTGGATTAATTGTTGTAAAGAAGCACGTTAATTGCTAGGAATATATGATTGGCGGGGAATGAATAAATGCAAATTTTAGAGCACCTGTAACTAACTGACGAGGAAAGAGTTGGGACAGAGTCCGCATGATTGTACTGTTCAGGCGTAACTTTACATAGTTTGTTTACAGGTGAAGCTTCTGATTCGATCTAATCCAGTTTGTTTAGCGCCGGGTAGGAGTAACTGGGCGCTTGTAAATCTTAGTTTAATTCTTTATTTGGAAGATATTGTTAGGTTATTGTTTTCTGTCGGCAGAACTGATGCAACGCTGCACGGACTATGGTCCGATTTACCAAATTCTTCATGAATAACTCCCAGCTGTGGAAATAAACTCGAACCATGTATATATTAAAGGTACACGATCGAGACTCTCTCTGATTCTTCCACGACGCCATGTAAAACAATCTCCAATATAACCAACATCCTCCATGTTACAATCACTAAGAACATCTCTAAAATCCTGCATACAACTGCATTTTTGAAGGAGCTGCACAATTTAACTAGGGAAAATAGCAACTGCAGTGCCACAGGCAGGAGGACTTGAGGCAGGAGAGCCTAGTGCTGAGCCCAGCCCAAATTATGGGAATTACGTGGAGCATCTAACTATCAGCCCAGTTAACCAGCCCATCTAATCTCAGGCTTCAAACTATTGCATGTAAGCCACTTTCATATTTCTCGTAAGCCCAACATATATTCAGATGCAATTTACAACAAAAAAAGTCAACAATTCCTGGGCAATGGGTGCGACTATAAAAAGAGTTCCCTTCCGGAAGGAACCAACCACTACAGCGAGCGCGCCACGTGGTGAACCAACGAGAGTTGAAAAAACGAATTTGGTTACTGTGACAACGAACAACACGAGCAAGTACGCGCCCGTCCGTCCGACACGAAGCACCCGGAAATCATTAATTAAAGGGTTCCCTTCGCGAAGGGAACCCGCGTGCGTTGTGTTTTTGACAAGTGTCGGCTTCTCGTTTGACGCGGTCCAGTGGGTGTGTTTGCATGCGTGACAATTTATATTTGTTGTCGCCGGTCAAATTGCTTGTTGTCGCCGGTCAAACGGTAAGACTAGCTAGAAAGATAAAAACATGGTAACTAAACTTGTTGTCGCCGGTCAAATTGCTTTGTCCTTATGTCTCAAGAGTCCCGCTGTGTGTATTTTATTTAGCAAATTAACCAATTTATTTTGCTAAGATACACTCCTCTGTACTAAAATGTAAGCCACACATGATTTTTCACCATATTTAAATCAAGTCTTTAACCACTAATGATAGCAAAATGTATGGATTGAGTTTGAATAAATGTAATCGTTACATTTTGTCTTGTGGGATACTTTTTTAATATGTATTTATACTATTTTACAAACATATTATAAATAAAGATATGTTCAAATTTGTGCGTTATTGACCCTAAAAATGCGTTCATTTTAAAAATTTGATAAGGGGGTAATGGATAATAATATAGTGATTACTGTGTACTTTATCATTTTTGGCCCTTCTCATCTCACCCCCTAGGCAGTCTACCTTCTTGTCTGGCCCATGGGTCGGCTGTGTATACACGTTGAGCCGTAAATACTATACCTAATTGTTGGTTCTCTCGCCTATTACACAATGGTCATGTCTTGTTCCGAGCCCTTTGATCTCATGCAGATACATCACGATGAGAAGTCCACGGAGAATGATCGATACTTATTAGAGATTTACAAGGGAGGTTGCGGAAGCCAAGGTTGTGGCCAAAGCCGGTCTAATAAAATTTTGGACTCAGAGCGAATACAATTTATATTTCTCTTGGTCTTATTTTTAGCATGTTATAGTATTGCAAGCATAGTTTTTATGTTTGTTCGAATAGTTTAACCACACAACGGTAATATTAAAAATATTAGTTTTTTTGTGAATTCATTGAAAGATATTAAACTATATTTGTAGCAAAGTGTGTTCTAAAAATATGTTTCTACAATGCATAATTTATATAATTTTAAGCATTTATGTTAAATATGTGTAAACAATACAACCTAACAAATATCTCAATAGAAGTTTATAGTGTATGATTAAGTAAGCCTCTTATTAGAAATTTGTAGAGTATGATCAAGGTAAAGGCATGAGGAGAGGGAGTGGAAATCTATGCGCCAAACCAGTGAGATAAACGAAGCTCAATATCTGAAGGTAATTCTCTGGAGAACCACAATGATTTCACCAGACTTAATACTTTAGTTTGTTTAATCTTAGTAAGTGAAGTAACCACACAAGACGAAATGTGGCCGAGGTTGGACAATTGAATCCATAGTGCTGCGATTGTAAGGCTATGGTGACACAAAGACGCATTGCTCTCATATATCCTCGATATCATCTAAACTTTATCATAAAATTATTTAATATTATCTTTATTATCCCATATATGTATGCACAGCTGCAGGTGAAACCTTCTCCCTAGCCTAGTTTTAATCCCTTGAAACAACCCATAAAAATAAGAAGATTGGTCCGCTAAACATAAACCATTTAACCATTTTTAGACTTGTTAGAAATCATGTTGCTAAGCACCTACTTCTCGGTTCGATAAACCTAGTGTCTCTAGGGGAAAAGCTCTATACTATATCCGAAATCCGGATCAAAGGTATCATAAATTGTTTAACTTTTTTATGGATATGTTAGGGGAAATGGGCTCGTGTGATGATCATCACCATAAAACCACTTATTTTTCTCACTATTTCTCTTTCTATATATCAAAAAATATGTAAAAAAAGATAAACATGTAATTAGTACGTATAAACATTCACACGTGGCAAAATTATTAAAAAACATCACCCACCATAAAGTCTTGGGGTGATTTTTATATAAAATAATATTAGTTTGCACCATTTAAATCACTTTGTTTTTCTTTTAACAAATCAATCGACATGTCAAAAGCTTCAACTTAAATCTGGCCTGTTCATACTTTTTAGGGTCTAAGTGTGACATGAAAAGTTCAAGAAAAAAGAATACAATAATAGGAAACTAAATCTCCCATTCCTTAGCATGGATGCGGTTTTTTAACACGGGTGACAATTTACCCCTTTTTCCAAATATATTGCACATGAATTTTGGCCAAGTCAAATCTTTGATCAAGTATATATAAGAGAAAACATCAACAACTATAATATCAAATTGATACTATTATAGCCATCATCAAATGCATTTTCATACAACGATACTCTCTCGTTCAGGTGTGTTAAAGCTCAACTTTGATGGTGCAATATCTCCGTTAGGGCAGTGACATGTGCGATTAGGGCAGTGTGCCGAGACCACAATGATACATACACGGGAGCATCAAAGGTCATTCTGAACGACTTCACTGATCCCTCTACCCTCGAGCATTGGCATGCAAGGGCTCTCACATATGATCTTCTAATTCAACACCTTAGAGTTGCATCGAATTGCAGGATGGCCGTCAACGACATTCCAAAAGGGACATGAGATTTCTAGATCAGTTGATTTTGGAGAGTGGAAGTTTATTTATACATGTAGAAGGGTAGATGGAGAGTTCATACTCTCTCTCTCTCTCTCTCTCTCTCTCTCTCTCTCTCTCTCTCTCTCTCTCTCTCTCTCTCTCGTCCAAGCCTTCACGTTTGACTCCTTGAACCCTATGATCCGGTAATTCCCACTGCAAACATTATTACTCATGAATACAGCAAAAAGCAACCGAGTGTAAATCGGTGGGTTTGGTTATTTGTGGTAAAACCTCCTACGAGGGTTCAATTCCTAGACTTGTCACATGTACTCGCACTTTTTCGCACGTTTCTCTATTTATTCTAGTTTTTTGGCCCGTACATGGGAGTATCTGATATTATATACTTACTCCTTTTTAAATTATGTCTTTTTAATTTTTCTTATTTCGTGTGTACATGACGTATATAAGAATATTGATTCACTCATTTCAGTATGTATTTAGTCCATATTGACATGACATCTTATAATTTAGAACGGAGGGAGTATAATTTATGAAAGAGAGCTAAAAAATGCTACAAGAGCCATGTGTTTATCTTTTAGGCCTCGCTTGGATTGAGCGTAATTTAGGCAATACCGGCGTAAACTTCTATGGACGTGTGGAGGTCCTGAGAAAATTCCGGCGCGAGGCCAGGAAATGTTACGGAGTTGGAAATCCTCTCGATAAGGATGGCGATGGGTAGGGTATGGGGCGGGTAGACCAATAACATACCCATACCCGTGTAGTCAATGGGTACAAAATTCTACCCATACCCGTACCCGCGGGTATATAAAACCTTATCCGTACCCATATCCGACGGATACCCATACCCATTGGGTACCCACCGGGTAGATCAAATAGTACACAAGTTACTCAAAATTTTACAATCATCGGTAAATTTTTGATAAAAGAAAAACATTTATCTCAACTCAATAACATATATTTGAGTACGTGACAATTATGTCAACTCAAATTGAGAATTGATGACAACTTCACATAGATTCATAAACTCACGAGAATAAATGTTGGACCTCCATGGGTAATGTATATAAACAGGTAGGGTATGGGTATACTCACGGGTACAAGTTATACCCGTACCCTACCCACGACTTAAATGGGTAGGTACATGGGTATAAAATTGTACCCATACCCTACCCATGCGGGTACGGTACCCGCGGGTACCCGTACACATGGGTAAAATTGCCATCCTTAGGATGACTCCAACGGGGCGACGCATCGAGTCCGCGCGCCTCCGTCCCTGTCGCTGGAGCCAAAAAACACGGACCAACGGGGGGACGCAAACGGACCGCAGTCCGTTTTTTCGGTCCACCGTGACGCATTCCTGGCCAAATTTGGGCCACCGATGCGTCGGCGCGGACGCGCGGCGGACTGAAAACGCGTCCGCGCGGCCACGCCTCGTGTCCTCCCCAAGCCCACCTGTCAGCGACAAGGCGCGGTCAGCCTCCCCTGGCCCAGTCCTTTTTAATGCCAGGGATAGGGACGGCCAGCCCCCACCCACTCCACTGCCCACTCACCCTCTCCGGCGACCAAACCCTAGCCTCGCCGCAAACCCTAGCCACCTCGCTCGCCACGATGCCGCTCCGATGGCCGGGGCTCGGCAAGGCCAAGAACGACGGCGAGGCGGGGTCCTCCTCTGGCCGCTGCCGGCGCTTCCGCGCTCCCTCCGTGACGCCACCATTTTCTCCGGAGCCGGTCCCCGCCGTCTTCGAGCTCGCGCCGCCGGGCGCCGAGGTGCGCAACCGCGTCTACGTGCGCAAGGAGGATTGCCAGTGGTACTGGGACCACGCAACCCCGTTGCTGTGGCCAGATGTCCAGCTCCCCGAGCTTTGGCACCTGAACCCGCAGCGGATCCCGGTGCCTCCGATTCCGACAACAAGCGGGCACGGGATCTGGAGATTGAGCGCCGCTGCTGCCTCCCGGCCGAGGTCCTCAACGATCCCGCCTACGCGGCGAGGTCCAGGAACTGGGCGGAGTGGTTCAGCGACGAGCACGACCTGCGGCGGCAGGCCCTCTATACGTGGGCTCCGACGCCGCCATCTGGCGTTGGTCACCGCCACCGCACACACGGCGGCGGAACGCACCACCAGTGCCGCGCGCGCTGCGGATTGGTTCTGCGCCGCCGCCGCAGGAAGTGAAGATGGAGGTGGATCCCGAGGATGCCGAGCTCGAGGCCGCGAAGAAGGCCTCGCTCAAGCAGATGGCCGAGGACGAGGCCAAGCGCTGGGCCATTGTCCTCGCCGACGTCGCCCGGGAGCAGGAGGCGGCCCTGCAGGCGCGGCAGGCGGCGGTCCTGGAGGAACCACAGCCATGGTGGCAGGCCATGGACGTGGACCTGCCACCGGCGCCTCCGCTACCAGAAGGCCTGCTAGGGCAGCGCTGGGTCTTCAATGGTGGCGACTGGGATTTCCCAGAGCAGGCGCAGGAGCAGCCGCCCACGCCGCCGGCCGTCGCCCCACCGCGAGGCGGACCACCGGCGCACCTCTGGAAGCAGCCGGACTATGTCATCCTCGATGGGGATGACGAAGAGGAGTAGAAGCCCGCGAAGGGCAAATTTTCTAGTTTTTATATATTTTTGTTTTAAAAATATTATGTAAAAATGCCGCTGGTGGCCCACCCCCACTATATATGAATAAAAATGGCCCATATATGACATGTTTAGTTAAAAAAAAATTGCCCGGCGGAATCAATACGTCGGGCCGTTGGGCGCACTGCCAACAACGGCGGACAGGGACGGACTGGGTCTGTCCTTTTACGTCGGCCCGTTGGAGTCATCCTTACCTCCCGACATACCAAGCGGGGCCTTATGCTGAAAGAAATCATATGTTCAGAACTAATCTGTTGCTCGGTTCCTCTGTCCACGTCAGACGTGACCATGCATGTAAAAGTCAACGATAGTACGGCCGATGAAAAAAAAGTGCAGCGCTGGTCAACTACTCTAAGCTGGCCATACCTGCCCGGAACCTGAGAATATACTCCATACACGGACAACAGCTTACGGTGTATACATAATATCTGTGCGTACCTATTACTGAACTTGAGGTGCACTCATTTTTCAACCACCTCTGGAGTTGTGAGGAACAGAGTCGAGAACATGAACATCACCATCGAATTAATAATTCGTTGAAATCGCCAATCTAGCTAGCGCTGGCACGAAGGACGGGTACGCGAATACGGCGCAGCACTAGAAGCGTACGCACGTATGTACAGAGTACAGAGGTATGTACACCGTTCCAGAGAGAGACGGGGTGGGGTGGGAAGTGACAGAGCTGGAAGCAGTTGGGCATTGGTCCAGCCAGCAGAGGAACCACATTGCAGCAGGTGTAGTAGCAGGCAGGAATGAGCCTGCCCCATCATCAGCCTCCCACCCCCATGGCCATGTATGTATCTTTCTCGTGTACAAAAATATGGTCCTCCTCGGTGGGAGTGGGTACGAATTTACCAACCATCCCAACCCACTCCCCAGCCTCCATACCCTCTTTTTTTTTTTTTAAAGAGGATCCGACACATATATTAGGCAGCTCATCACACTTTTACAGAAAGGTCCAGAAAGAAAAAAGAAAACACACAAGGACCCAGAAAAGTGCAGCAAGCACCCTGAGCTACCGGGAAAGAGTACAATCGGATCCAAGCTCTCCCCAAGAACCTAGGCCACGGCAACGCCGCCGTACCGCCTGCCGCCGGGAAGAAGACGCCGCTCCACCTTGTAGACAGCCGCATAAGCCGCCCGCCGCCCAGCAACGGGACCGAAACTCGCTGAAAGAGCACGGCCGCAACACCATCTTCTCGCTTCCACCCAACCTCCAGCCGACGTCGCGTCGCCCAGGACCACCAGCCGCTGCACCACCGCATCACCCGCCGCTGCTCCCCACGCTACCATGGCAAGCCAGAGCAGAAGCAGACGAAGAAGCCGACCATCAACACCTACACCAAAAACGGAACAACGGCCGCTGCCAGCTCCCCTCCTCGCCGCCACGGCCGGCCAGAGGAGCAAGGACAGAAAGCCGCGCCCGACGCAGCACCTCCACACCTCTCCGGCGACGAGGCCGGAACGGGAAGAGGGAGAGGACCAAACCCTTAACAGCGCCACCGCCACCGTCAACGAAGGCGCCACGGGAACACACACCTAGCTAAACTAGGACCTAACTACACACGACGGAGCTGAGGCTCCCCCCCACCTCTCGGCGCCGAAGCGGCGGCCGGAGGCGGAGGGGAGCAAGAGATCCGCCGGCGGACTCTGGAGAAACGCGCGGTCGCCGCTCTCAAACAGTACCCGCCCTTATCCTTTCGCGAGAGAGCGGCGCGTTAGGGAGTTCAGGTTCCATACCCTCTTTTCCTCCCCGTCTCCTTCATCTTTCCCGTATCCCCGCACCGTGTACCGCTCGCGATTGCTGCACCATGTCGATGTCGGAGTAGCTAGGCTGCCAGTAATACATACCCCTGCTTCAGCTACAAGTGTAGTATTCTCTACTCATTTCCCCACGCTGCAGTGCCCGTTTGCCTCGACTCGAGCTTCCTCCCTGCCCCCGACCTATACCAAACTTGGCATTCCGTGGGCGGTTCTGTATCAGCAGCACTAGCGAGCACCACTGTGTCTTTCTTGAACTCCTCCCCTCCGGGCAGGCTCCTGCTCGCGTTCTCGCCGCCTCTCTGCCTGCCTTTCTTGAATAGCCCCGGGGCCCGTCCCCCGATTGATTAATCTTGGAAGCTGAAACTGGTGGGTCGGTCGGCCATGAGCAGCAAGGAGCAGCCGCGCGGGCGGAAGGAGCGCTTCATCGTCATCCCCTTCTCCTCCACCTGCCGCTCCGCATCCAGCGTCGACGTCGTCCAATCCACCAACAAGCAACAAGGTAGCTACCTAGCGCGCGCTCTGGTATCATTCGTTCGTTTTCTTCTTATTTGGCTGACCGATGAGCTACTGTTGGTGCCGACCGTAGGTGGTGCTGCTACTGGTGCCGGCGAGGTGACCTCTGCTCCGCGGGAGGCGCCGGGGAAGCCTCAGGGGAAGCCGGAGTCGCTGTCGCTGGTGGCGAGGCTGCTCCGGGGGTTCAAGAACCTATCGCACCAGATCTTCGCGGTGCACGACGAGGAGGACGACGATGAGGAGGAGCAGGAGATGGTGATCGGGCTCCCCACGGACGTGAAGCACGTCGCCCACATCGGCTGGGACGGCAGCACCAGCACCACCAACAGCCTCCGCTCCTGGAACCGCGCCGCCCCTCCTCCGCCAGACGCAGCGTCAACGTCAACCGCCTCATCATCAGCCGCTGTTCCTCTTCCTCCGCCGCAGTCGTCCCAGGCGCTGTCCGTGCGGCAGTTCGAGCTCGCCATGGCCGCGCAAGCGTCCGCCGCCGCCGGTACTAGTGGTGCTGGCACCGCTCAGCGGCGCCACCGCCACTACAGCTAGCGTGACGCGCGTCACGAAGCGTGATTAAGCTAAGTGCGGTCGTCACGAGACGTTGTCCGTCTCGGGCGCTTGCTCGCGTCGATTTCTTTTGATTTTCCGGTCAGAGGTGCAGCGATTCGCTTGTTCTCTTGTGTAACTAGCCAGGCCAGACATACTACTTTTTTTTCCCGGGATTTTTTGTTCCGTTGCTGCTTGTTTTACCTGCTCGCTGCCGATACTGCTACTACTAATTTACTCCCTCTCCGTCAGTCACTTGCCTCTGGTCGATCGGCGTAGTCACCTCGGTGGCCGAGCGCGGCGCGCATGTGGCTGAGAACTCGCCCGATCACCGCGTCGCCATCTTTTGTGCTACGTTTCGATCGCCTCGCCGAGATCGGCATCCCGGCGCCGTAGTAGGCGTGTACCCGCGATTCGTCATAAACTCCGGCGTGCTCGTGTCACGCGGCTCACGCCATCGATTGATGGCCGTGTAGGTCGCAATACGGCGTGAGGCGATGGATTGGCCGATCGTGGGATCCCGCATGGATACAGTTCATTTGCATGCTCGGACGGTCCCACCCATTATCCGTTTCGGCCGCTAGCGATCGGCATGCATGCATGGCGAGCTCTGTTGTTCGTTCTCGAGTGCTGCCTCCATGGAGTCTCGTCACGACGACTCACGAGCAAGGCAAATCATCATCAGAAATGAAATCTTCGCCGACGTCAAGGCATGGCAGGCCCTTATTTGGTCTCAAGGCAAGGTTCGGTCGTATCGGCCATGAGTTGGTGCGGTGCTAGTCACGTCAACCACTGACTGACGTGCGCAAATCTTTTTCTCTCCTACTCCTTGGTCCTTGCTCCCCGCTCTCTCACTCCTTTCTCATTTCTTTTTGACCTTCTCCCCAATCCCCACTCACTCCTATACTATAGCTGTAGTGGTTTATCGGATAAGGATGGAATCCATAGAACCCGACATTTAAAAATTAAAATTAATAAGGTTTTTTTTTTTTGAGGAAGGATCCGACTCAATTATTCAGAAAACACAGTACAAATTACAACCAGGTCCAAAGAAAAGAAAAGAAAATTACAAAGATCCAGAAATTTGCACGGAGCCCCCTGAACCGCCTGAAGAGATCACAGTCGGATCCACACCGCTCCCCAACCTCCTAGTTGATGCCAGAGACGCCTTACCGCTCGCCGGCGGGAAGAGGACGCCGCCACACATTGTAGATAGCCGCAGAAGCCGTCCGCCGCCAGGCGCCAGAACTTGATCTCGATGAACGAGCACGGCCACAGCAGCCACTTCCCGCGTCCACCGTTCTTCCAGCCGCCACTGCACCAGCTAGGACCACCACCTCCAACACCGAACCACCACCAAACGCCACTCCCCTTGCCACCAAGGCCGGCCGGAGTAGAAACGTCGACGGAGACCACCACCACCACCAACAGCAAAACCAGGACATCCACAGCCGCCGAGCTCTCCCCTCGCCGCCATGGCCGCCAGAGAAGCTAGGACAGAGGAACGTACCTGAACACACCACCTCACGGGCCTCACATCGCCCCCGAAGAAGAAGACGACGCGATGGCGACAGACCCGAAGGACAAAAGCTCCAAGATGCGCAGCAGCCCACGTCGCCATGACGGCCGCCAGCACGGGGAGCACAAACTCCACCTCCCTCCTGGTGAGCACGCCGGACCGGAGAAGGGAGGGAGCACAAATTAATAAGGTTTTTGGAAGAGTAAAAACTAAATAAATCTATGTATACATATATGTAGGTTGATCTTTATGTGTGAAAGATTGTAACATGCGATACTTCATCCTCTAGGTTACGTCATGACATGTGAAATCAATTGGACTTCCTCATGCTAGCTCGAGCGCCAACGATGACCTTTGATGGGCGATCTAGTCACGAAGATCTTCATTGGCCAGGTCCTAAAGAACTCTCTGAAGCTACTCTTTAAAATCGGAGTTGCCACTGTTTTGCGTGAAGAGTTGTCTGTTTGGCACGAACCAACATGGTTTCACCGGGGGCGCTTACGCGAGGTCTTCCCAGGTGGTTGCCCCACAGTGATATCAAAGTCGCTGAAGATTGATGGCGACGTGTGTGTGAAGTCTATGCCGGTATCCAGGGTGGATGTGTGTACCCTTACGACAGTTGTGTTCCTTCATAATCGGCGAGGGTGTTTAATTGTTCCGATTTTTGACCGACTTCCTTCTATTTAACCGACCTTTTCTATTTTTAATTAATAAAATGGCAAGTCTTTTGTCCAGTTGAAAAAAATGCGAATCTAAATTTTTAAAAAATGCATTATTTTTGGTTGGGGAATTGCCAGAATTTGACATTTTTGGGTAGGCTAGAGTGCATAGTGTTTCATACTATAAAAATTTCATATTAGCATCGATGAGATGTGAAGAGTTAATTATCGGCAAGCTTTTGTTATTTTTATGGGTCTTGACAAATGTTTAAGGCTGCCAAAATATGAGGTGAGTTTGTTTGACTCTTTCTTGTTGTGTAAGGGTGTGTTTGGTTTCAGAACCAAGTAGGATGTAATGTCATGATTCCGTTCTCAGGGAGCGGGCCAGTTCCATTCATATGTTTGGTTGGGAATTAGATGGAATGGAATGGTTTCGACTTCGTGGTTGGTTGGAAAGATAGCATAGTAGGAACCATGTGATTCCGCCGATTTGGGGGAATCACCAGGTTCAGCATTTAGGGGTATATTCCTTTTCTTGAGAATCGGTTGGTTCCGGTTCCCTTTCCAACCAAACACAAGAATATCACCCAGGGTAGAATGGACCCATTACATTCCACCTTATGCCTCAAACCAAACACACCCTAAGATAAGAAAAGATAGTAACAGTGCGCGTGCTCACTCTCTCACTTGTTTGCCAAGTAACATGCCTATCTCGTCTCTTTGAATCGGTATGTGAAGTGTTTATTTATTTTTGGGTGTTGCAACATATGCGATGGGTACGTTTCAAAACTCAAAAGACGTGTTCTCTTTTTTCAGATACTTCTTTCACCTTGTGATAGTTGTGTTCTCTACCTGTAAATTAGGATGAATGTAAAGAATTTCAAAAAAAAAAGGATGAATGTAAAGGTCAAGAGTATAATAGACGGCTAAGTACCATAGTGTGAAAATTGAAGTCGAGTTAAATATAGACAGGACCGTTATCCATCGATTGAGCTTGAAGATGGACAAGCTGTTATATATTGGCACCTAGTTCGTTCCTCAAAACATGCTCCCGTCAGTCCCGTGAAGCAGACATGGACTTTGATTATTTTTGTCACGTTGTCGACAGATCGATCGAGGTGGGGGTCACTCTCACTCAACGGGCTGGCCGGAGCGAGCGAGTTGAATTAAGGATCGCATGCCACCGCTCGTGCATCCGCACCGTCCGTCCTCGTGGTGCATGGCCGGCTCACGTGATTTGGACGGCTCAACTAGCCAGATCCTCACCATCATCATCCTCTCCTCGCTCCCCGGCCGAAATTGAGCAGCCTGGCAATGGCCGAGTACAGTATCACTTGCCACAGGCTACGACTGTACGAGTATCCAGCACTGACGAGTGGGTCCCTGCGGCGTCCGGCACGTACCACTACAGGAACGCGGGTCTGTGCCGACGGCCAAATCCTATGCCGACGGCCAGGGCGACGGGACGGACTCGTCGGACCCTATGCCGACGGCTTTTTCGTCGGCATAGGTTCACAGGAAAGCCGTCGGCATAGCTATGTTTTTTTCCTATTTTTCATCGGATATGGAAAAATTAATATCTTTAAATCCGTAAATTGAAATTTAACAAATAAAATGTCTAAATCGATTAGAAAAATGAGAGAAATCCAAACATGACATCCATATCATCTTTTTCATCATGCATATGAATTTTTACAACATATTTTTGGTACTCGCTTAATAAAAAAGTCATTTTTGGCACTTAAAAATGGAAAATGATATTTCTAATAATATTTTGAAAATTGTTTTTGTCAACAATGTTTGCCATACCAAGACACACCTGTGTGTCAAATATGGACACTATCACAAATTATGGCACGGTCCATTTTGACAATTAAAAAAAAAGTGAAAAAATACTCAAAAAATGAAATCCTTTGGCATGGAGTCTTTTTATGTGTACTAGTTGCTAGGAAAAATGATAAATATGAGTTTTGACAAAGTTTCCAAAAAACTTTTTCACAAAAAGGTCAATCATCTATAAACATGTATAAGTTTCGATTCAAATGACCTAGATATGATCATCCCCGTGACATAGTTTGTGATAATGTGCCCATATTTAACACATAGGTGTGTCTTGGTATGACAAACAATGTTGCAGAACTAAGTTTTTTCCAATTATGTATATAATTATCATTTTTTTATTTTTTTATTATCAAAAATGACATTTTTTAAGCAAGTACAACAAATATGGTGCAAAATGGCACACATCCAATTTTTACACAAAGTAGGTCATATTTTATCGATAATCCAGCAATATTAGAAATTTTCTCGGTTTCTACCTAATTTCGTCTATTTAAATGACTTTATGCGTATTTTCCGAAAGTAATTCTATTTTGAACTACAAGTGTGTTATAGTTTGCTCTAATTTTTTTACAAAAATCATTTTAAGATACACCAGTAGTGGTTATATCACAGAACCATCGATAGTTTTGAGAAATGCAACCCCTTTGGGTGAATAGGCACGACGGCCATTTTGACCGTTTTTTCAACAAAATAAAAGAAAGAGAAAAAATAATCAAAAAATGAAATCCTTTGGCATGGAATCCTTTTATGTATACTAGTTGCTAGGAAAAATGATAAACATGAGTTTTGACAAAGTTTCCAAAAAAACTTTTTCACAAAAAGGTCAATCATCTATAAACATGTATAATTTTCGATTCAAATGACCTAGATATGATCATCCCCGTGACATAGTTTGTGATAATGTGCCCATATTTGACACATAGGTGTGTCTGGGTATGACAAACAATGTTGCAGAACTAAGTTTTTCAAATTATGTATATAAATATCATTTTTTATTTTTTTATTGTAAAAAATGACATTTTTTTGAAGCAAGTACAACAAATATGGTGCAAAATGGCACACATCCAATTTTTACACAAATTAGGCCATATTTTATCGATAATCCAGCAATATTAGAAATTTTCTCGGTTTCTACCTAATTTCGCCTATTTAAATGACTTTATGCCTATTTTCCGAAAGTAATTCAATTTGAACTACAAGTGTGTGATAGTTTGCTCTGAAATTTTTAAAAAATCATTTTAAGATACACCAGTAGTAGTTATATCACATAACCATCGATAGTTTTGAGAAATGCAACCCCTTTGGATGAATAGGCACGATGGCCATTTTGACCGTTTTTTCAATAAAATAAAAGAAAGTGAAAAAATACTCAGAAAATGAAATCATTTGGCATGGAGTCCTTTTATGTGTACTAGTTGCTAGGAAAAATGATAAACATGATTTTTGATAAAGTTTTCAAAAAACTTCTTCACAAAAAGGTCAATCATCTATAAACATGTATAAAATGACTTTTTATTAAGCAAGTACCAAAAATATGTTGTAAAAAGTCATATACATGATGAAAAAGATGATATGGATATCATATTTGGATTCCTCTCATTTTTCTAATCGATTTAGACATTTTATTTGTTAAATTTTATTTACGGATTTAAAGATATGAATTATTCCATATTAAATGTAAAAAGGAGAAACTAAAGTAAAAAAAAATTATTCTTATTTATTCAAATATTATTATTACATAATCATTGTTATTTATTCAAATAAATTTTCAAAATTTAAACAATAAAAAGTGTAACACCATGACCCAGGGTTAATATGGTTTGTAGGATACTAATATCAGTAAGTTCTAACATCTCATTTGACAGCTAATTAAGCGTGCTTGGGCTGGAGCAATTTGAAGATGAGTGACCGAACGGAAGTTTGACCGGGGTAAGTACTTTGACCTGAGATTAAATGTGTAATATGTAATTAGAGATTATGTGTGGCTAATTGGGAAATTTTGAAATTAAAAAAAACAAGAATTGGAAATTTCAGAGTAAAATTAAAAAAATTAAAATAAAAAAATTAATTTTTTAAAAAATAATTTTTTGGAAAAAATAATTTAGGAAACATATGCCAACGGCTCGACCTATGCCGACAGCTTTCTAGGCTGTGCCTACGGGCACCTATGCCGACGGCATTCAGGGCTATGTCGACGGCAAAAAGCCGTCGGCATAGGTCTTCATTCCTGTAGTGTACGGCTTGTCTAGACACGGGCGTGCTAATTTCGCAACAGGTGATTAATTGTCTCTACGTACTCATTTGGATCGAGCTAAGCTAAGCTGACCCGTGACAACCATGATACATGGTTCTACTAACTAGAATCAAATTAATAGCCGGATGAGCCGTCATCCTTGCTGCGATGCGTACAAGATTACAAGACCTTAATTCTTGCCTCACCTGCCAATAATGACATGATGTCTCAGGTGTTAGGGCGGCATACATATCGATGCACTACAATCAGATCAGACTAATTTGAACACACATGCACGGGAACACGATCATGCCGCGCATTGTGGGGGCAGGGCAGGCAATATACTCCCTCTACAATAGCTGTCGCAGTTTTAAATTAGGATTAGTTTAAAACCGTGACACTTATTATGTATGAGATGTAGTACATATAACCTATCGCTTGTTTCCAATGAATCAGCTCTTATCTTTTAAGAAAATGGAAATTAAAAATGTATTAATCGGACTCCGGAAACTTCCACGAAAAAACTTCTCGATGAAAAACCATTCCAGATGAGAATATGGCTTGCGCGCTGACGCGCGAACCCCTTTCGAGTAACCCAGCAAACGGCTTGAGAGTAAAAAAGGCGAGACGCAACATATATGAAAATTCACCATTAAAAAGTCTTTTTCTACGTTACACAAGATTTCACCCAAATCTCCATGAAAAGTCTTTTTCTCCTGCAACAAAGTGAAAAATTGTCTGGATGTTTTTCAATGATTAGGTTGTGTATATCTGGATGTTTTTTTGTGAACCTTTGAGTTTATTACTAAATCTATCTTCGACTTATTTTTTGCTTTATTATTTATTTATTTCATTTTGATTTTGCTCTTTATTACAAAGATAAATCCTCAATGTTTTGGGATATTAACGTTCTGTTGTTGCAGGTATATTGATATCAACTTTATATTGATATGCTTCCATTTAAAAAAAAAGAAGGTTTTCTTATATTCTACCAGATCACTTACATTACTTTTTTTTAATGTGTTTGGGTGTGCATCGCTTCCCCCCGAACACAACCCACCCCACCCCCCCCCCCCCCCCCCCCCCCGCGTGTAAATTCACCTATGCTGCTGGTTGTAACTTTCGTTTTTTTTTTTGAATGAAAAACTTTTAGGCAGGATGTTCGCCCTCCGTCGCGTCTTAAAAAAAACTTATGTTACTTTGTTTTAGTGCATGTATGATGTATTGTTTGGTGATGACATGCATATTTTTACTAACAAGCTATCACAAATATTAGAGAAAACTTTAAATGTCAAGAAACGATTGTTGTGACCTAACACAAATATCGGAACGTGATAAGCGCTTTGATGACATTATAAGAATTTCAACTAAATATTACGGAGATGCTATTATGATTCCTTGGAAAAGGGTGTCGTACGGAGGCTACTCGTAGTGACAAATATTGCCAACATCCCGGTCCAAAAAGGAAAAACCTTGCCAGCACAGAATTCGGGTGCAGGAGAACAACAGTGACAGTGTGCCCCGGGCCTGCTAATAAGTAAATCTGAGTTGCTATTTTGTTATTTTGTTTCGACCTGTGAACAAGTGAGACAAGGCGCAGCTGCATGCAGCTACGAGCCTATGAATTTGTCTCTTGTTTGCACCGCTGCATCGGTTCCTGTTCGAGCGTTTTGTTCTCGGCACGGGCCTTTGTTAGCTACCTGGTTCTCCCCGCGCCACAACATGGTCGTAGACCGATCCTGTTTCTATACACTGGGCACATCGGCACATGGATCATCCATGCTATCAGAAGAGATATAGTACACGAGAGAACATGCTCAAATTTTGTAGCTCCATAATTCTGCAAGATACTACTACGGCCTATGCAAGACGTGCCGCACTATCAATCGTCTGGCCATGTTTGACCACGCTCCCGACCCTCCCGACCCCGCGGGGGCGATACAGGCGAGGGCCACTCCGGCCGCCGCCGGAGCCACCATATCCTCTCCCAGCTGCGCATCGCGCCCGCCCACCTTCTCCCCGTCGCCCTGCCCGTTCGCTTGGGGGATTGCGCGGGCGTGGAGGGCTCGACGGTCTTGGAGGCGCCCTTTTCCCTGCCGGATCTGGAGGAGGGCGAGCTGGCCCCGGCGAGGATGGCGCCATCTCCGGCCGAGGGGGGCGAGCTGTCGCCTGCCCCATTGGCCGTCGAATCCTACGATGCCATGGATGGGCATGGAGCTGCTGCGGCCGACCCGGACCCCCTTCCGCCGCCGGGCTCATCGCCACGTTTTCAGCCCCGCTTCCGCGCCGCCGTCCTTGCGGGGCTGGACTTCCCGGGCGTGAGGTTGCCCCCTCCACCGCGTGGGCCGCCGCCGGTGGGTCAGCCGCGGCGCATCCGTTCCCGCATCGGTCAGGTGGGTGGGGACCTGCTCGCCCCGGCGGGGATGGGCTCTGGTCAGCGCCGCTCCTCCCCTCGCCCTGGCCCCTCGGCGCGGGCTCGACAGGACGACTCCCTCAGGTTAATCCAGGACGCTGAGGGTTGGCGCGATGTGCGTCCGGCGCATTGGTGGCGTCAGGGCGGCGCCGCCGCCCATGCTCCTGCTCGGCTCACGTCATCGGTGCAGGCCGGGCTGGCATCTGATGCGCCACGGCGGCAAGGCGGCCGGTCGCCCGCCTGTCCTCCGCTTTGGTGGCGACCGGAGGCGGGTGGAGCTCTTGGCAGCCGGCCCGCGGCGCGGGTTGGAACCAGACGGGCGGGAAGAGCTCTCCTCCTTGTGAAGATGCGGGGACGCTGCTTTCGCTGCTTGAGCCACCGCCACTTCGCCATTGTCTGTCGGGAGCCCAAGGTGTGCTGGCAGTGCCACAAGCCAGGCCATCTCGCTGGAGTTTGCACAGAACCTCCGGCTTCTCCTCCACCTGCCAAGCCGCCGTGTAGGAGTGCCTCGTCGCCCGTCTCTCCTCTCCGCTCCTTCCGCGACGTGCTCTTGGCGCCGGCGGAGCTTGCGGGCGGCTTGGAGCTGGACGTGTGCTGCTCCGAGGCAGAGGAGGTGGTGCTGGCCTGCAGGCGGGGCTAAAAGGAGGGCGTCGATAGTGCTCTCTCGGAGGAGAATGTGCGGGTCAGTCGGATGCCCTTGCTTTTGCAGGGGGAGGACGGCGACCACGAGGCGAGGGAGCAGGAGGTGTCTGGTAAGATATCCGCGACGGAGTCTGAGGAGATGTTGGCTTGGCAAGGTCTGATCGGCGAGATTTCGGCGTGGGACTCGTGTCCGGCCTCGGGGTGCTCCCCGTGTCCGGTTGTGAGCGACGAGCCGCCTTCTTGCGTCTCGCCACGTGATGCGTCCTGCGAGGTGGTGCTGTTGTGCGAGGAGGTGGAGGATGAAGAGCAGTGCATTGCCGAGCCTGGAGCGGCCTCTACCCTGTTGTCCGCTCAGGGTGAGATCGTTGCTGAGAAGGTGGACGGGCAGCAGTTCGTGATGGACTTTGTCTCGCCGGTGCAGGCTGGACCTGGGCAGCGGGACATGGAGGTCGGTGCAGCGCTGTGCCCCTTGTCGGGCTTCTTGGCCCGGATCACGGTGCCACTTGCGGCCTCCGTATTGGGTACACCGGCCACGCCGTTGGTGCACGAAGGGAGGTGGAGGCGCCGTCTGTGTGGAGGAGCGAGAGACTCGCCAAGCTGCACCCGAAAGACACCAACATCGAGCAGCTGGCCAGGGAGACCGTGGCGCGCCGTCTCGGCTCGCTGACCGAGGAGGCCCACCCCTCGGGGCGCCGGCGAGAGGACTTCTTGGCCTTGTTAGATGTCTCGGACCGGCCCTTCTCGGACCAGGAGGTGGCGGCCATCGACGACCTCGTCCTCGCCGTGAACAAGACCAAGAAGAAGAAGAAGACGACGTCAGGGACCAGGATGGTACGGCAGATGCCGCCGGGGGAGGCCTAGATGATGAAGTTTCTGATGCTTGGACACTCCTCCTTGCAAATGCTGAGAGGAGGTGTTTTTTGTGTCTGTGGGGCACAGGGAGAACGGTGCGTTGCTGATCGCGGTTGTCTGTTGTCATGGCAAGCATTTGTGGGTTCTTCACACGAGGCTAGGAGAGCGACTGGCGAAACCATCATCCTCTTGTTTGGGAGGACAGGGAAGGAGTGGAGCCAAAGGACCCTATGCAATGCGGCAATCTCGCCTTTGGAGGTGACGGCTTTGGTGCGAGAGGAGTTGGCGGTGCGGGCTTTCGCCCACACACAAGATTCTGGAGACTAGTTTTTGTTGTTTTTTGCTTGTGAAGGGATTTTTTTCCTAGCTCGTAATTCTGTACATAACACTCTATTCTATCTAATCGGATGACGGATACAACCGTCTTAAACTTCAAAAAAAAAGACGTGCCGCAG